>OU426978.1:52757498-53357498 GCA_911387785.2 Aelia acuminata | reverse complement strand
CATTTAGTTCCGATGAAACAAATAATTTTCATTAAATGAACAGAGCATCTTTAATTATAACGCATTGGTTTGTCATTAAAGGCGTACGGCGCATGCGTCAGCCTAAGGTGTTTTATGTGTTGACGGATTTTTTTTCTATTTTTCTCCTGTATATGTTAACTTGATTTTCTTCATATGTCATATTTAGCCATTGCTTATTTTTGGGCGCGATGAGAGACAGTTAATTTCTCAATATAAACTAAAACAAAGGTACTTTATAGGAAAACAAAAAAGGCCCCTTCCCCATTTAAGCCCCCTCAGAAAATTTTAATACTGATAAAACTTACCTGATATTATTGAACACCTAATTTTCATTAAACATGACGAATTTGATCAAAATCATTAAAGCCGTTTTTGAGATAATCGAAAAAAAGGTAAAAATTGGAAAAAAAGTTATGAAATAAAGTGCCCCCTCCGTTTAACCAATTTTGATGAAATGTTGGCTGTCACATCTTTGGCATATACAAACGTCAAATACCCAGATTGATCAAAACCGTTAAAGCCGTTATTGAGTAAATAAAAAAAAACACATAAAAATGATACAAAATTTATTAAGTAAAGTCCCCCTTCCGGTTGATCAATTTTGATGAAATTTTTACAGTCATATCTAGGGTATATTAATACGTCAAATACTTAGTTTAATCAAAATCGTTAGAGCCGTTTTTGAGAAAATCGAAAAAAACCTAAAAAGTTATTAAATAAAGTACCCCCTCCCCTTCATCAATTTTAATGAAATTTTTGCTGTCACATCGCGGGCATATACATACACTAAATACCAAATTTCAGGTTCGCACGGTTAATAGTTTTTCAGCTAGTCTGTTCACACACACACACACACACACACACACACACACACACACACACACACACACACACACACACACACACACAGACACACACACACACACACAGACCATTTTGCGGGACTTGGTTATTTCGACTCAGGGGACCCCAAAACGTGTATTTCCGTTGAAAACCGGAAGTCGAAATTTTTCACGATCGCAATACTTCCACTTACTATATATTTCATATATAGGTAAGTGAAAGTAATAAAAAAAACACGTGAAAATGATACAAAATTTACTAAGTAAAGTCCCCCCTCCGGTTGATCAATTTTGATGAAATGTTGGCTATCACATCTTTGGCATATACATACATCAAATATCCAGTTTGATCAAAACCGTGAAAGCCGTTTTTGAGTAAATAAAAAAAAACACGTGAAAATAATACAAAATTTATTAAGTAAAGTCCCCCCTCTGGGTGATCAATTTTGATGAAATTTTTACAGTCATATCTCGGGCATATAAATAGATCAAATACTCAGTTTAATCAAAATCGTTAGAGCCGTTTTTGAGAAAATCGAAAAAAATGTAAAAAGTTATTAAATAAAGTACCCCCTCCCTTTGAGCAATTTTGATGAAATTTTTGCTGTCACATCGCGGGCATATACATACACTAAATACCCAATCTCAGGTTCGCACGGTTTATAGTTTTTGAGCTAGTCTGTTCACACACAGACACACACACACACACACACAGACACACACACACACACAGACCATTTCGCGGGACTTGGTTAATTGGACTCAGGGGACCCCAAAACGTGTATTTCCGTTGAAAACCGGAAGTCGAAATTTTTCACGATCGCAATACTTCCACTTACTATATATTTCATATATAGGTAAGTGAAAGTAAAAATAGGTGTAGAATATGGTGGTAAAAGTGCGAATCTTTTGATTGAAAAAGAGATTGGAGCTGATTTAATGGCAATACTAAGTTTAAACAATATGTGCCGAACATCGTTGAATCGGATGAACCGCTACAAAATTAATAATTTTCTGTATTTGAACACACAACCCGATTATTGTGGTCAGGGAAAACTGTTAAATTTTTAGAAGTACATCCGATTCAACGATGTTTGACACACTTATTTGTTTAAACTTATGGCAGTAACAACTTATCACTATCACAATTTAATGATTGCTCAAAATGGATAATATGTCACATAGACCCATTGTCTTCATATGTTCACACAAAAAAAGGACACATAAATATACTCAAGATAAATATCTAATCCGCAAATATTCGAAGTCAAATTGATTACAAGGCGATTGTTTTCGGCTTATGCCGATTTAAGTAGTCGAAATCAATCATGCGTTATGCAATGAGTAAATGTCATGAACAAACTGGCTGCCTAGTTTAGAGTGCCACCTTCGTAGTGGTTTAGGAGACACAAAAACATTTTTATTGCGCTGTCCAGATAGCAATAATCCGAAACAAGATTAGCAATGATCGAATATCTCATCGTCTTATCTCTGTTTGTCGAAAGGTTGTAAATAAAGTCTGCTAGAGGTGGCGTTTATAATCTTCTCAAGAGCAAGCGATTAACTGATCAACTAGGAGATTTTATTAGTCTATATGTTCTAACGCATTTAGGATTTATAGCAATATAATTGCATTTTTTCATTAAAAATACAAAGAAAAACATTAGGGTTGAGGTAATGAACCATATAATACACTCACTATATCCGCCCCCTGGTGTCTATCTCCTTTCCTTAACCGATCGTTTAACAGGGTAAATAACAGGGTAAATATCAGGATAAATGTTCAAGTGAAAAAAGAATAAGCGTATTTGCAGTTGAATTGACAGGAGGTCTTATTTTAAGGTTTAATAAAATAATTACTTCGTTTTACGCCTCAAAACAACAACAAACAAACACAAGTTTGAAGAAAAGGCTCTGCCTATTAGTCTTATTTATTTATTTTAACCCTATGTATACTTTTAAATCCTTGCTTGTTTGTTTTTTTTTAATGAATTTATTAAAGGTCATATTAATATAGGGATAACAAAGACTTGTAAGGCACTTAAGCTCCCATATTTTATAAATCGATCCTATAACTATAAGATCTAACTTTAATATCAGAATCTTAAAATTTGAGAAATATAAAATTTTCTTAATGACTGATAATTTTAATATATTTATTTGTTGGAGTAAATATTTCATCAGCTGTTGGGCTATTTATTGTACTACAAAGAGATACTAAATAATCGTAATTCAATTGCTGATTCCACATTTTCCTTGTAATGTTCATTGGTTTCCTTATTACGTAATATTCTTCAAAAAGTACCAGGTAAATTAGAAATTGGAAAATTTCTTTGCCCACAACAACCAAAATATTCCACTCCGATCTCCTTACCAATCAAAAGAGTAGTATTTTTACTTGGGTTTAGAATGGGATTTGGAGAAAGATTCGCCTCGCAAATATAATAAGGGGAGTTTATTGAGGAATATTACAATAAGATATAATTAAATATCAGACCAAAAAAAAATGCTTAGGGTTCATTGTAACAGTAGCTAGGTGGAGACAAGTTATGGATAGTTGTGAAAACATCAAAAAATAAAATGTTCGGATGTAAATATTAAAGATACATTACACAAGCAAACACAGACAAAAAAGTAATTTCGGATCGAATGATCTAAATCTTGGTTAAAACAAACGATGACTGATGGTGGCAAGAATGTAAACACATTCCTCTTATCTTGTAGACGAAATTCCAACCTATCAAATATCTCGGTAGGATGGTTCTAGTTCTCGCGTGCTTTTGAGATTTATAATTTCACGAATCATATGAGTTTGACAGTGCACAAAGACTTCTGAATAACGGACAGTCAAGGTGTCTCAGCGGCATTAGCGGATTCAGGGGGGGGGGGGTGTGAGGCTGTGTGGGCTGCAGCCCCTCCCTTCGGAAAATGTTTCGTCATTTAAAGATCGAATTTGACTTTCCTTTATGTAAGGAAGCAAGTTAAAGAAAAATAATGAGTAGAGCAAGTAGAATTTTAGTTGTAGGAAAGGAACATAAAGGTAAAAAAGCTGATTAGCAGATCCAAATGGAGGGCTGTGGGGGCTGCAGCCCCACCTTTACGATCGGCTGGATCCACTCATGCTCAGCCGCTGGTCTTTAATAAGAGTTCTATATCAATTAGAAGTTGTTATTTAAAATAAGTAAATTCAATCATAATTGTAATCACAATAATATTTTTTTGTTAATTTGATGCTTAACACGTTAGGTGCTGCATCGGTCCCCGGGTTCCCCTCTAAACAGCCGATTTTCACATGAAAATGTCCGAAAGTCAAACACTCCATTTAGTCTATTTTTAATGAGATTATTGCATTTTAGTGCAGAAAATGTTGCTAATAGCTGAAATTGTGTTGTTTTTCAGAATCGGTCTCCGAGGTCCGATACGGGCCCTGAGTAATAAAACAAGACTACTGGACGGCATCACCCTTCCGCGTCCGATACCAGTGCGTGTCTGCCTACCTCATTTTAATGCAATTCATAGATAATATTGCAACGACTACCTTTTTCGGTTAACTTTAATTTTGTGTGTTTGATTTTATACTATGTTGCTCTATTTAATTTCTTCGACATTCTTTAATTACTGCATTCACTTGTTACTAAATCTGTAATGATTAATAAAACTTACTGATATTTGCTTTATTTATTTTATATAAATTAATTTCTTTAAAAAGAAAAAAAAGTCATAGAGTGAGTGGTTGTAAAGCAGTAAAAGACTTACAAAAATCGTTTTAACATTGCAAAAATGATCAATATGGATGGCAATTCAAAATTCCAGTAGTTAAATGCTATTTTCCTGTATCAGACCCCGGGGGCCGGACCTGCGCCTATTACGTCTAGTTCCAATCTTTACCAACCAGTCAAAAGATAACGCTAAAAAAAATCGTAGCAACTCCCTCCCCAACCAAATTTTAAAAATGTAACTATTTTCAAAATCTGCTCCCCCGTTACCATAAGGACTCTTCACGAAGAAAACGGAAAGTTAAAAAAAGTCCCCCAACCCAGCATCGAATTTAAAAATCGGTAGTCTTTCCCAATTTTAAGCCACTGTTATCATCAGAGTATTTTACAATTTTAAAAATCCGAAAAGATAAAAAAATAAAATAATTTTCACAATGGAATATTCCTATCGTTTTTTTTTAAATTATTACTTTTTGTCAAAATTAACGCTTTGTATATTGGACCCTTATTCCGAAACAATACAATGTTGACGGCTTAATACTAATAATTTTTTTATAATTTTAATAGAATATTAGAATAATAATAGAAACATTCCCAGCCCCAGAAGTAGAAATATCCGAAATAGTATCCGTCAAAAAATAAGTAATTACCGATACTCAAATAATACCGTCAAAATAATACCTAAGTACTCACGGATACTCGGGTATCCGTGCTGACAGATACGAGTAGTCACTGTATCCGTAGCTGACGGATACGAGAAGTACTCGGATCCTTTGGAAACTATTGGACGGAAACGGATTAATAATTAGAGTAAGTGAACTATGATGTAAATACATGATTTCATTCCTCATAACCTCATCAACATTATCAACCTCACAAAAAAATTTGCAAGGAAATTTAAGAAATTATTTTTTACATGAAGTAATAGATCTTGCCCTTTACTATTTGTATTTTAGGAAGTTTTGTCTTTTTTTTTTTTTTATGTTTATTTCGTATTAAAATCCTTTTTTTTTTTTTTATCGAATATTTGTAAAGCTTCAAAATGCAATGCAACAAAATTCATATCGTAAATTAAATTAGTTAAAAAAAAACAAGATAAAAAATAACAATTTAAGTTTTTCATCGGATGTTACAGGGTAGAGATTTCCCCTTGTATGATCTCATTGAGAAGTCGACTTTGAATTATCCCAAAACGAAGTCAAACTGTTCAGCAGAAACTGAAAAAATCTGTGTCATCTTTACGCAGATGGGCAAATTTTGGTGCAGTTCTCCATTAATTTCCCACAGCACATGTAAGAATTTTGTGGGCTCTTTTTATCCCAAAAGTATGGAAAAGTATTTCGTCATCTTCTATTTCCTACAAAAGGCATTTCAATAATCATTTGTTACGACTATTCAACTAAAATTATTGTTATCACAAATTTCAGAACGCTTTAATAAAGAACAGGACAAATAAAGACACAAGATTACGGAAAAATTACCAAATCGTACCGATAAAATCACTAAACAATAACAATTACTGTCTTACCGAACAAAAATATCGAAGAAATTATGCTTTTACTTCCAGGTATATCTCTCTTTAAACCTTTTAAACTTAAATCGTATCTCATTGTACAACAAAATGTCATAGTTAATTCTTCCTCATAAAAAGCAGGCATTTATCTAAAGTTGAATCATTGGCGATCGATTGTTTTACCAGTTTTTTATACCGCAAGTTTTTTGTAGGAGGGGGTAATGAAATACCGGAGGATAAATGCGGATACGAGGTGCCGTAGCAGTTTATAGGATGTGATCGTGTAGAGGCGTGGGGACTGCCCTGGGCAGCCGATTGAAGAAGCGAAGGAAGTCATGTTAAATTCATGGCCCGAGGTGTATTAGAGTGACAGTTCTCTTCATCTGTCAATGCCTCAACTATGTGGCATCACCGATTCCAGGCTTCCTCAATAAGTCAATAGGCACAGCGCAAATAAGATTATTCATCATTAAGTTAAAACATTATTTTTAAATATCGTAAACATAGGCGTATTTTAATGCAAAAACCAAGAGGAACGAAAATCTCGCTTCTCTTTTTGTTTTGTCAGATTGAATGTAATGCGTATTAAATTAAATTGCTGTACGTAATTGAAAACGCTTTGTTCCTGTTTATAAGTGTGATTATCTGTTGTTTATAACAGATTAATCCACAATGTTATCACAAAATCTTGTTTTCCGATGCCCTTGATTAGAATCAAAGTCTGCTCCAACTTGAAACATCTTCGAGAAGTAATATTAATGCTACAGACATAAAACAGTGAAGCTTCTTTGTGTGTACCATGCACACACATTCTTGGATAATTTGTTTAGCCATTTCTTCTGCAGACACGAAAAAAAGTTTGATTTGGTTAGAATTTATTGTGGAGGTAAGAGATACGTATATCCTAGCAAGGATTCTGCCGTTTGAAGACAGGAGACTTAAAATTTATAAACAGGATTCTAATTTTTATGTAACAACTGAACAAGATTTGAACTAATTCCTTAAATAGAAAACCTTGGAAAAAAAGTGTTCAAGAGCTTAGAATAAATAACATCTTTGGTATATTAGAACCTGACTTATACTTCGCTAATTTCTTCTACTTGGCTATGCAACCCTTGTACCTCACTTTAGGAGCTACTATAAGTAAAAAGTGTATAAGCGACTTGATCTAAATTATTTTGATGAATCGTGCAATATTAATATAAAGTATCACGGGCAGTGCTGCAAACTCGGGTATCACAACAAGGAATTTTAGATCTTGCTGGGTAGTGAGTATTCGTATTGAGTATGAGGGCTAATAACGTTATTGCAATGTCTTTGGAGGACAGACGTACTCCAGAACCCCCAAACACTCCTAACTGACCCCGATCATCACCTCTTAAACTTTTCCTACCACTGAATTAAACATACCTCCTACATAGGCCACTGCCTGTCGGGGCAACCTGTTTCCATTTCTTCAACATATCTCTGTACAATAATGAACTTCTTTACCTCAAGAATAGTGTGTTCCATGTTCCTTGTCAGATACGATGTGAGGTCCTCCCATCTATTTCTAATCGTCTTCGTGGTTTGTTTCCCACTGTTTTAGCTTCCCATGCTATTTTTAAATACTCATGGACAGTCTCTTAATTGGTATTTTTGTAGACGACCGAACCGTATCAATTCTTTTCTATGAAAGCTTTCCATTTGCTGATTTTTAATATTAATTGAAAAAAAAAACTGACATCTTAAGAATGAAAACTTCGAAGATTAAATTAATATTCTTCTCATAACGAGAACCGATTAGAAAGATCAGTGAAATAAAAAGCACACTAAATAATTTATTACTTTAGTTATAATAATTAAATTATCATTATCCTTATTTTTTTTTATAAACTACACCGCAAAAATCTCATCTTTTAAAATTAGTCGATTTCCGAGAATGCAAAATATATAAGTAACCTCAATGCTTAAATACAAGAGATGAGATCTTCTTAAAACAATCGCAAAGCTCACCACAACCATGATTGATCACCGATCGTAAGAATGTGGCAGAGCCGATATAGAACAAACATTATTAAGTAAAGCCGGAGGATCCAGCCCGGAGGACCTTATCAGATCTAGAGATGGTTACGACTTGGCGTCGTAAAGCTGCCGAAGCCCGGGCGTTTTATAGCCTTCGATAGCGGGTACCTGACCCTTCACTGTCCCTTTTTATTCCAACCCAGGACTGATTTTAATTAGTCACCGTCAAAGGAACTTCCTCAACTGCCGCTCTTTGGTTTTTAATTACCACGTATCGACAATTTATAGGTGTTAGGCTTCTATCTCCACATAAAATAACGGTGTGTACGTGAGCATTCATGTCACTTTTTATATTCATAGTTGTATTTTGTACAGTTATCCATTTATAAACTTTAAAGCGAATTTAGAATATGCTTCTTAAAGGCAGTCATGAGCAATTGTGATGTCCATAACACTCCACCTGTTGCCAATGCGAATATGTCAGTTTTGAGAGTCCCGAAATTTATTTTTTCTCGTAACCAAGGAATCTTTCATCTCAGAATAAGTTTATGCCGATGACATGAAATCTAATAAATTTTGGTATCTACCTGAAAAATATCTTTGACTGTGTATATAAATAAATGGCAAACAATACCCTTAAATAATACATCTGTATAAGATTAAATATTTAGAGCTTCCCAACCAGGGTTGGATTAGTCTCAATAAACAATTGAAAACGTAAATAAATTAATTTTTTATATAATTCTACATTCACCTCGTATGTACATAACAAGAGGAGAACAATAAAATTGGTAAAGTATGAGTGCAGAGTGTTAAATGTGTAAGTTTTTAAGCGTTTATGAGCGTTTTATGAAGGACAAACAAAAACAACAACTAAGAGACAGCAATTATGATCTAAACGAATTTAATTGTAAAATATATGAAAGCTAATTGATTCTTTTCACGTTTATATAACCCACGTGCAGTAGCAATGTGTTTATTTGTGCGGTTATGTACGTGTTGGCACATAAGTGCACGAGAGGATCACAGATCAGGTGAGGCCTGAGATAATACAGTCAGCACAGAGAGGGAGGCAATTAGTGAAGTTGGGACTTGAGCAGCGCTCTCTGTATTAGGCCAACTTTGTTCCGCGGCTTTATCTCGCCTGCTTTGTGGTTGGCTCCATCTTGATCCTCCTGCTTCTTCTGTAATCTCCACTTCATTATCTCCGGCGGCTTCTCGCCTGACGACATTATAATACAGGAAGGGCACGAATAATACAATCTTTATTAACGATAATATGAAATTCTTTTTTGTCTAGTGTTATTTATTTACACTAATCTCGCTGCTATAATGCAAATAACAGTAGGATGTTTGGAAAAATAACATCCAAAAATATGTGGGTTTTTTTTCTATAGTTGGAAACTATCCAATTCGGCTAGTTATGATGAAGACCCACATGGCTCTTGGCTGTAAAAATAAAGAAAAAGTTTGTGAGAGAAATTCCTAATTATTATCATCCCAGAGTCTAATTTAATTAAAGAAAACAGTCGACCATTTTCCACTTCTAAAATATGATTAAAGTAATTTTCTTTTTCTTTTTTACATTTATTTATTTACTTTTTAGTAGGGTTTAGAGACGATATTTAATCCCGAATGGTGCTTATCTCCGAAATAGCAAAGATGTCGGTTGATGAGGGTTTGGCGCAATAATGCGCTAGCAAGGTTACTTATATAAATAAGTAACCTTGCTGCGCATTTTCGATGATGCCCGCACACTACTGAATTTGTGTGAGCTCCAGATTCCGAGGCGACGAAATGTTTCGAATAGTTAACGATTAAACGATCGTACCCTGATACTCACTTATTTGAGGCAATTTTTCTCTTAATTTTAATCACTCATAAAACTCGTATCAACTACTTTTGAATATAGCACGTTTTTTTAAGTTATCATTGATAACATCAGCGATCTCAATTGGCAACCGTTATCAGCAGAGGCATTGTTGTACCAGAAATTGTTAGTTGTTAATTCATAAATTTATTAACATGTGATATTATTGTAATCGATTGGCTCAGAATAAAATAGTCATTAGCTGTGTAAATTTGAATTTATTGCTCAAGATTAAAAATCTGGTGCGTGCGCGCAACACACAACTTTCACTTACCAACTTACTTACATTAGAAATCGAAATGTTTTTTTAATTGCCATTTTTATAAATAATATAAAAAACATGACTTGATTTTGATTAAATATGATTAATTTAATCAAAATCATTAAAACCGTTTTTGAGATATTCCAAAAAAATGTAAAAAATGGAAAAAAAAGTTATGAAATAAAGAGCCCCCTGCATTTAACAAATTTTGATGAAATGTTGTCTGTCACATTGTGAGCATATACATACACCAAATATCCAGTCTGATAAAAATCATTACAGCTGCTGTTGAGTAAATAAAAAAAACACGTGAACATAAGAAAAAGTTTATTAAGTGAAGTACCCCCTCCGTTTCACCAATATTGATGAAATTTCAGCTGTCGCATTGCGGGCATATACATACATCAAATACCCAGTTTCATCAAAATCATCAAAGCCGTTTTTGAGAAAATAAAAAAAAACGTAAACATTAGATAAAATTCTTTAAGTAAAGTCCCCCCTCCGGTTGATCAATTTTGATGAAATTTTTACAGTCGTATCTCGGGCATATACAAACATCATATACCCAGTTTGATCAAAATCGTTAAAGCCTTTTTTGAGTAAATAAAAAAAACACGTGAAAATGATACAAAATTTATTAAGTAAAGTCCCCCCTCCGGTTAATCAATTTTGATGAAATTTTTACAGTCATATCTTGGGCATATATATAGATCAAATACTCAGTTTAATCAAAATCGTTAGAGCCGTTTTTGAGAAAATCGAAAAAAACGTAAACAGTTATTAAATAAAGTACCCCCTCCCTTTGAGTAATTTTGATGAAATTTATGCTGTCACATCGCGGGCATGTACTTACACTAAATACCCAATTTCAGGATCGCACGGTTTATAGTTTTTGAGCTAGTCTGTTCACACACAGACACACAGACACACACACAGACCATTTCGCGGGACTTGGTCATTTCGACTCAGGGGACCCCAAAACGTGTATTTCCGTTGAAAACCGGAAGTCGAAATTTTTCACGATCGCAATACTTCCACTTACTATATATTTCATATATAGGTAAGTGAAAGTAAAAAAATAAAACCAATACTCCCTTTTTACATTGACTTTTAATATCCGAAGAGGTATAAATGAGTGAAACTTATTTTTAAAATACCTTAACTAGAGACTTAGTTTAGTTAACTAGAGACTATTTATTTATTCTGCATGACACTATTTCCTTTCTCGGTAACTTTTTTTTTAAATACCTCTAATTTAAAAAAACAACAAATATTGTTTGGCAAGCTTAATAACTACATGACCTATTAACTCAAGTCCGATTGATTATAAGAAATATATATCACATAACATCTGCATACACATTTTAGATATCTAAGATCATGGGGGTACCCAGCGGGGGGGCAGGGGGGGGGGGCCGCTGCCCCCCCCCTAGAAGGCTGGAAGCAATAATTTTTTAGGCTTTTAAGACTGGAAGCAATAATAGAATACATTTTTTTTTTTCAAGCAAATAATTGTAATAATTTTTTTTTTTTTTTTTTTTTTTTTTTTTTTTTTTTTTTTTTTTGTTCGGTACCCCTACCTGGCCATGTGTGGCATACATAATAACTTAGTTGATAAAGCAATACTATAATTTTGGTTTCATTCACCTTTTCCGCGGTAGGGTGTTACAACCTGAACGACCATAGCTTGCCCCCTCCCCCCTTGTTTTTAGCTTGCCCCCTCTAGTTTTGATCCTGGGTATGCCCTTGTCTAAGATATTTATTTTGTACTATGTTTTCTACATTCATAAATACTATCATTATATTCTACATCTTTAAAATACTTTTATACCTCTAAAAGGATCTCCACGCTATTAGGAAAAAATCCATTTATAAATTGATAGAAAATTTTGTAGCTATAGATATTTGTTTGATTTCGTACTTGAAGATATTCAACTCTTTTTATACTATGTATTTTTATTTCACCTATATTTTTATCAAGATTATCAAAATCATCACATTATATTCTACAATGTCGTTATCATAATTTATACTTATTTATGGGTAGTATTTATAAACATATATATTTTAATAATTGAGATAAGCTAAATACCACTATATATACATATATATATATATATATATATATATATATATATATATATATATATATATTTCTTTTTTTAAATCTTATAATTGCTATTTCATACTTAAATGATGTATTTATTAAAAATTATAATGTGATGATTTTGATATAATTGTAGTCTTGACACAAGGCTGCCGTCGTAGTCTTGCCATTTTGATGGGCAAAATGGGACTGAAACGTTGACGAGGTGAAATAAAGATAGATATTATGAAAAGGGTTGAATATCTTAAAGCAAGAAATCAAACAAATAGAAAGATGAACCAAAATAAAGTAATTTCAAAATTCAGAACAGATAATTTTAGTTATTTTCTAATATACAACACCTTTTCCATACTTCAAAAAACCAAAGCATCACGGACAACCTTTGTATTGCCGACGTCTGGAGCCTGAAGGAACAGTCAAAAACACGGGACCGGATTGACGAGCCAATTAATAAAGAAGAATTTGAAGATGGATTCCGCCTGTTATCATATTCAGGTCTCAACCTCAGCAAAAACTGGTGCAGTCGGCTCTCTTCATTAGGTGCTCTGCCGTCCTGCACTCCCCGCTGCACTTAGTTCTCAATCTGTGCTAGTCTGTCCTCTAGGGTCTGCAGGGCATCTTCACTTCATGCCCATCAACCTGGTGGAGTGGATTAAACCTTAAACCCATATTATACTTTATAGGGGCACATCCCATGGTGGGTATAAAGTCGATCCATGCACCTTCATTGGTTAGTATATGAAGTCCACCAACCAACTGTAAAGCCCAGTGAGGACAAAGAGAGTTAATGTTCTCTCATATGTAAGCCAAGTTCAAAGCTTGAAAGCCCTTCATGCATAATTGTGAAATCCAAACATGTTCCAGTAAATTTTTCGGTTTCAGAATTTTATGAATGCACTACTGATATTAACGTTGTGTTTTATTGTAGTAAAATAAACTGGAATAAATTCGTTCTTTTAGGGAAAAATTGGTCCAACAAACTAAAAGAGATTGTCAATGCTAGATTAGGTGAAGCAAAGGAGGGTGATTATCATTTATTAATTAATAATAAAATAATCAATAAAAAATAATCAAATAAAATAATAAAATTAATAAGTGATAATTAAAAAGCGGACTTATAACAAGACCACCTGCCAAGCAGGAATAACATGAGGGAAGAAGTAGGTTTATTTTTTTTTCTTTTATTATTTTTATTTTTTTTTACTGCTTGTTAAATAAGACTTATATCCTTTGAATAATAAAATATAATTCAAACTTTGAATACCTAAACATTGTTTTCTGGTTTTGGTTTGTAATTCAACTATGTTTAACCGCCTCCGTTTTTAAATCATTGGTCTTTTTATAAAAAATAAAATTGTATATAAAATTATAAAAATATTATAAATATCAATATGTTTTAAATATACAACAATTTTATTACAGTACCCATCCATATCTACTTTTTGTTTACTATGGAAAAGTGATTTATGTGACAATTATAAAAAATACAAATGTCAAACTAAAAATCTGGTGCGATGAGACCAACACGTAACTTTCAATTACCAACCTACTTAGATTAAAAATTTAGGGGTTTTGATAAATATGTAAATGCCATTAGACAACATCACAATTTTTCTTCATTTATTTACTTATTTCTGTTTGTCCGTGTAAGTTTAAATGAAATTATAATTCATTGTATGTAAATGAAATTATAATTCATTGTAATGTAAATGAAATTATAATTCTTATTGCAAAACTTGGAAGTTCTCAATATTTTTCGATTCATTATTGCTTATTTATTTCTTTTAGGTGCCTAAAAAATGCTAATTTCATCAATAGTCGAGTTTTTTTACTGCTTGTTCGTTTTTTACTGATAGTTGCTTTTGTGAAGATGAATCGATAGAAGTTGTATTTACGGCTAAGTTATATTATATCTTTAGAAGTTATATTGTTTGTCACCTATCTCTTTCAGGAAACCAAAACCGATTACTATTTCTCTAAAACCACTTTATGTTGCATTCAGAAATATATATTCTAAAACTAAAGTTTGTAAACTAAAATATAATTATTAAAAATTATCTTTAACCATATTTTTTTACACCGAAAACTGCTTTAAATAATTTGATCATCACGCATTTACTCGCTAAAGTAGAATACAATTTTTTATTATTAATTAAAAGTTATTGTAATCTCTATATATATAAGAGGCTTTGTCCTGACTGACAGAATCAACGCAGAGCAAAAACCACTAATGATAGAAACTTAAAATTTAGAATTTAGATTTTATACGCGATGTAGGTAACCACTAAGAAAGGAATTTCAAAAATGTAACCCCTAAGGGGCTTAAATAGTGAAATTGTCGTTTAACTCTAACGGAAATCTATTTTTGAGATTTTAAACCATATGTTTTCTATTTGAATATCGATTAAATGTTATAATATTATTAAAATAGACATTCACATAAAATATGGCTACTGATTATTTAAATATTAGTGGTAATCAAATTATGCATACTGTGATTCCCATGATTGGGGATGGTGCGTGTTTATTTCGATCTCTTCTCCATATATATAAGAGGCTTTGTTCTGACTGACAGAATCAACGCAGAGCAAAAACTACTAATGATAGAAACTTGAAGTTCGGAATTTAGACATTAAACGTGATGTAGTTAACCACTAAGAAAGGAATTTCAAAAATGTAACCTCCAAGGGGTTTAAATGGCGAAATTGTCGTTTAACTCTAACGGACACCCATTTTTGCACTTCGAGAAAAAATGTCTAATTTGGACTTATGGGGTGTCGAAAACCATGTTTTAAAGCCAAAAATGAAGCGTTCACGAAGAGTAAGCAAGTTTTTGTTTCGGCGGTTTTAATGAACTCTCTCCATTGCGCGTCTCCCTCTCTTCTACCGAGTCGGCAGCATCCCCCTCCAACATTCCACCTACCGGAAGCTCCGATTCTACTAAATCTCCTTAACATCAGAAAACATATTATATTAAATCAATACCTAGATAATGACCACAGAATTGATTTCAAAGGCTCGCGGGCAAAGCAGCGACGGGGAATGCTAGTAGGTAATAATATTATAATAGAAATAATACTATAAGTTTTATGCAATTAAATTATTGTGATAATACGGGAATGCGTGCATAATACCATCGCATCTGATTTTATATTTCTCTATTTAGTTGTAGAAAACTTCATTTAGTTACCATGGAAACGAACAATTTTCACTAAACATATATGTTCCAAAACGCTTCGATAACTCTTTCGCATGAACAGACCCCTCAACTTAATAAATACTTAATTTATTAAACAGAAACTATAATTCACAAGCTTTATAATAAACCCTGTGCTGCTGTTGGGCAACTTTATTATCTAAAGTGCTGTAGCTAATAGCATTTTATCAACGTTCGCCCTTGCGCCTTCTCCAATTAACAGCTGATTTGTATCCTTCGCCATCGGGATACAGCTCTTATATTTACTCAAATTCGAAGGTTTTTTTTTTTTTTTAATCGTTTTAGATTTAATGTCACAGCAGTGAAAAGTTAAAAAAAAAAAAAGTGTATTAATTTATTATACATCCAATCTTCATTATATTTCAATCCATCTTCGCAAACAGTTGATTGAAACTTTAGTATTGTGAAATTATATTACCTAATTATAATAGGGTAAAATTAAACAAAATAAAAACAAAAAAAATATGATTTTGAATGGTTTTATAAATATTATTGGAACGAACTAGTAGTTGAAACAAACTGTCATAGGACGTGTTTGTAAATGCGAAGTTCGAGTACCATCGACGCAGGCCGAGAAGAAGTTCTGGAATATTCTCCTTGCGACTATATATAAGGAGCTAGTGACTGGACAGTCTTAGTCTTGGCTCTGAAGCTCAAGCTATATGATTATTAGTGTGTTACAAAGTGATAATTTTTGTAAACTGTTCTAATATTTGTGTTGTTATAATTCGTGTGGCATTGACTATTGTTATTCTTCTTTGAATAAATATTGTTTACCCACAGAAGGATTACAATAGTATAAATGAACAACTACACCAGTTCTAAAAATAAAAATAAAACTCTTTTTATAATAAAACCAAATTTTAAGTTATTTAAGCCACAAAAAAAACACCCAAAAAGACACGCAGTACTATTACTACACACAGATGTTAACAGTGTTGTATAAAAATCATTAACTTTTTACATTATATAAGAAACAAGAAAAAATGATATATTTATTAGTTGTGCATATTAAGACAAAACATACTTTCAAGGATTCGTCCATCTAACCAAAATTTCTGACCCACTTGTTTCCATCCTTGGTTATTTCATTATCTTCTGCTCTTTCATCTTTCCCTGGGTGTAAGAGACTTTTTGCTTTATTCCATTTAAACATGAAAATAGTCAAGAAACTGTAAAATCAAACAACGATTGCAATCAATTCACTCCTTTCTCTGAAACGCATACAAATGTTGGATTGCTTCGCATTTAAGCCTGTTTTACGCAAAATTAGGAGGAAACCAGAAACATTTTTTTTTTCTAATCCGTTTCTTCTCCTGTTGTTTAGCGTTCTCTAACGCCTCTTCATTTGACAAATCATCTGAAATTTCTTCCGATAAAACGTATGGGAATAAAAAGGAATTGGTTTGGTTGGCTACATGATTGCAGCCCGTAATCTTAAAAAATATACAGCAATGCATTTGGCAAATCATGAGCTGAATATTCGAAAGAATTTCTAGAGCTCTTTCCGTTTTTTTGTTATCACAACATTCCATTAATTTTTTTTACGGTCGTTCGACTCTGAAATTTTCGTTTTCCTAATTCAAATAACTTTTTTCGACCCACTCACAATAACCCTCATTTTAGTAGAATTTTCGAAAAATGAGGTTTACATCTATAACACGCATTCCATACATGTTAAATTTTTTTTAAAAGATTGTACGATGGCTCTAACTCAATGAATAGGATGCTGACCATTCCGATGCTGAACTATTCAACAAAACCTTCGCACCACATTATCAAAATTTCGGTTTTCCGATATGTCAGTTTCTGCTAAAACATTTGTTAATTACTATAATATAGGCCATATTTTAAGATAATAAAAACAATATGTAGGAAGTAGTCAGCACAGTGCCTTTAAATAAATCAGAAAGATTAATAATAAAAAAAAAAATGCCTTTGGCTCACTAAAAAAACTGTTGTGCATATCGTTATAGGCTGCTTCAGCCTCGATTAGTGGATGAAAATAAGTAATATAAATCTTCTCGTCAGAGATTTTCTGGGATTAATGAGAAATTAGGCCAAAATTAGATATTCATTGATTTGGTCGAAGAAACTTGTTTGTATAAAAAACTTCCATTTTAGGGACACAATAAGCATTGTATAGCATTATATTCATTGGTTTCAGTTTCTGGTCTCAGTTATGATTTATTATATATGGTGATATTTTTTACATTCACATTTACTCTCGGATGACACCAGTTTTCAAATTAAATTTCATAACAGAAAACTTTTTTTAAATAAAAATTTCTTGTAAACTTGAAGTTGTCAACTATCTGCCTGCAAGAGGATATAAACAGTATTAACACTCAAAAATCATAATTTTGTCCCCCATTTCAGCAATTTGTCCCACTGTGCGCCGGCCGCCATATTAGAGCGCCTAATCTGATGTATTGTTATACGTATTAAGTACCCATGAAATCTTCTTTTCTATATATCTTTTTTTAATTATTTATTTTAGGTAAATGTTTAATTCAGTGATGAATATCTAAGCCGCCATAGTTTGATAAAAAAAATTTGAACCTTGTATCTTATGTATTTTTTTGTAAGCTGTAAGAAATCACAGATATAGCGATGATGCTTATTTTTGGATTACACCTGGGCTGGGCTAGAAAGATGTTGAAATAGGCAGAACACGGTGTGTGTGGAAGCCACCGGAATTTCCACTAGCTAGAGCGGAGCCGGCGGGGAACAATAAAATATAAATAAAAGAAAGAGAACTGAGGGGAGAACATTAATTGTATTTAATTACCCAGGGGGGACAGAGCACCGGTAACGAATGGTCGCCTAGCAGCGTTGCTCCCCGCGCCACGGCCACTCTGATCTTTAATGTCCTCCTTACAGCTCGCGAAATATTGCCTCTACAATCCATTCTTTTTAATGTAGATATCTTAAATACATTCTGAATTATAGGGGACCTTTTTATGTTCAAAAGTTTATTACTGAACTATATCTTGAAGAGTAGCAAAGTGTTTTACTAACAGCTATTTTATCCGTAGTTTGCGATATTTATTATAAGATAATAAATATCTGGAATCCGTATTCACAGAAACATCCCAACGAAGGTTGGGACATCGTGTTAGCATTGAACCATTCACTTGCTCGGATATAATTTAATAAAGTCATATATAATTTTTAATAGGATCTCACTCGGATACATTTTCATGATATGGCCAGCACGGCGGAATCGTGAGAAGGAGACATTGGCACTGACCCCTCTAGTTCGGCATCTCTAGACGGACGGGTCTTCCCCGGTGTGAAAATATGCTGTAATGCGTCGAGTACAAGTTGTAGCTTCTATTCCTCATAGTAAGTATTCATGGGAGAACTCTTAGTGCCCCACGGAGCCGGCAGAGTATCTCTTGCTACATTTTAGACTCTGTAAGAAGCTTTTCACCTTTAGAAATTCACCTTCTACTATTTTAATTAAACACTTTTTCTTACCTCGGCTCAATATTTGATTTGAACTACAGTGCACCTATAAGATAATCCACCTTGGCTTTAAGATGAATTTAGCCGTCAAACGTACTTTACCCCCTTTAGTAAGAATTAGGAAATTATTAAAAGAGTATTTTTTATATCTTATATTTTAGGACTTACCATTGACAACAAAGATTACAAAAGGTTGAAAACAAATATCCACAAAACAACAACTGAAGCACTGGGTGTAATTGGAGGAAAAAGCAGAGCTGACAAATATCGGAACTTGGAAATATAAGGAGTTATAGAGAAAAGGGAATCTTACCAAAAACGGTTGGTGAACAATACTGCGAGTAATTTATATAACTACAAACTTCTAAACAAAAAAGTGAAAACGTGGCGAAGGAAAGTAATCAAACAGTTCTGAGACAAGAGATGCAACGAAATAGATCGCACGGTGAAAAATCATCAGAAGCCAGGAAAGCAATAAGAAACATTAAAATAATGGAAGAGAAAAAATAAATACTGACACTATACCAATCGAAAAGTGGGCAGATTTTTTCTCCAACTAACGTCGGAGCAGAGAACAACTTTATAATCTTGAACATTTCGGAAATTGTCCAGTCCGCTAAAAATATTTCTGTAAACCCAGTAGCAGCTGGGGAAATCAATAATGCCCTCCAAAAGATGGAAAACAACGAAGCTCCTAGTCCTGGAGGTATCTGTATTGAACTAATCAAGAATGTGCCAATAGAAATGAAACCAATATCAAAGGAACTGTTTACCTAAATTATATAAAAAGAAGAAGTCCCAGAAGAATGGAATAGTTTATACCATTTCAAAAAAGAGAACAATAAATGCTTAGACATTATAGATGGCAATGACAGTTACAAATAGTTTTAGCAATAGTCTTTTCGGGCGTATTCCGAAACGAAGAGGAGAAGAGGAATATAAATGCTGCATGCCTGAAGAGCAAGCCTAGTTCAGAGTTAAAATATCACGCGTCGATCATATATTTACTTTGACCCAATTATTAGAGAAGAAACTTTCTTGGAAAGGCGAGATTCATTTCGTATCCATTGACCTAAAACTGGCAAATTATACAGTCCCTCTAAGCTAATTGTGGGAAGCACTTGATGGGACAATTATTAGCAAATATATCATAAGTGGTAGTAAAGGAGGTTTGAGAGGACAATGGGCAAATAAAAGATTATGGAAGAAAGTTCTTTTTGAGAAAGACACATAAACTTGTTTTGTAAATAAAGTCGTTACATATAAATGAGTGTAATTAAATGAAATGTGTAAAAGGAGCTCGTAAGAAATTCACCCGAGCATGTTTGATTAGGAATATTCGGCTAAGTCTGTAACTATTGTAAGTTTGTAAATTATACTGCTATATGCTATGGTTCTCATCTTAAGAAGACAGCTGAAATTGCAGCTACGCGTCACCATCCTAGAATGCAAAAATGTTTCAAATGAAACACATATTAACTGTCCCTTCATTGTGATAGAAGTCAGATGGATTTAATATAATTTTGCCAATTAGCTTGCTCTCATTTTAAAACATATTATACTTTCTTGGCTATCTCACTTTCTTGGCAGAGCTTAAATACATCGTGCTGTAAATCAATACTGACAGTACGGCTTAAGATTCGAAGACAAGATATAACATTAATAAGAAATTTTTATTTCTCCGTCAGATCGCAGTAGACCGATATTGCTTGATTCTTTCATATTTTTCCTTATTGTCCTCAACTCAATACAAAAGCCGCCGTCCTTGCTCCGTTATCGATGATCGTAACCACGCCATCGATAGCAATGCCATGAGGAAAATAGTGAAGATGTGCGTCACACCTGCCGGTGCCACCACTTCGGGCATCGCGTGGTCGCAAACTTTCTCCTAAGTCATATGAAGTCCATATTTATATTAAAACTATTGAAGATATTCATTAATTTCTCACTGGTAAATCTTGCGATAAATTCTTAAATATTAAGGAGTCAATATGTGAACGTCGCATAGGACCTTCTCCAATCATGTATAATATTATCAAACAGTATTAATATCGAATAGCGGTTTATCATTTTATTTTTTTCTTCGTGAATATCGGTGACGGAAGCAAGAAAATTAATTTTTTTTTCATCAAACAGAAAAATTAACACGCAAATCATTACCAGTTTATAAATTAACAAGCACTGGCGGATTCAAGGAAAGGGTTGTAAGGAAAAATTCTCCACCCCTCACCTCCCTCCCCACTTGCCATAAAGCATCATCAAAAAAGAAAAGCAGATTGAATACGTAGTATTAGTAGTAATAAATGAATTTATTCAAACATTTACACAGTAAAAACAGTAATATATTTTCAAATATTTACAAATGCTTCGAAATTTCAATTAGCAGAGTTACTAATAAATAAATAAACACCGAATAATCATGAAAGATGAAGGGTGTATTTAAACATTGTAAATCACTCTGAGTAAATATCTGACTAAGTATTTAAATTGTATTATTCAGTGAATATATCATATTTAAAATATTTCAATGAACTTATGTCGGTACATGTATGTCTATGTGTGTCTTTACCTGTAAATGTGATTGAGTGCCTATAAATGTATACCTATACATATACCTTTTCTTCACTGACTTTTTCGTTTAATATCGACTTAATATAAAGTTGTTGACAAAATAGGATTTGCACTAGCAAATCTTAAAGCAAAAAAACATTATTCAATTAGAAATTAGGAATCTCCTTATGCCGTTCATGTTTATTTGTCGTGTAATTTTTTCTAAGATTTGTCTCATTAGGATTTTTTTTTGGGGGGGGGGAGGAAATTAAAATGATACCTTTAAGGCAATGGTTGGCAAAAGAAAACTGAAATGCCGTCGTTCATTTAACTGTGAACCAACGAAAAATTTAAAACCGAAATACCAAGAACGTTTTTAGACTTTTAGAAAAAATTATTTTTAAAGTTGACAAACCATGTCACAAATTGACAAATTTAGGGCATCTTATACATTCTACTGATATGTTTTCTCTCTAGTAAAATAGGCAATTACACATCTTTTACAGCGTCACACATAATGGTTTTTAATTTTGGGTTTCCATGTACAAATGATCATAAAAATTTACCAGTAATATTTTTTAATTTTAGTGTTCAAACAATCCATCAATTTTAAGATGAAAAATATAATTTCCACAAATTTCATGGAAACATAATTGCATCGATACAAACGATAAATATTTTAATATCATAATATTTAGTGGGAAATCCATGCTTTTAGACTGTTCAATTTTCTGTAGTGATTTATCGTATGGTTATGGGAGGCATAATTTTCGAAAACACAGCTAATTTTATCTTTTTTCGTATTTATGTATTACAAGGTCCTTTAATTGTTTATCATAATCTATACTTCCAATAATCTTATGATGTAAAAGAAATGAAGAAATAAAGTATACGAAAAGTAAAAATCACTTCGAGAAGCTGATCAAATGGCTAAAATAGTTTTGCTATAACGCTTTCTGATGTATTAAAAAAATTAGAAATCCTTATCAAAGACCATATAAGGCAGTTAAATTTAATTCCTTATAAGGAAAAAAAATATCATAAAAATATGTTTAGGGAAAAATTAGTATTTGAGAAATAAAGATATGAATATAAATATATTGATATAATCTGCATATGTGACATACAATCAGCTCCGCTATTTTCTTATATATATATTTTTAATTGAACCTATCTATTGATTAATTACATTAGCCTGAAAAAGTAAGAGATTTTTTATTTAATTCTTGTTTTATTTTTTAATCAAGCTATTTAGCTATTTTGAATAATTACTTTGATTTTAAATTCGATTAACACCCTTTATTTGGAGTCGTATGATTCATGTTATGTAACTTGATTCAAGTTTGATAATAATAATGGCATAATTATATTTATAAATATTTTGCTGTGTTGCAAAATATTTGTATTTACTGTACGTAATATTTTTAGTATTGGTTTTATTACAGTCTTGTTTTTAGTTAAAAATTCATTTAATTTGATAATAAAAGGTGTTTAAATCTTCATAAGTTTACAATGTTACTCATTATGCCTTTACGTGAAATATCAACTATAATGGTAGGTACTCCCGCAGAATATAATTCTGGCAAAGAGAAAATTTTTCAATGAATACTTACATGATTTCCAATAGTTACATAATCATTTTTCCTGGCTAGGAATTTTAAATATTCTGGTTTCCTAGGAGCAAAAAATCTCAAAATTTTTCAAAGATTGACAACTCAAATTTGACAATTCAAAATTTCTTGACAGACTACATACCTATTAGTTATGAATTCAAGGAATTGCTGATTAATGTAAGAAAAAGTAAACATATTTATTTATTGAAACAAAATACTCTTTAATGATTAATTTTCTTGACTATCTTCAATAAAGAACTAAAGTAGAAAAGAAATATTAACTTTTACCAGACAAAGAAAAATTGTGCTGATCAATAAAATATTTGCAAGTGTACGGACATGGCGAGAAGCTGAAAACTATAGGATAATTTAGTAATAAAATATATGATAAGACTTGTATTGGGAGGATATTTTTCAGCCAATTTTTATAAATATCCAAACTAGACCTTAAGATTAAATTAGTGACGACCGCAGAATCTAAACAGTTCTCAACAACTCAGTATTAAAGATATATAGATATCATTATCTATGATTAGTGTTTACGTGAGGTGGATAATTTTTGTTCAATTTTGGGCATCTCTTGACGTTCGTCAATTTTTAAATCATTTTATATTAACTTAATCATTATTGTGGGTAACCACCTTGTTTTTAAATTATTTTAAATAATTTATTTTTGAAGAGAAAAGATTTGGCTCCGCCGGGAATCGAACCCGGGTCCTCCGCGGGACATTCGCGGTATGCTAACCATTGCACCAAGGAGCACGCTTCCAAACGGTGCCAAATCCTTCCTCTTCACTGACACCTCTCCCACGATCTCGCAAGTTTTGCGAGTGTTTACGGGAGGTGGACGTGGAGGATTTTGCCCGAAATTGACGAACGTCAAGAGATGCCCAAAATTGAACAAAAGTTGTCCACCTACCATAAATACTCGCAAAACTTGCAAGATCGTGGGAGAGGTGTCAGTGAAGAGGAAGGGTTTGGCCCCGTTTGGAAGCGTGCTCCGTGGTGCAATGGTTAGCATACCGCGAATGTCACGCAGAAGACCCGGGTTCGAATCCCGTCGGAGCCAAATCTTTTCTCTTCAAAAATAAATTATTTAAATAAACTTTAGTTTCGAAAATATCGCGCTTAAGTCTTCTTGCACCGATATTCAAGATGTGGTAGTATATCAAATTAAACTGAACTTATTAAAGGTTTTAGATTCCATTAGGTAGTTGTTTCCACGATCGGTAGACGTTTGTTAAAATAGAACATACGTCTCTCGCAAAAGTATTTAATATGAAATAGTCTCTTCTTTTTCCATTTTTATAAGAAATTGAAATTTTTTTTTGTTCACTTTCATTAAGTAAAAAAAGTAGGTATATAGTAATGTTTGTAAAAAAGTATTGTGATCGTGAAAAACTTCAATACCCGGTTTTCATATTAAATACATGAATTGGGGTTCCCCCAAAGTCCCCTAATAAGGAAGTCCAGCTGAATGTGTTTGTGTATGAAAAGACTCTTTCAGATTTGTCGTGCGAAACTTATTTTAGGTATTTGAGGTAGGTATATATACCATATGTCAAAATGTGTTCAAAAGTGGGTTAGCGTAGGGGGCACCTGCATGCTACTATATTAGTTAAGGAAATAAGTATCACGATGCCTATAGAAATAGCTGATTAATCATCAATTAATCAAGATATCAATCTAGTATCTGTCATCTCAAACATTATGCATTTGTTACTTTATAGGTTCCTCTGTGTAACCGATACCAATATTAAAATGCTCAATAGATAAGTTAGCTACAGCAATTTTCCGAATAACCTCCTACTTTAGAATAGCGGCCTACTTCGATAATCTATTTAATTGTAATACTTACGTGGGTTAACTATTTTTATTGAAAGAAAATAACAATTTTCAATGCCACACGAATTATGAGAACTCTCTGAATATTTAAACAGGTTACAAAAATTATCAATTTGTAACACAGAAATAATCATATGACTTTAGCTTCTGAGCCACATCAACCTCTCACTCTCTATACCATCGCTCCTTATTACAGTCGTAAGGAAACTGTCTAGAACCTTCTGGGCATGTGTAGAAGGTACACGAACATCGTAGTCGCAAACATGTGCTATGGCAGTATGTTACATTTGTTAGTTCGTTAAAATAAAAGGTCTAGGAACTATTCTAAAGCATATGTTTTTCTTGTTTTTGTTCAACTTTACTATATTATTTGAGAACCTGATCATTGATAGAAAGAGAGGTGATGGGACTATTTCAGTTAAAGACCCTTGATTAGCTTTATTTAATTTCAGCTTTCGCCTCCTAGTCGCTCTGTGTGAAGGGGGGGGGGGCAAAATAGGCCACGCCTAGGAGCCGCCCTTTCAAAGTTATACCGACAATGTGATATCTGTATCACAGATCATCCCAACGTCGGCCGATCTAAGGAACCCCCTGCGAAAGGAATGTGCCCTCAATGATGATGGTGGGAGCCGAATAAGAATTAAATAGTTCGCCTTATTACACTCTTTACATCTTTACGCTTCTTACACTTACCTAATTACTTCCCTTACTCCTCACATATGTTTTACCTACATGTTATGGCCCCTATTATAATTTTAGATCAGTATCTAATTAAGTTCTCTTCCTTCACGGATCAAGAAATAAATCCAGAGGACATCTAGAAGTTAAAAGTTTTTATTAAAAACTACATTCTAAAACTATATTCAAACAAAGATTTGTATATCACTATATCACAATCGATATTTAGGACGTTTTATTATAAGAAAAGTGTTATTCAGCTAACGCAAAATTATTTGCATTAATGAAGTTATAATAATAAATTATAACTGGGATTGATAACATCTAGAGCTGATACATAATACGATCTATAAATGACTTTTTTTGTAAAAAACAAAACAAAGGCCAACTCAGAAATGCCATATAATCATTCATATAATATATTTATATTGAATAATCAGCCATATAATATATTCATTATAATTCAATTGATTTAGCAATCTTTTAAAATAGTACAATATCTTGAAATAGATTGAAATATACAAATATTTCTTCCTCTTACAATGGTATTGTAATTACTTCTTAACATTTTATACAACCACTTAGTAACTTAACTATATACGAATTATTCCCATGAGTCACCTAGCAAGGCCATTTTTTATTTTTATTTATTTTTTTTGTTTTGTTTTGTTTCAGCCATTTGACAAAGAAAAGTTTGTAGAACGGACTAATAATCAATCGAATAGACCAAGTATTATGGCTATATTATAGAAAATTAAATTAATACAATGATTCATAATATATAATAATAATAGTAAATTAAATATCTAATTTTACAAATAACTAAAAACAAATAACAGAAATATTTTACCACAATTAGTATTGATCATTCATCGTATTCACAATTCACTGATCGGATTCACAATAATAATTTCATTTCATTTAGATTCTTATCTTAAAGAAAATTATTTACTACTATTCAAAAGTAGATAAGTAGATTATCTATCTGGATTCAGGAAGGTGGACGAGAAATACGTTTCGATTTTCCTAGTAAAGTCATTGGTCAAATGATCCTAGGTTTGGTGGACCTTGGGTGCTTGTCTCCGAACACATTGATTAAGGAAAAGAATGTCATACTAGGGAGTATAAAAAGCCATTGTCAATCCGTGGATAATGCCATAAGCACTGTGCTTTGAATTCCCATAATGCACCAATCCTACAAGTCAATTTCAAATTTTAACAACTGTAGGACATTAAAGTTACTTGACGTCCAGAATTTCAAAAATATTTATCAGCCTTCTAAGAGACAGTATCCAAGAAAACTTTAATCTTCGTCTGGTAAATAAAATTATATCGCTCTAGTCGAACGAAAAAAGCAATTACTGTAACCATTTTATCTCAAATCATACAATCATAACATCTTACTCCGGTGTGTAAAGTATAAGAAATATAGAGATAAATATCTGAAGCAGTAAATAGCAAACAATTTATCTGATCAGCGAAACATAGAGACTATTTTCCACATAGGTGGTTAGGATAAAATATTTTAATATATTTGACTAAACATAAATATCATAAATTTGGTTTATTAGAAAATGGTTTTTTAAAGTTAGCATCACTTGTTGTTTTATATTTAGACACAATTAAAGAGCATAAATACCTAAATAATGTTGGCCAGCAAGTAAGATACCTAAATACGATGTTTAATTTATATCTTATTATTTGTACAAGAGATTCTCTTTAACAAATGTAGTTATTACCCAATATTAAGAGCATTTTGTCTGAGATTAAGATCATTTATCATCAAAGAATAAAACAGTTTTCTTCTATACTCATCCATAAGCAACTATAGATAATGAGTTACACGACAATAGGTCCATAAACACGATGCATTGAACCGATAAGTGTAAACAATAGTATTCATCTGATATCCATTCTATATACAAAACAAATGAAATAACTACCACTTTTAGACTAATTATGGTATATATATCGCTTAAGTAATCATATTTTTAAATTAAATACTAGTAGTAGTAGCTACATTTATGAGATGTACTTGATACTTTGCAAAAAATTCTAATATGTATGATTATATACCCCAGCCAGGCTCTAGAACTTTGCTCAAAGACAGATAAATATATCTATATCAGATAGAATATATCTGATTGATACATTATAATATCAAAATGAACAATTTAATTTTCATAATAATAGTTTTCTTATAATTTATGTATGTAGTTACATAAGAAAAAGAAGATATAAAAAATCAATTTATTTAGTGTGATATGGTGATATTTGGTGTGTTTATCCAAGTGTAATTTACCTATTCGCCCACCGCGCACAACATAATTAAATAACTCGTTTGGGAATCCCTATATGTCTTCAAATTTAAATTTATAGGATAATGAAAAAAAAAAAGTTTGTAATTTTGCACGAAGAGTTCCCATAACTCGCCAACACATTTAGCTTACGAGAACATAGATTTAGATAAATATGAATCTCTTAAATAATAAATTCTGCATGCAAGGAGCATAAAAATAAATTAAAACGGAAAAGCCACTTTCTTTCATGTCGTGGTCCTCAAACGACTTATTCAATAGCATAAGATATGTATTGAATTCATCATCTGCCACTCCGCCTCATAAAGCACGAGAGACAAGACTAATTGCAGGATTTAGACGTATAGTAGGTTATCCTATGCTACTTAAAGGTAGGCTGAAGGATGAGTGTTTACCTTGGAAATACCAAAGGTAGGGAAAGACACTAGCGGGACGAAGATAAAAAGCGGCGGCGTCCCGGAGACCCCCAAAGAGCTACACGGCCTGCGGCAGGTTTATAGTCATTAGTGTCCTTTCCAAGGAGATAAGGACTTTTTTCCCGGGCCCGGCCTCTCGTCTCTTCCGAATCCTCAGGGCTCTACAGGTCTCGAGCGCCACCGTTCGTTAAATGCTCCATTCAAATATACAATTACAAAAATCTTTATATGCCTATTCTTTAAAATTCACATATTCTACATTTCTTACACGAGTAACACATCAATCTTAGAGCGTTGGGCACATTAGGAAACATTTATTCCCACCCTACTTTGAGTAGAAATAGGTAATTTTATATAATTAATGGTATATGGGGGAAAAAAAAATCATTCTCATCTTTTTTTCTGAATATGAGTTTCATACGTCATTTGATTCGGAAATATGTTACTTAGCAATGGTATAACAGGACGGACGAAAGGACATTTAAAAAACCACGAAAGAACATAACGGGGTGTAACAAGGCTCTGCTTGAAAGATCGGGGAAAAAACCATCAACGTCAAGCATTACAAGGGAAGTTCGAAAGGGAAGCATTAGAGAGAATGTTTAGTCATTGATTCAGTCACAGGTGGTAGAACTTCCCAATGCAGACGGTGGGTCAGTCGCTCAGTTCTCTCTGTCAATTGTTCTGATTCCCGTTCCCAATATCGCATATCTAACTTATGGGCTCACCAGCATTAAATTATTGGGGAAAGGGGGAGCGGACGAATCAATACTCTCTTAGATAGGTAAACATTTGAGAGGCTTAAAGTTGAAATAACATGCTGGGATATTTATTTCCTCCTCCAACGATTTATTTTAAAGTTATTTATAAAACTAGCCAATTATTAAAAAAAATTGAAGCTATAGAGAAATTCAGCTATTTAGGTTCTACGAATACTAGTAAAAACGAAATTTAAGACGAAGTCAATGCGAGAAATGCTTGTTATTTTTTTGTTGCATAATCTTAACTCACGCATTCTATCCCGAAACTTAAAAACTAGAATTTACAAGCCAATTACAAGACGAACCAACAAGCCAGCGAAGTACTGCTGAGTGCCATCCTTCTCCTAGCCTGATATGCCATTATGTGTTTAGTTAAAAAGGCCATTAAATCTGCTGATTGTCAAAATGTTGACGGTGGTGGATTTTTAAATAGAGTAAAAAAAAAACTATAATACTTCCAACAGTTTTTTCTGAATATGAAATACGACCGCTAACATTAAGCGATGAACAAACCCAGAATTACTTTTAAAAATAAAGAGTTTTATAGAATATTTGGACCTAAAAAGGATAAATCAATACGATAATTTAGACAGTTGCATAATGCTGAATTGCGTGGACTTTATCCGGTCAACATAAAAACCGCGCGCTGGATAATGTGGGTGTGCAGACTTTACAAGTCTTCGTTGTGAAAGAATACCCAAAAGATTAATAAGAGCTTTACCGACGGGAACCGGCGTACTAGGAGGAGACCGAGACAAAGTGGGAGGATTCTGAGTGGGCTGATCTTGAGGTTGGGATTGGAAGAGGGGCGATGGATGGAGGCGTCTAGGGAGCGATTGGTTATGTCGGCATCAAACCTTCCGGTTCGCTAAGCCTTTATTGTTAGTATGAGATTTGTTACATATCCAGTATAGAGAATGGATGAATAAGTGTGCTTTCTTTTTAAATCTTTAACCGTGTACCCCCCTCCCCCCTCCCATCCCGAAATTGTATTTCACTTATCCATCTATAAAAAAAAATCTGGTACGATGAGCACAACACACAACTTTCATTTCCAAACTTACCTGGATTAAAAAATTGACGTTTTGATAAATATGTAAACGCCATTCCTCAAATTCACAAATTTTTCCACATTCATTTACTTTTTTTTGTTTGTTTTTGCTCTCTAAAGTACACTTAAAAACGTTTTTTTAAATAAAAGTTTTAACTAATGATAATTCGACAATGCAAGCATAAATACTCCATCGCGTCTGATTTTATAATTCTTTATGTAGTTGTTTAAAACTTCGTTTAGTTACCAGGGAAACAAATAATTTCCATTAAATGTGTATCTTTCAAAACACGTTGACCACTCTTTTCCATGAACAGAACGTCTTTGATTATAAAAAATGATGTCATTAAAGGCGAACTGCGCGTAGAGCCCAAGGTGTTTTATGAGTTGTCGGAATATTTTTCTTATTTTCTCCAGTATTTGTTAACTTGATTTTTTCATATTTCATATTTAGCCATTTTTTATTTTTAGGCATAACAAGAAACAGTTAATTTTTCCGCATAAAAAACAAAGGTACTTGATAGGAAAATAAAACGTCCCCTTCCCCATTTAAGCCCACACAAAAAATTTTAATTATGTCAAAACTTTCCTGATATTAAATAATACTTGATTCTCATTAAACATGACGAGTTTTATCAGACTTGTTAGAACCGTTTTTCGGAAAATTTTAAAGAAAAAACATAAAAATGGGAAAAAAGTTATGAAGTAAAGTGATCCTCCGTTTGCCCGATTTTGATTAAATTTTTGATGTTATATCCGCGGGCATGTACATACACCTGGTACCCAAATTCAGGTTCGTATGGTTTATAGTTTTTGAACTAGTCTGTTCTCACACACAAACACACACAGAGACCATTTCGCAGGACTTGGTTATTTGGACTCAGAGGACCCCAAAACGTGTAATACTCTAGAAAACCGGAAGTATAAAATTTTAACTATCGCACTACTTTCTCTTGCTATATATTTGAATCTTTAAGAAGTTGAAGAATCCATGAATGTTTTGTAAATCATTTTTTATAGTTTCGTTTGCCTATGTATCCATTTATAATGTTAAGGAGAAAGATGCAGTGCCATCTTGGATTCCACTTAACGGGAAGGGCATGCGGATTTAGAAGGTGCAGAGGTAGACAGTGATGTGTCGGCCGGAAATAGACTGCACCGCTTGCATCGGGATCTAAATGGCACTCCCAACAGAAATAGCTTGTACGGATCGACATCTGTTTGTTTTATAGTAGATTTATTTATGCCGGATCTGGGGTGCAGTTTGTCTTATCTCTCGCTAATTCGGGATAACAGGGTGCTGCGCCCTGGCAGCAAGATCTAGCACTGTTCACCTTCCTGAGTTATCTCCTAACCTTTGTAACACATAACTAAATAAATCACAAGGTAATGTAGTCGACTGAATACGATGGCTCAGCTCATTACTAAAGCAATTAAAAATTCAATAGTTTTCAGTTTTACCCTGTTAGCTATAGCCGGTATCCCTTCTTCATTGTTCATAGTTCATATAAAGTCCTTCAGCCTCAGTGTAAAAAATTATGTTTCAAATTGGAATGTTTTACTTTAATTTTTAAATCAAGCTAAAACATTAAGACTTGTTTCTTTATTGAAAAGGATTATAACTTCATTTCAATATCATAAGAAAACTATACAGATTGTTTCTGTATAGAACCTATCTACTTTGGGGGAGTTAAGGTTTGTTGAAAACTTTTAAGCTCGTTTGTCTCAAAAAACTTGATTTCTTAGGTGTTACACTTTAGAATAAAGTCATCGATTAATAATATCCCTAACTGTTATTCAGCTTAAAAAAAGTTAGCATTACTCATTCAATGCCCATTTATTACTCATTAAATATTTCGACCCGAATTGCAGTCCTTCAAGACAATAATGAACAAGTATAAGAATCAGGTAGAAGCAGTACATTCTGAATAAAATATAAAAAGTAATGATAAGTGAAAATTATGAGTAAGAAGTGAAATACTAGTAACTTGAATAGTAATGCATTATTAATTTTATATACATTCACAAAACGATGGTACATGATCCCATTCAAAACGCTTTTATTTTAACCCATAACAGATAAGGGTCATTTCAAAATTATGGGTTATTTCATCTCAAATATTTTTAATAAAAAAAGATCCGTTTTCCACCTTCCCCCCCCCCCCCACAAATTGCCACAATATAGGTTCCTTAACAAGTCCTAAAAGCACGCACACAATTTAATAGGTTTTTTGGTAAATAAAGGTTTTAGAACAATTAGAGAAATTTTTCGTATTTCAGGAGTGAGAAAGAACATGTAAAATCAAACATCAATCTTATATTTAAGTATAAAAAGAAGTATGTATTAATGATCTATAATGTAGAAGATCTATTTAAAGAAGGAAAATCTATAATTTAAAAAAAAAAAACTACTAAAATTTTTAATAATCTACAATGATTTGCTAGATAAACAAAATGGAAGAATCATCACCAAATTGATATGGACCTGCCTTACATGGCCCTTCAAAACTTCCTGTGTGGAATGTACTGTGTGTATATACTAAGTCTTACAACTAGACCTCTACAGGCGTAGCATTAAACGTTTTCATGCTTTGCGTTGGAGGGGCTACAGGTTTTCTCACCTTAAAAATATCTCACGCAATGTCCACCTTTATGTTCCCATAAACTGATTCTCATTAATGGATTAAAGACTTTACTTAGTTAACAAAAGTATTGTCGGGAATGAGAAAGTATAAAGATATGCTAAGGACCTCCACCAAAAACAATTTTCTACAAGGAACATGTGTTGTATGATGGAGACAAAATTAAGTTAGTCTGGCAGCTATGTTGTAGGGTGTTCCCTCAATTTCTTCAAAAAGTGTTAAACACCTTTTTCTGACTTTTGAAAGCTACTTAAGAAAATTTGTATGGATTGAGAAAACAATCTGTAACAGAAATAAAACCTATTATATCTATGGATACAAGATTTTATTTAAAGGTTCCAACCAGGTATTATCGAAAAGAGGAGTAGGTACCCTGGAGGAAAAAATATTTTTTTCAATAATGCATCCATTCAGTTAGTGTAAAATTAAAATTCGATATGTTCACAACCTAGTTGTGTGACAAGTGTAGGGAATGAGAATTTAAGTGGTTAAAAATGTTTCATAGTGAATCTATCAAAGTTTTGACGTAAGATTAGTGGGTGAGATCGCTTTATCTCTCCACAATTTTTGAAATTTCTATGACAGAAAGTTTAGACTAAGAGGCTGTGTGACACAAAATAACCCATATTTTTATAATGACCCATTAACAACCAACCGTTTAATGGTTTTATTAGACTAATTAACATTCAATGGTCGTTAAATCACTATAAATTTATTTTAAAAAGTCGTATTCATCGTATGTTATTTAAGTTACAAACTAGCGTTAGCACAGGAACAAGGGATGGGGAAGGAAGATAAAAGGTGTAAAGAGGCATAAGGCGATTATTTTTAAAAATAAGAATAAAATATACGATAATATAAGATGTCCCGAAACGATAAAGTTTTGAAATTAAAGACATCATTAATTAATTATTAATAGAGTCTAGTTTCCATGAATTATTACAATAAATTGGCTTATTAAGAATTAAGATATAAGAATCTCCTTTCAATTTAAATACTTTTCTCTACGCCGGAGGTAAACACCATTACCATTATTTTATTGAATGGGTTTTAAAACCATAACCAACGTCAATAACAATGTTAAAACATTAACAAACAAATAGAAAGAATCAAATTTAACAAAGTATTTGTTATGTGATGGAACGTGCAGGACTTATATGAAACAATAAAGTCCCCATGCCCAGGGTTATTGGAGTGTGGAAAACATAAAAAAGTATTTACCATGGTATTTAAATCCGATTTTTTAAAATTAATCCAAGAAATAAATAGACATGGTGTTGTTTACCTCCGAGGAAAAGATATTTTACTAGTTTCTAGGCTGTTTTAAATCTACTTTAGCACTGCGTAGAATACAGTATGATCTTACTATAGATATGTATGATAAAAATGGACCGAGCAAGGTTTAGAATTAATATAATCGCTCATCAATGGGCACCAACTTGGATGAAAGTATGATAAATAGAAATAAAAAATAGTCATTTTATAGCGTTTTAAAGAACAGCGAAATTAAAACGCCTAAGCACTGCCTTGGTCTTATTTTTCTCTAGGAAACGTTTCTGTTATGCAGATTAATCGACAAATTTGTAACTGATAAAACATTTGCATTTTTTAGGTTACTAACAAATTTCCGTTTCGGTTGAGTATTTTATCAACAAGGATAGAGAGTAAAAGAAACACAAGTATAAAAAGGAAACCGAAAAAAGGCTATATAAGAAATTAGTAGATAGGAGCCGGGGAACTGACAAGGGGATAAATTACAGCGAGGACCCGGGGACCAATTAGACAAGCGGACCCGCCGGGACCCCAAAGTATTGATAAACCTCTGGGACGACACCTACCCATTTGGGACGCGGCGGCCCCTTTGATACCAGGCCAGCTGGTAGCCCACTTCTTGATCTCCTCTCCCCGATATATTTTATGGACATGTCCGATGATGAGGTCTGCGACTAAATCTAAGTCAATAACAGGTATAAGTATAGCAGGGATAAGACAGCTGGACTGTTGAAGTTTGATATTGGCAGCCAATTTAGAGTCGCTTTTGAAGATGATGGGTTCCAAAATATCACCTTGTCTATTTAGTACGCAACGTTATCAAGAGCAAATAAACTCAAGAGAACTTCAGAAGTTTGAATAGAATATACAGCCTTGGCCAAAAGTATTAGGCATCTTGCAAAATTGTCTATTTCACTTTATTTAATAATTCTCTATACACTGTGGCTTCCAAAACTTGTTGTATTGACAAAAATTGATCCCTTAAATGGATTATTTTTAATTCCCAACTCCTCATTAATACTCTAGAAAAAAAAAATGAAATGTAAACAAAAGTTCCCAGCAAAGTGTCAGCTTTCTTATTATTAGCAGTTGAGGTTTTTTTATTCTAGTATAAAACAATTTAATTTTCTTTTTGTTTATAATTTAAAATGGTGAAAGTAAAAGAACTAAGTGAGAGCGAACGGTCAAAAACTGTTTTATCTCGACGGAAGGGTATAGCCAATCCGAGATAGGAAAAACTATGAAGTGCTCTCGTTTTGCTGTCCAATATACTCTTCTTCGACATCGGAAGCATAAAAAAATTTCCTCTCTACCTAGAACAGGGAGAAATAAAATAACAGAAGCACGTGAGGATATGTTTTTGGATATGTTAGTGGAGCCAATTGCAAGAAGAGGTTAACCAAAGCAAAATTTCACCAAAAACTAGACTGCTCAAGACTGGGCAAAAGTGGTTTGGTCATATGAAAGCAACTTTGCGGTAAATAAATTTATGTAAATTGAAATTAAAAATTGACAAAATCTCCTAAAATCAATGTAGAATATACGAATATAGTTATTTTTAAAAATTATCGAATTTTGTACAGATTTTCGGAACTCCTGGTGCTGTTTTCGTACGAAGAAGGGAAGGCGAAGCCTATTGTCCAGATTGTGTTGTCCATACTGTGAAACACGGTGGAGGAAATATAATGATTTGGGGGAGTAGGTGGACTTCTGGTGTTGGAGAAATGTTTTTATGTGAAGGAAGAATGAATAGCGATGCCTATATTTCCATGTTAAATCAAATTTTGAAGCCTTCGTTTGAAAAAATATTTATACCAGATGACAGAAAAAACATTGTTTTTCAACTGGCTAATACTCCATGCCACGTTTCACGCAAAACTAGAGAATGTTTCGAAAAACAACCTTAAGCTGCTTGACTGGCCTTCTCAGTCCCCAGACCTCAATCTTATTGAGCACATAAGGTCTAACTTAAAAATTTAGTTGGTATGCATAATTAAAAATGCATTTGGTAAACGTACCCTACAAAAAAAGACAAATTATTTTTGTATTTAAAAGAAGAGTGGGAAAAATTAGACAAAGTTTTGAACAAACACTTGTGAATTCTATGGCAAAAAAGGAAAAGTGAGGTGATAAAAGCCAATGGCATGATGACCAAATATTAATTTGACTTTGTTTTATCTTTGAATAAATTATGTTATGATAGTAGATGTTCTTTTTTCCCTCTTTACATTTTTTAAGAAAATATGTAGGTGCCTAAAACTTTTGGCCAAGGCTGTATTCATCACTAAAGCGTGAATTTCATTTTTTTTTTTCCTACAAGAAAATATACCTACAATAAAACTTTGAAGACGTTCAAAAATAAATTATAATTCCCTTATTATTAACAGAAAACCAGCATGTTTTGTTAGTATTTATTAGTTATTGTAATTGGTAACATGTAGTCATTAGACAAAATTTAGTTATCTTATAGTACCTATATATAAATTGTAGAAATAGCCGGATACCTTATTATATGAATACGTTAATCACCGACATGAATATTGCACTAACTGAAGTTTAAAATATACCTATTAAGTTGAAGTTTAAAATATGTAAATAAACTAGCTGACCTTTGCGTAGCATTCGCACTCTAACCTACTTGGATCCCACTTAATTAAAGTGTACACCGTAGATTTAGTATCGTATAGTGCGTATTTAGTGCGTCATGGGCATAGTTTAGGGTTGAAGTAAAGTTTAAATTGTAGATTATTAATTTTTTGAAACATAAATGTAAGGTATTTACATATTTACATAGTATTAAGGTGTTTACAGGACCTCTTTTAACACTATGTTTGAAGTTACGATATGGTCATCTGTGATTGTTTGTTGGTGGGTTAGTTTTACAAACCCAGACTTACATTACAGACATATATGTCACTGATTCTATTGACTAAAATCGTAGGTTTTTTATTGTAACTCGCAAACTACGGCGACAATCGGAAAAGTATATTTGCGCTTATAACTTTCAATCGAAATGAGTGATTTGTACCTATATTTTTCCGAAGTAGCGGCTAAGGAAAGCTTTAAAATGATGCCTCGTTTATAAAATTTGAAATATTAAGGAAGTTAAGGCGTACCGACAAAAAAAAAAGCTTTGAGAAAGTATATATTATGTATATGATATTTTTGACATGAACGACCATGTTCGGTTCTTGTGCACAGTAACATGTTAAAAGAAACTACTGATGATTGAGAAAATAAAATAAACTATTAATTAATTTTTTTTTTGTTATTATTATACTTTAATAATCTGAATTGAATTGCTGGGATTTGTTTACACATAATATTATCAGATAAAAATGTTACGTTTATGTTTATCGTCTTTTCTGGTCAAGATTAATGGTTCATTATAAACATAAAATGTAGGCGAAAATTAACAGTCAATACAAAGTAATAAACAAGGAAATCGGACAATGGTAACAAAGGTTGCAACTAATTTAATTGAAAAAAATCTGGTGCGTGCTCGCAACACACAACTTTCACTTACCAACTTACTTAGATTAGAAATTAATGCGTTTTGTTAATTGCCACTTCTCAAATAAACAGAACTGCTTTAATTATGAACAATGGTCTGTCATTATTGTCTGTGGGCTTAACGAGCTTTATGAGTTGACTGAATATTTTACTTTTTTTCTCCTCTTTATGTTTTCTTTATTTTTATCATATCTCATATTTAGCCATTTCTTATTTTTAGATGTAACGAGAGACAGATAATTTCTGCATATAAACAAAAACAAAGGTACTTTATAGGAAACAAACAAACGAAAAAGGCCCACACCCCCCCCCAAAAAAAAGCCCCCTCAAACATTTTAATAATGATAAGGCTTACCTGATATTAAAGAACCGTTTTTGAGTTCATCGAAAAAAGGTAAAAATTGAAAAAAAATTATTAAATAAAGTCCCCCCTCCGGTAAATCAATTTTGATGAAATGTTGGCTATCACATCTTTGGCATATACATACATCACATACCCAGTTTGATCAAAATCGTTATAACCGTTTTTGAGTAAATAAAAAAAACACGTGAAAATGATATAAAATTTATTATGTAAAGTCCTCCCTCCGGTAAATCAATTTTGATGAAATTTTTACAGTCATATCTCGGGCATATAAATAGATCAAATACTCAGTTTAATCAAAATCGTTAGAGCCGTTTTTGAGAAAATCGAAAAAAACTTAAAAAGTTATTAAATAAAGTACCCCCTCCCTTTGAGAAATTTTTGGTGTCGCATCGCGGGCGTATACCAACACTAAATACCCGATTTCAGATTCGCACGGTTTATAGTTTTGGAGCTAGTCTGTTCACACACACACACACACACAGACACAGACACACACACAGACCATTTCGCGGGACTTGGTTAATTGTACTCAGGGGACCCCAAAACGTGTATTTCCGTTGAAAACCGGAAGTCGAAATTTTTCACGATCGCAATATTTCCACTTACTATATATTTCATATATAGGTAAGTGAAAGTAAAAATATGTTGTTCTATTATTTACAGAATGTGTATTTATAATATCCATCGCAATAGGGAAAAAAGGAAATTGTATTATCTTTTCTTCGAACAAATATATAGTGTCTAGTTATTTTGATGGATTGATCAGTGACTATTGTTCTCTGTGATTCACTCGCACAGGTCAACTATAGACAAATAAAAAAATATTACAACTTTAAATTACAGAATGACTCAAAAACAGGTAATAAGTTCAATGATATTTTCCTTTTGAATTTATAAATGAAGTGTTGTCATAAATATGAAAACAAAAATTTAACAGCTGTATCTAATTTGTAACTGTCCATTAATCCCATCGCTAAATGTTTTAAAAGCATTAATACAGTCCCATAAAAGTCCTGCATATATCTATAAGACGCAATTATGCCATAACTGAATCATACACATGAATAAACTTTCATCCAATATTAATATCTGACCGTGAAAGAAAAAAGAAAAGTTTAAACGATCTATTTATAAGAGAGACTACCCGATGAAGGTATATAAACATTCATCAAACAAAGGATGGAATTGATTCGTCGAGCGCGGGGGAGATAAGGGCGCCCATTGGTCGGGCGAAACCTGTCCCTGGACGTGATTGGCCGGCAGATAACCAATGGCTCAAGGCCAAATATAGCCACCGGAGAAGTAACCCTCATCGCAGAGAAATAAGAAAAGGAGTCACTAATCAGGACCATCGCCGCTCGTTTCTTCTCTCACCGCCACTCTCCCTATTTATGGGAAATAGTATATTAAATCTGGAAATAGCTCGTGTTTTGGTTTCATTTGTTTTTTTTATGATCCTATAAATGTATGGATATCATCTCATAAACCATATGTATAGCCTGTCTTTGTAGGTGAACGGTATATAGTAGCGGTGAGGTCCCAGTAGGTGTTTGGGGAGCGAGGGATTTCGAAGACTATCCACAGCATGAAAATGAGTCGTGAAAATCAAGAAAATATTTTTGTTTGAAATTAAAAAAAGATTTCTCTTTATATATTATCAAACTTCGACAATGTAATAAAATTTAGGTACGGAGTCAAAAAAGGAAATAACACATATTTTTTATGTGCTTGGTATGTTTTCGGAGAGCCTAATTGTATTTAACATTCGGAATGCCAAATATCCAATCGACCGTTAAAAAATAAAAACATGAATCCAGAAATTTTTAGAAGGACGGCGCTTATTTTTCAACTAGATTTTATTTCTTAAATGCTTGAAACCTATATTACTATTATTTTGAAGGATTTAGGTTATAAGCCGGTTAATTCTTGAAATGAAAGTAGTGTATAGACATATATTATAAAGATAGAAACAGCCTAGAAGGAGAAAGTTTAAATTATAAGCATTATGACTTTATAATTCACCATTAAATGTTTAAGAAGCGTTTTATCATGCTTCATTACTATTTAAAAAAAAAAAAAAAACTTTGCATACAACTCAAATGGTGCCATTATCGGGGCCGATGGTTATTTCACTAGAATATAATAAGACACCCTACAACTGGTTCCCTGACTTGCCCTACAGATCCCAACGCGGTGCCCTACCGACATCGTGTGAACGCCTCCACTTATGATAACCCGCTTCCCACCGAAGGAAGCCTCCGGAACGCTGGCGACATTCTTCTCAGTCCGGACGTTCTTAGGACGACACTCCGATTACAGATAGGGTCACTCATGTCCGATATAACTCATCCGTCTTCGCGGATTTGTATTAATAAACCTTGATAATGTACAAGCAGATTTCTGATACGAAACAGGAAATTAAAATGGATAAAGTGATATTAATATAGGCGGGACTAGATTTAAACATGGTAAGAAATTTAGAAATTAAAGATCAAAAATAATTATGAAAACGGAATAAAATGTTAACTACAGGGCTAAAACCGGTAATGCTTGTTATTTATAAGCTGCAAAATAAATTTTCGTGCACGATTCATGTAAGATTCATTCCGAATCTTATAAATCAGAATTTAGAAAACTATTATGCTTTCAACGGTTCTTTAAGGTAAAACGATCTTGAATGTGAGAAACTTGGCCGTTTACGTTAAAAGATCATTAATGCCTTAAAGTTTTCAAAAACGAAATTTTACATTTTTTTTAAAAACAAAGTCAACCAGAGAATGTATAATGCTACATAGCGTGAAATGAACCTGTTGTGACTTTTCGTCGGCAGTTGCTTATTAAGGACACCCCCTTATTGCTACGATCCTGATAGTATTGCTACGAATATTTTAGCGAGGTCAAGTTGTTTGACTAACAAGGAAACCACGTCACATTTCCCTCTCCGATTTTGATGAAATTTTTTTTTGGGTGATTCTACATCGAAAATAAGTTGACACGTGTCCGGCCGTTCCATTGAATGGGTCATCTGGACTGAGAAATTAAATATTTTAGGTCCAAAAATCGTTAAAATTGGCTTTCACAAAACAGTCATTGCTCCATTCTACCTGAACCAATTTTAATGAAACTTTCAGGGATTCTTCTACTTAAAAATATATTGGGCACGTGCAATCGGGATATGTCACAATTCACCCTAGTAAGGCCAGAGCGTCACTTCATAGTTGAGTAAATTTTAGTAAATAGTTAGTAAATTTAAGCTGCTAAAACCAACAAAGTATGCAGTGGAGTCTTAAACTACATAAAAATAAAGTATTATCTTTCAAAAAGACTGATGCGCATCACAAATATATTAACTATTATATAATAAACGAGTAACGAAGAGCGAGTTTTTCTAACAACTGTTATGTGATTACCACCATGGAAAATAATTTTTCACTTAATAGTTATTATATTTGTGATGTGTGTCAGTCTCTTAGAAAGATAATAATTTATTTTTATGTAGTTTAAGACTCCACTGCATCCTTTGCTGTTTTTAGCAGCTTAAATTTACTAACGCAAGCCTCAACAAGCCTCAACTTTGATGTGATTCTCTGGCCTTACTAGGGTGAATTGTGACAAATCCCGATACACGTGTCTAATATTCAAGTAGAAGAATCCCTGAAAGTTTCATTAAAATTGGTTCAGGTAGAATGGAGCAATGACTGTTTTGTGAAAGCCAATTTTAACGATTTTTGAACCTAAAATATTTAATTTCTCGGTCCAGATTGCCCATTCAATGGAACAGCCGGACACGTGTCGACTTATTTTCGACGCAGAATCACCAAAAAAAAATTTCATCAAAATCGGACAGGGAAATGTGACGTGGTCCCCTTGTAAGCCATGAACGATTTCCCCAAAGGAAAATAAGCTAAGTGCCGTCTAATTAAAGTCCGAAACAAAGATTGTTGAATTGCGTTAAGTTGATCCTTCGCTATTCGGATCGAACGACGATAGGTGGATGTAATTGAGTGGGCAGCAACGGAGCTCTTGACGTCGAACCTTATTTATTTTTTAAAAATCAACCTATGGTGTATTGGCTAGCAAGCAGCCTCCAATGTTAATGGTCGAGGGTTCGCATTCCGCAAGGTAGCCCTTGGATCTTCTAAAGGGAGTAAAATATCCTTGGCTATGCTATGCGTCGGTAGGATGTAAAATGGAGGTCCCTAGCCTTAACGATACCAGGATCTCGTTAAAAATGCCTATCATAATCGTCCGATTAGCCTTAGTAACATAAAGTTACATTAAACAAACAAATAAGGTGTATATGATAGAAGTAATATTATCATTTCTTTCTTTAAAAAATCTATTAACAATTTTTATCTATTATCTAAATGGCGGTCACCGGAATAACCAAACGTGGAGAGCATCACGAAAAAATATCTTAATTAGTTTCAATCAAAATCAATTAACTGAATAAATAAAATAACCAACTAAATAAATATTAATGATGAAATAGAAATTTTTATACCGAAAAAAATATTAACTATGTAATATAGTACATACCTTGGAGATAAGAGTTTAAGAGGAAAACTTGAGATTAGATGCATAAGAAAAGGAGCAACTTACCTGAAAATTAAGGAAACAAATCATAAAAACACACAAAAAAAATTAAATACTACTATTGAGTAAATAATTATAGCAACAGGAGTTGTATAAACATTTAAATATGAAATAAGGATTTTTTAAAACTAATATTAACGTTTTATTTAAAAAGGGAACACAATCAATATAATGATTAAAGTTAAAAGAAACTAAAGACCAGGTTATACAAAAGACCACTATACAAAAGTTCTCTTCTCTATTTTGAATATGGAAGAGAACTGCTCGCTTTTATTTTTTTAGCTGAATATATAAATATTATTTTTATACTTAAGAGTAACTTAAGTAATAACACTACATCTTATACAAATTATCAATATTCTTCGTTCTTGAATTATTATAATTTATGTTTTGACTATAACTCAAAATTATTTTTCCGTAATGATTATTGTAACCATTGAATAAAAATAAAGTGTTGAGACAAATTTTATTCCAAAGAAACGTGATAGTAATCAGTGAAGCTGCAATAAACATTTTGATCCCTATTTGATCTGAGGTAAAGTGGCGATGCACAAAGTGCTTAGCTATTTACAGCAGAACTAAAGGTCGTCAGGTCAACGGTCAAGTTATGTCATCAACACCAGCAGCCCAGCCCAACTTGGGGCGGCAAGTCATTTTGTATATTGAATATATGCAATCAGATTATTTATATCCGTGAAATATAAAAATCATTTCATATGATATATACATTTTTTTTTTATTCGCTAACATGCATATTATCCCATGAATGATGTTTATTGGCTCTTTTCTTAAATATGCCAACATTTAAAAATTAAAAAAAAAAATAATAAATAAGCTTTTTCTAACATAAAGTTGTTAGGGGACAAGAAGGTGAGTGTGGGTGGGTTTTGTAGGTACAGTTTTGGTCTTAAAGTACATAAATTCATGTATTATATAAAATATTGTTCTTTTGTTAATCTTTGGTAGCGATAATGAAACGGTGGCCCGTACCTCAATAATAAGGTTCGGTGACTTTTGTAGAATAGGTACAATAGTCGATTTTCAGTAGCGGTAATCAGTAACTATAGTAATAGTAATCAGTAACAATTAACGAATACTTAAACATGCTAAATAATTTTCTAAACAACTGAAAATTTCTGTTCTTTACGGGGAATTTCGGTCTTCATAATAGATTAGGATAAAAAATGAAACTTATCTAAATTTTAAATAAAAAATTGTTACACTAAGGACAGCAACATTCTCATTTCATTAAAGACAAATATATGAAAACCACTGTTAAAAAAAAAATTAAAAAACTTTAAAAATCGTTATGAAAATCGAAAAGAACAAAGTTCTGAAGCACAAAAAACGATAGGTCACGTACTAATCTGAACTAGGAAATAAAGTTAAAAAGATTAAATATCAGAAGTATAGGTTATATTCCTTTTGAAATATATATATATATATATATATATATATATATTAAATTTATCAATTTTTTTAAATAGATAAACATGCATAGTTAAACATTTTTTCCTGGAAAAGTGTAAACGCATAAAATTTATGGTGATAATATCGCACGTCGGCCAGAAGACGGTTACAACTCAAAAAACTGTTTTTTTTAGGACAATCACATGTAAATTTTCAACTGCGTTCTCAATTTTACTGAGTACCAAGAAACAGCGATGAGGGAAAATGGTCTTTGATCACAAATACTATAGCATTGCGGCACTTAATACCACTCATACTAAGCTCTAAAAAGCTCTAGCCCCCTACCTGCGTTAACAAGATCGTCTCCTCCGTATAAGAATATGGTAAATTGCGCCTTAGGCGAACGGAACTTTTAATACTATTGTGACTATATTCTGACATTGTAGGTTTTGTCATTATGATTCCAACGGTATGAATAACTCAAAATTGATATATTTTGAATTGTAACCATCTTCTTGCCAATGTGCGACATCATATGTATACATTATTACATTGTAACATATCGAAATTATTGGTTTGAAATAAACAAAGTACTTGGTAATTAGATTTTATAAAATTATCAAACAGTGACGTTTTTCAATAAACCGACGAAATGTCTATTCTATTTAGAAAAATGAAGATGTTCGAGGGTCAAGAAAAATTAAAGGATGGGAGAGGAGACTCCGATTATTTTTATATTGAAAGTTAATAATTTGTATACAAAATTAGTAAAATATTGGAGAGCGAAGAACCTCCAAATCCATGCTGGACTAATGAAAATATAATTTAGTAACTGTCGCAATGTTTTCATCAGAAAAGTTCCTCAATGTTTCGTAATATTTTTCCGAATTTTGTATTTGGTTAATAAAATAACTAATTCAATAACCTATTAGCATATTATTTTCTTCATATACGATTTACAATCCAAACAATCACTGTAATTATTGAAAATAAATGATAGACCTGCTCAAAAAAACACCAAAGATTCGCCGTGCCTACCATATTAATTGTAATAGATCATCGAAATACAATACCGTCAGTTCCAATGAAACTCGAATATTGGATACATACTGTATTTTGTAAATTTACAATTACAGGAGGTCTGGCTCTAAATATACAAAAAATAATATTATATATAGTACATACAAAACAATACCTAATTATTTCATCATCACAACAAAAGATCATCAGGTTCTTCAATAAAATAAAAACAATTCCATAAGATTAAAAGTAAAATAAGAAATTACCTTTTTCACTATATAAAAATATTTACATATCAAATATTTTACTTAAAGGGTATTACACTCCTTACTTACAGTATTACGAACGAAAAGAAAAATGCTGTTTAAATGCTTAATGTCCTTAACATCTAATAATGAAATAATCGGATCTCCATATGCTTCTATTTGTATATAATTGTTTAAAATAGACAGTCTATCTTCTTCAAATGTCTTACATTCTAATAAATAATGATAGATATTATCGCTTAAATCTAAATTACAATATTTGCATGGTAGATATTGAGATATATAGATGAGAATCAAATCTTATTGTTTTCCCATCAATGTTAATGCGTGTAACCTTTTTACTTGCCAAATGCAATTGTGCAAGAATTTTTAATTCATTGATGTGGGTACGGAGCAGAAGACCCAAAAGGACAAATATTTCTATAATATAAATTAAATGTGGACTTGGTCGCTCTATCTATATCTAGGCTAAGAAGATGATTTCTCATTGCCTCCTCTAAGTCCATCTTACTGTTTATAACCAAATCTAGATTTTGACTCAACCATACATTATCTGCTCCGATTATACATAACAGGTCCCCCAGTTCTGTTGCCCAATTAAATGGCATTGTTTTTGTATCACGCAGCTCTAACAATCTATTAAAACAAATTCTAGTCAGCTGATCGTCCTTCATATTTAAAATTTTAACCCCTGTTAATCATTCTCCGAAATATTTTAAATAAGATATGTATTCGACCTTCTTCAATTCTAACAAAATAATTTGGAGTGTTTTTAGTCAAACCCGAATAATTAAACTATCATCACTTCTTTAAAAATCTGCTCTATTTTTATGAGGTGTGTTTTTAGGAAAATTTACATGGCGAAGGAATTTAAAATCGATTACTTTAATAAATGAATAGGTCCTATTATAAAACAATGAATCAGCGTACTAGAAAAAATGTCCTACAATATATTTCAGTCATGAAAATAAGAAGTGAATCGGCAGGGCTGTCAAGGGGACCGAACGCATTGCAGTACTTAATTTAGGAGGCTGTGGATAAATCATTCAGGACTGCTGATAGAGATGGCACTGTGCCCGGCCAATGTTGCCAACTGCAATCCATTAAACGACATTACACGTGAATAACATCCGCAAAACAAACCATTGAACATGAAGTTTTCTGTGTAAAGAATGAAAGTTGGTTGAATCTGCGGGACCGTTTGACTCATGAATCTACTGATACTTTGCTCATGATACAATTACAATTGCACGGAGGCTTGAATTGAAGTATGTATAAATTATTTTTAATAATTACTTAGTAATTGTCTACAATAAAATGCGAGCTAAATCTTACTCGTACTATTTTGCGCATGTTAGTGTATCAGAGCTATTCTTCATGAGCCTATGATAAACTAAGTGATACTGGGTATTTAAAATTTAAAACTGTTAAAATATGCATATATAATAAGGTGCTTCATAGTTCAGGTAACTCTACGATGGGAGACACAATGAAAGATACCAACCTGAAAAACAAAGAAGAAGGGGATGAATCCTTTCCGAATTTGAAGGAGTTATGGAAGAATGAGGAACACTAAAAAAAGTCCAGGTTTGAGTGCCCTTATTAAGAGGTGCGGTCCATGGGGGGATATGGAGCATTTTAGCACAAAAATTATTAGTGTAATAAATGCATGCATCTAATTCTTAAAAATTTTGTAGTATAATAGTATTTATGTGCATGAATTTATTAAGGCTCCCATTCTTTCTATAAATAACTAATTGTATTGTGTGTTCGCTTGTTTTATAGTGACCTATCTCGCCGAATTTTCTTTCTGGGATCGCTCCTGTTTATTATAGTCTGGCTATTTAAATGTCGGGTTGAAAACTCTCAATAATCCGATCATGGAGGCATAGGTTAGCTGTAAAAATCATAGAAAAATATTCTTTTCAAAATCTTATAAAATTCTTTCCGAAATTATTTGCACCCGATGATGTCTATACCTACATCGAAAAAATAGTAGAAAATCTTTAGAAGTGAGAAATCTAACATGGACCGAACCCGATGACTATCATGGAGAGGAAGATCGAATATAACCTGACAACATAATACCATTTTATAGATTTCACGAAAGCATAAGATAACATTAATCTTTCCCAAATTTACAAAGCAGTCCCTAGAAGATTATCTATCTTTTTAAGATGACCATATATGATGCAAGGAATACAAGAAAAGTGTTCATGCAAGTTACAGGTCGATAATGGTTTGCAATAGGGGGAGTTGGAATGTCCAACTCAAAGGACAAATGATGTGAAAAACATAACCTACGGCTCCATACGTAAGTGAAGACAAATCACTCCAAAATCAAATAACTACCACAAGGAACACAGAAATAAAAATAAGAACGGTAAGGTTAAAATATTTCTTTTTGAGATATTTGGGTACAATCTAAGGTTATCAATAGAACAGGAGTTCTCATCCTACTTTAAAAAAAAAATAGTTTGCCTATAAAAATAAATTTATTTACAATTTAACTTGGTGTATGTTCCATGTTGTTCCCCTTCTAGCACAGTGAATTAAGTTCCTCCATCAATGATTTTTATGGTTCATTTAAACCCTTCTTTGGCAAGTTCAATAGATTAACAACAAATGGAATAGAACCTAATTCCTACCATGCCGTTCAGGAAAACAAAAAGTAAACTTAAAAGCTTAAACATGAGGATCTCATAGGAAATCCAAAGTTAATGAGCTAGATTCGAAAATTTGATAATAAGAAAGATTAATTTTAAAATAATATAATGCTATAAAATATATTTTTTAAATGTAAAGAATGAATCGTTTTTGAATTTCAAGAAAAAAACGTTTGCGGAAGCATCAGATTGATAAAATAAGATTGGCCGTTTTTCCAGTAGTCTCAAAATTTCCTTTTACATGGGCCAAAACGGACTAGCTGATTTTAAAGTGGAGGTGTCTTATGGAAATAATTTCGCTTATCAGTAAATGAGAGAGCTGGAATTTCATGAACTTGAAATCTGCATTCCAACCCCCAATTTACAAACGATGGCAATTCCTATCATACCGTTCAAGGAAAAAATAAGTGGTACATTTAAAATCGTATCATTTCATGTTTAAAAGCGTAAACATAAGGATCTCATAGCAAAGACAAAGTAAATGAACTAGATGCGAAAATTTGATCATAAAAAAAGATTAATTTTAAAATATTATCATGCTAGATAATATATTTTTAAAATAGATGAATTTGAGCAAGGAATATAGAACTGATCTTTGTTACCAACGTAGGAAGGCGCCAACGTGGGCGCGTCCTTATTGATCTACAGCTCAGTTGCTCGTCTAATGCCTTGTATTTAAATATATACAAATAAAGATATATATACATGTATCGTTTTCAAAAAAACGAACTTTTAACTTAAATTTCGAATAAATCATTAATAAATGAATGGGAATATTCCTTTGAAGCCATGTGACTGTAACGGAATTTTTTTTAATACAATTATAATACAATAATTACAATTACAATACTAATACAAACATGACAGCGAATCTTATGCCCTGGGCGTCACCAGCACCAAAATATTGGGTAAGGGCTTAATATTCTCATATGAAAAAATTCGAGGGGCTAAAATTGGAAATAAAAAAGCCTAAAACAACTGTTGGGACATTTAATCCTTCCTCCAACGAAGTATTTTAAAGGGATATATAAAACATGCCAATTTACGTCTTATTTAGAGTGTAAGTAGTTGCCCGCCCCCTTCCAAAATATATTGGGGGACGTGTCCACCCTGTCACCCCCGCCGGTTGTGACGCCCATGTCTTATACTACAATAGTCCCACTAATATCGGGCTGCAGATGTTTATAAATGAAACCTACATAGTAATTGCATAAATAAGGTAGCAATTTGTTGTGGAAGTGTCGTCGGCTTGAGTAGTCTCAATGGCCGCTTGCATGCCTTCATTGGAAACTCTCCAGTAGAAGGAATGTTTCGATGGGGGAAAAACCCTCCAAACAAGTCAATGTTTAACCTCTTCCAAAAATAAGATGAATTGTTTCTCAATTCAAAATATCAATCACAAAACGGACTAATTATTTAGTCACATTTATGTTACAGAGATTAAATACCTAATAGCTAACTAATTTTCACCGGACTACTAATGCGTAAGCAGGATTAATTGTTAAAATTTAGTATTAGACATTTTATTAAAAATCTGATCAGCAGTACCAGGGTTAACCTATAAATATCTACTTATGAGGGGATCAAAGAAGCACTTCATGTTTTATGTTCAACTTCAATTTAGGGGATGTATATAAATATATAGGTACTCCAACGTAAATCCAAACTCAAGTTAAGATTGGGCATTTTCACAGCAGTCCCAAAATTTCCTTCGATATAGGCCAAATCGGACTAGTTGATTTTTAAGGAGGTGTGCTAAGGAAAATAATTCCGCTCATTCGTAAAAAGGTGAAATTTCATGAGCTTGAAATCTGTATTCCAGCCCCCAATTTACCAAAACTTTAAATCTAATCAAACCGATGGCAACAGTTCAATAGAGTTTTCGACACCGTATCGAATAAATATCATATCGAGAAAAATTCTTCAAAATCAGATTTTCAGTAATAGGCGTTTTAGGTAATTATGTCTTTAATTCAAAAACTATTATTGCGAACGTTTTTTCATTTCATCATATTCAGAGCCGCATTGTTGTTTTTGTTTTCTATACATTTTATTTTGTTGTTTATTCGTGTGTATATGTTCTATTAAATTAAGCATTATTTGAACACAAAGTCGCGGGTATGCTGTATCAACGCCAGGTGGCCCTACGATTTTTCAAACAAATAATCTAAACTTTAAAATACCTCAACTGGTGGCTTAAGTTACATTTGTTATTTTCTATGCATTATACTTACTTTTTTGTGCAGGACATTAAAGTACTAAAGAATCGCCAAATTAATCATACCTAATTATATTCGATGATAATAATCGAATTTTAAACATTTTTTTTTTTTTTTTATGCTGTAGTTTAAGAGACTTAAAACTTAATACCAAAATTAAAATACGAAAGATATACGATTGACGTTTCCGGGCTGTGTCCCCATTCCCAGTACATCCTCTTTCTAAGCTGGGTAGGTTTATACATGATTTCGTTAGACTACCTAATAAATTAGAAGAAAATTTTTGTTTTTATTATTATTTTACTAAGTTGTTTTTTTGCATTTGAAATATGCTGGTTTGTTTAAAACAAATGCGTAATTTATATAAAAACTCTATTATTATCGACTTTTTGTAATACTTTTTTCAACAACAGAGAATCGCTGTTTCCCACAAGAAGTAACTATAAAAAATTCCCTCTCACACCCACCGAGACAACTTCCCGATAAAAACATTCTCCCAGAGTCAACTAGCCCTCACCAGTTTCCCAGATATCATCCAGTTCTTCAGGAGCGGATCCGGTAGTCCATGGAGATCCAGAAAGAAATCCAGGAATGAAGATCCCGCATCCGGGCAATCTTTCCGATCCGATCTGAACCGAAGTGCACTCCCGGTTGAAACTAAATCGTTCTTAAGCAGAACTCATCGTGCATGCTTTAGCAACAGTTGCCTCCAAGGTTTGTATCTTCCACCTCTTATGTGCTATTCCGGGATTAAGAAATATTTAGTTTAAAAAGTATCATTTTTCTGGATAGTGTAACTTCATTCTAGAAAGATATTTATGAAATGGAATGCTCAGCCGTTTAAAAAGACATATCCATTATAATCTCAAAATTTTAACAGATAAAAAGCTTCATTACGTGGTGAACTTTTAAATAGCTGTAACAAATCGTTATTTCGTTGTCGACTTTTTCTCTATCAATGTATAATCGCCAGGTCTTTCTTTATTATTTTATATAATCGGTGTGGTCTCGCAGATAGTTAAGCCATAGTTAACAGTTGCAGTTGCTTGAGGTTAGTCAACAACACATGAAGTATTAAGAAAGAATTATCATTAACCCACAGAGGAGATTAATAATCCCAAAGTACAATACTAATGTTTATGCTTTAATACATATTTACATATTAAATCTTTCGAAAGCTAAGGATTTTAGAAGCAGTAATACCTTATTTATCCATTTATTAATTTAGTTTAACTAATCAATAAATTAAGCGAATATAAGTTAAAAACAAACCTATACCCTTTATCTTTTATAGTTCTTAAAATTTTGTTATTTTATTTCTATATTGACCTACTCTATAATTTTAGGATAAAAATTAAAGCATAAAAATGGTATCCTCCTTGCTTTTATAATATTTTCCATTTTTTTTAATTAACACTTCTTTAACTTTTGCATCAAAATTGTATTAGTAATTTTTTTACTTCCCTCTTATCTGTTGAAGTGGATATCAGGATTAACTTTCCTCAAAAAACATTTTTTTACTCTAAATTTGTTTACAAATCAACTTCATAATGTACTACGATACCCAGGATGAACATAAAATTAAAAGAAAAAATTTCATCATAATATCCATGCAATAAACGTGCACTAAAACACAGAAATTAGCCTGATTCATAACATGTACTACATACTTAATTTACAAAGCAGTTACTATAAATTTTACAAAACCGATTGTCATTGAAATAGTGACTAGTTGCAAGAAGCTAAATATCTACAACTATTTTACCATCAGATAAATGATCTTATAGGTCTTAAGGAAATATTTCTATCAGTGAGATAACTACCCTTGAATTTGTTTATATGGAGTAAATAATAGTTCCTCATTATAATCAGCTAGTAATATATAATTGCTAAATATAAAATATGAAAGAATTTGATAATTAAATAAAGGAGAAAAAAAAAATGTTTTCCCAGGTTGAAAATTTCAATTACCGGTACCATATTAAATTATAGATCAAGAAATGTTCTGAAGGGTGGTGGGAATCGAAATGTAAAAAATAAAAAAATTTATTTTTTAAATTCATAATTTCATACAGGACCTAACTGACAAAGTAGGATCTAAAAAAAAAAAAAAAAAAAAACCGATACACATTAACGCACTAAATCTCAGATAAATGTTTAAATACAATCCATTTTTCATTTAACACTTTTTTTTTTTTTTATATAGTAATAGTTTATTTGTCTTTACCTCTCAGGGAGGGGAGAGAGGGTCAGATGCAGCCCTATACTTGACAAAAAAAAATTATAATTTTTAATTTCATATTATTTTGCGGAAATTATTTGTATTTTTCCTCATAATTTAATAAAGCTTTCGTAACAACTTAATGGAGACTTTAGAAATTAAATATCATGGAATATAATGTTTAAACAAAATTAACATATATTAAGTTAACTATAAAAATTAACATAAATTAAATTACCCCACATTTTTTAATTATTGTATTGACTATTTTATCATAATTTCTTTAATCTGTATTACCATCCAAAACTTTGTAAACTAGATATTGCCCCCTTTAAAATTCTGGTCTTCCGAAGGATTTAATATACATAATTATTACCACTCGTGTTTTCGGAACTGTATATAAACTTGGGATAACATTTCCCCTTCTTTTCCTCTTTAGTAGAACATCAAACTTTACTTTGAAGCATTGATTTAAATCAAAATTATGACAGCGGTTTTCGAACTATAAGAGCCTGCTTTAGCGGAAAGCATTGTACCACTTATTTTTGTTCGGTCTGAAGAGGACACGAAAACTTTTTTTTCGTGAAATCTCATTCCGAAATCTATCAGGATGTCATTCTCCGATTCTAACTATACTTAGTCGAGAGCTACATAATTTTAATATAATTCGATAATCATTAATCGATATGGTTAAAAATTAGAAAGCAAGCGTTGGAAAAAAAGTATTTCATTCACTGGATTGTTCAATAATTTAACTATCTCGTAAATGAAACTTTGAGAATTTTTATGTAAATGTATACAAGATAAGCAGCGAATAAGTCTATTTTTGGAAATTAACTCTTTTTGGCTGCATAAATTCAAATTTTTACTAATACGCTCTACTATCAAGTTTATTTTTTCAAGACTGTTGCTAAGGTATACAAATCTAATAAAAAATATGAATATGTTTAATTTAATTGATTAAATACTGATTGTTAGAAAAACAACAAATGTAAAAATATATTCTGCTACCATAAATTTTTAAGATAATTTAAAAAAAAATATCAGTAAACTTACACAAACAAAAAACTCTAACTATGTTATACGAAAGAAGTGAAAATATTGATGTTAATGGTGTGGTCATAAAGAATAACATAGAAATGTAAAATTACTGTTCATGTCCTGAATATTCATAATAAATAATAGATCTTTCTTATAAGCTAACAATTATAGACATCTCTTATGGGAGAGATTGTAGATGGATGACAATCCATGTGGAACGAAAGCCTTCCAAGCAAGCTAAAATTTTTAAAGAAAGAAGTTAAGCCCTTGAGTACCTCCTGCCGGAAGTGTCCTAGAAAAGAGGTCGTATTGACAAGACTGAGAATAGGATACACCAGACTAACCCACTCTTTCTTAAACAACTAAAAACTATGAAATTTCAACATTCTAACAGTAGATCTAACAGTAAACATTTACTAAGAATGCCCCTTTTAGATGCCGCATATCAATTATTTAGGGCTAAAATCCTATTTGACTGAAATCCTCTAAAAAACGACACCAACACGGTAGAATTGGTCCTAAATTTTGCACCATAACACTTGAATCGGGACCACTGTGCATCGGACACACTTAAATATTTAACTTCATAGAGGGGTGTTATATCGCATCCACAACCATTTCCACTTCATTAATACCTAAGGTTTACTATTTTCCACCATTATTGCACACCGAATATATTATTTCATGCTTGTCAGCTATTACATTTTAAATATGCAGCTTACTATTTTATATCTATTTAATGCATATCTAATTATATGTTTCAATATAATATTTTCACACACGTAAATGTCTACACCGATCATAGTTTCATAAACCAAAAACTACAGAAGATATTTAGAATGTAAAAGACAAATAAGAGCATCGAACCACTAATAATAATCCGAGGATTAAGGATTGTTCTAAAATCTCTCAGATAGTGTTTTATATCCTCATTACAAAAGTAAGAGAAATTCAATGATAGTCGCGAAAATTATAGCGCATAAAATCTAAATAGGCATTTTCATAAATATACATGAATGAACCTTTATAAATATATTAAAATGATAGAAGAATTCAACACTTTGATGTAAAAAAAATTACACAAAAATTGTGATTACTTGTTTGTTTTACATTTTTATAGAGAAATATAGAGAACTAATTTTCAGTTCTAGAAAGGAGTGCGATAGGCTATCACTCCATTTGTTTTTTCCTATTATTATTCTACTAGTAGAATAATTTACACCGATAGTGTAATGTTCCCCTATTCTATTTTTTAAAATATTTAAAAAAAATATTTAATAAATCCGTTCTGATGTAATTTTTAAGAGTTGTAAAGTCGTTTGTATATAATGCTCCTCCATTTACTCAACTTCGACAAAATTTTTGCTGTCACGCCCATAGACCCAACCCAAATACCGAATTTAAGATTCGTACGACAAATCGTTTCTTAGCTAGTCTGTTCAGCACATACACAATGACCATTTCGCGGGACTTCGTTATTTGGACTCAGGGGACCCCAAAATGTGTACCTTGGATGTCGAAATTTTTCAGGATCGCAATAATTTCCCTTACTATATATTTCATGTATAGATAAGGGAAATTATTGAGAAAGATATAATTCAAAGCCCAATCAATAAGATTTAAATATTATTTAAGTATTAATTAATTTTTTTTTCGATGGTTATACTAGTATTTTAAATTAAAATATTCTTTATTCATATTCCTGATTCGCTATGCAAGGCAACTGATATTATTTAAACTGTATAAGTACCTAATAAATTTAATAAAAACTGGAAAAAAATAAGGATGAAGAGAGGCCTATTTTATGTACCTACCGTATAGGTAATAAGAAAATTTCAAAACTTAAAAATCTTATTGCCTGTAATATAACCTGTAATATAAGAAATATCATTTTACTGTTATTTTATTTTATTTCTATCTATTTTTTAATCAGCGATATTTTATATATACCTATGGGAGGTACGACCTCCAGCATAGAGGTTAGTTATAGAGGTACTGCCCAAGCTATTACAGAAAACCTGGGAATCGCATATAGCTGATTCATTAATCAGATTCAAAGGAATAATCCAGACCAGCTACTGCATAATTTTTAGGACTCTTTGGTTGATGATTCACTGAGATAAATTTAAATCAACAGCGATTTTTTATTTTTATTTCTATGTTAAACGGCATATTTTATTTCCCTCTATTCTCAGTTCAAATCGTTGAGAGAAATTTTAAATCGATACAAGTTAATATTCTTGTTGTTATGGAAATATTGGATCTATCGTTCATTAAAATTTCTAAAAATATCAATAACTACTAACTAGCAGACACGGCCAAACGTTCCTGTGGCTCGTTGAATTATTTATAACCTAATGTTTTGAATACATTCAAAAGCAATATTCACTGTTAAAGATAAAAAACATTTCAGCTAATCTAGTAACCTACTGGTTTGAGAATAGAGCGTTACGCAAAATTTAAATGTATTTATTTGGTGAAGTATTTGGGATAGTTAAATTTTTTTATTTTTTTCATCCCATATTTCACTATAGTATTGAATTTTAATTTGACAATTTATTTTGGTACTTTTCTGTTATAGTCACGCCCAGAGAAAATGTTTTTAATTTAGTTAGTACATTGCTTTAAATAAATAAAACACATGTTTTCTGAATAAAATCAATCTCTTGTCTGCACGTTTTTATATGACACCTCCATTTAATTTTACCTTTAAATGTTAACTTCATCTCATGGTTATTTTTATATATTCTCATTTCAGGAATAATATTATGCTGTTGAAAAAATCTGACCGCAGTTTCCTCATCCAAAATATTCCTAAAAATATTTTTTAAATTATACTGATACTCAACCATATTTAACGTGATTAATTATCTAGTCAAAACGTTATTATTCGGCAAGGAATTTTCCAACAAGGAGTTTTCTCCTTACAGTGTTGCCAGTAAGCGAACAGTTTTGAAATTAACTCTTAGTTACCTCCCTAGCAACACTGGCGATAATCCTGCTTCTCCTAAAAGCAATGTACTAACTAAATTAAAAACATTTTCTCTGGGCGTAACTATAACAGAAAAGTACCTTTATTTTAATAACTTTATCTGAATACATTCTCAAATTATATTTAGGAATAAAAGCAGATTGGCAGAGCAACAATGATTTTTAACCGACTTCGAACGAAAGAGGAGGTTACTCAATTCGATACATATGTGCCTTTTTTTTTGTGCTTTTTTTTTTTCGATGTATGTTCACCGAATACTCAGAGATGAATGGACCAATTGGAACAAAACCTTTTGCATCTTGTAGAGTATTTTCCCAAGGTGGTCCCATTGAAACCTTTTTTGGGTGCTTAATATATTTAAGAAGTTATCGGGAAAGATCATGAAAATAATTATCGCTCAAAATATTTACTTCTTAGAAAAACATATGGCATATATAACATAAGGTATGCTCCAACAAGCTATTAAAACTGATGATAACTGACAAATCTCAATATTGTTTTACTTCTGGATGAATCAAACGGGAAAACCAACCAATCAAATTCAGAATCAAAAGAGTGTGGGGAGAACATGAACAGTTTGTTAGTTGTATTGAAAAGATTGTGTTGTATCGAACATAGTATTTAATATTTTAATTTAATAATTTTTATCAACAATTAATGTGTATTGGTACAGATTAAAATAAAATTATTCTCATCTTATTGCATATTTCCACTTTTTATAATCGTGAAATTTATCGCACTAAAACACCTACTCCTCCTCCACTTTTTATACCATTTTCAATTTTGTTGTGTATTCATAAAAATCAGAAGGTAATTATTTCATACTTTTCAGTGCATTTATTTTTACTGGTTCCTAGGTTTCGAAGTCGGTTTAATTTTGTTTGTAAAATATTTTTTTTACTGTAAAAAAATATATTTTTTTATAAAAGGAATGCTCTAAATACAGATATATGTAGTTAATCTGTGTTTTGCATGACTTCTTATTTATTTACTCTTGTTAAAAGAAAGACAAATATTATTATACAGTTTGAAACGTGTTAATCAAAGCAAAAATTATTATTAGCGAAATGACTGTTGCCGTAAGGAATTCAAAATATCCACACTCTATTTAAGAGTGGGTAATCGTTGATAATTGATTATCAATCTCAATCGAAAAACCCGCTTAGTTATTACAAGGTACCTACTTGAAATGTACATAATCCTTTATATATACATTTTTTATCAATTCAACGCAAGCCATGAACAACATGATGTAATTACTTTAGCGCCTAGCTGCATGACTCCGTTACATTGCAAAAAAACTTGACCTCTAAGAGAGTTGTTACAGCATATGATAAATAGCAGGTAAGTTTTTCAATTTTATATTATTTTTTTAAGGAATAACGTATCAACGTATACACATTGATATACTTAGTATGCACAGTCGAACATTGAATTTCTGTCAGAAAATATTTACTATATATAATGGAATTTTTTTGAATAGAAAATGTAACATTTAAGAATTATGATAGTAAAGAAAATATTAATTTCATCTCATTTTTTGTTTTTGTCATCGTTTTGATTCATTGTCAAGGAAACTCTAATCTTAATACTAAACCCTTATTCACTAAACTCTTGAGACTTTAAAGTATAAGAACACAAAAATTCGCCAGCAGAAAAAGTTGTGGAATCCCCCATATCAATTCATGAGATGTTTAGGGCTAAAATAAACTATTTAAGTTTACGGCTTTAAAAAGCACAACAAAAATGGGTTAGCTTAATTTGCTAACTAGATTAGATTCTTCACAAGTTTAAATTTTTTTTGGAAGCTGTAAACTCATAGGTCATCAACGCCTAAAATTTGTTCAAATTCTTCTTCACCATCTGTTGGATAATTCTTCATAAATATTTTAATTGAGACATTTTGAAGATGTGCGGATAATATATTTGTCTAAACTTGCCAGTAAAATTCCGAAAATAGGTAAAATAGGAAAAATAATTTTGAAATAATCATATGCATTGCTTTTTAAATCAGCAAATGATTAATAAGACTATTTAAGAGAACTATTAATTTTTAGATTAGAATAGATGAAAAAGTCAGTTTCTTGAAACAACTTTCCCGTCACTTTGCTGAAGCACAAATCTTCGCCATCTACGACGATCGGACGATATTTTGAACAACATTAAGAGTTTTCTGGCGCTTAAAGGGTTCAAAGAGTACTCGTATTTTAAAACATAACTATAAACAATTTTAATTTTAGGGGTGGATTACATAATTTGCTTTTTAAATTTATATTTTTCATTGTGTAGTTTAAATAGTAAAAAACTAATTAATATTAATAATTAATAAATAAGAAAAAAATAATGGACAAGTTAGAAAAAAATATTTCGGAATATATGCACTTCCTAATCATAATTAATTAAAAGAAAAGAACATTTTGAATCAATAATTATTTTGCGTTTTTTATGATTTAGTGTACCTACAATTCGGAAAATTATATTGTGAGAGGGAAAAGAAAGAGACTCCTGAAATATATGCAGGTCCTCCCAGGCGAAAAAACAAGATTTTTTTTCGAATTCGTGTTTATTTCCATACAATCTGAACTCTGGGTGATTCAATTCACAATTTCATGCTAAAAAAAAATGTTTTTTGTTTCAGAACGTTTTGTTTTTTCTTTTATAGTTATTTTAAAGAAAATATAAACTAAAATTTAAAAAACAAAAAACTGATAAATGGAAAAATAAGCGATTAGGTATATTTTAGAAAATTCCTAAATTTAAATACATTAAAATAAAAATTATAATTTATGCGCATCTTCATCAGGACGAAAAGAAACCTGATGTAAAATTGTGTAGAAAGCGTTTATGAACATGTTTTAACTAAAATGCTTATAAACTTAACCTTTTTTAAAAAAATAATTTTGTAACTTCCTCATTTAGGTCGCTTTAAGGAAGGCCTTTGGAAACTTGAATTGAAATTGAAGTAGGTGTTTATATGCTTATTGTAGTTTTTGACAGCCATACAGGGCCGTATCTCCGAAAAAAACAGCCGTTGTTCTATAGGGAAATTAATAGCTGAAGAGCCAGAATCTTCATAGTTTAAATGTACTATACCGATCCGGTATTTACTAATTCAAGCTTATTATACAAGGCTATTAACCTACAAAATAGCAAAAGTGCCAAAGTGAAAAGCGCAACCAGCAAAAATTTTTGCTAATATAAGGGCAAACAGAATCAGAAAAGGAAGTAATTTACAAAAATAATTATCTAATTCCACTATTCCGACATACTAACCAATGCAGCAGTATTGTTTTACATGAATTTGTTTCAAATAATTGATTTCACTGTGATTATTTTCGTGTTTTTAGATTATTCCAGATATAGCTACTGTATTTTACAGCCAATTTTCAGAACGAGATTAATTAACGGGTAGATTAACATTGTCTAATCACTTTATTCATAAATCAAAAGAAAGTGTATAAGCATTACACAATTAAATAGCAGCAAAATTCTTTAGTCACCTAGTGATGATTTTAAGAAGCCATCTTGAGTATTTAGGAAGTAAAACATCAGACGAACAAAATTTTTTTTATTTTTTAGACACTAAAATACCTTTACCTATTCTTAGAGCTATTGTTAGGAGATGAAGGAATTTGTATATTTTATAATTATTCACGTACAAATAAAAATCTATGCATAAAATTTGGACCATAGTAATGAAATAATAGTAACTGAAAATTTGGAAACTAACATAATATTGTAAATTGTTGTTTGTGTACTTTTTTAGACAGAAACACCCTAGCATAGGAATATTTATAAAGCTTCATACACTATGTCATACTTATTTACTCTACTTTTATTGTTTGTGTATGTTTCTTCTTTTATTCATATATATTATTTGTTACAATTTATTATATTACATTAATCACTTTTCACATTAAATGAGAAAAGTGATCCTAAAGATCAACTTTAGGAAAAATTTATAAAAAACGTGCATCACTTAAATTGTTAATCCACCAATAACTCAAATTTACTTTACAGAAAATTATTGTGATGTTCAGTTCATTTTATTCTGTTGTTCTAATTTTCATTGATAATTTATTCATCTATAATTTTGTTGATATTGTTTGAATGTTATCAGACTGCAATATTACCAATTTCCTTGATTGTGGCAGAATGTAATAATATTCAAATAAAAAAGTTTATGTATCGTCGGCTTACAAGAGAAACAAATAAAGTCAAAATTTTTCAGTTTTGAGTTATTTATTATTGATAGAATCAAGGTAAACAGATTAAATATCAAAGATGTGATCAAAATCTGTTTAAAAAAGAAGCTTAGAGTTTTTCACTTGTATTATCACTGTGTTCCAGCAGATAATCTCTACCTCTATAAGTTAGTGCCACCTTATAACTTAAGGCGACAATATAATTGTTATTCTTATGCTGTTCAGTATATGTATAATTTCTCGTTACGGACGGAGGTCTGCAGATATAATTTTTATATCTATAAATTATAATGACACTGAATATACCTAACTAGTAGGTCCATGAGAATAAATCAAACTGTATCTAAGTCACTGACAAAATAGTAATACAGTCTACAAATATGTAAACCGATATGTTACCAAAACATTGAGAAAATAAATCATAAGCCCTTTTTTTTCATTTTAAGAGCAATCAAGGCATCATTCAATTTGGCATTTTCAACTATATATTATACAGTTTCTGAATCATATGTAGGTAAGTATTATTTTCTTTTTGCCAAAAATTTTTCCCCGACAGGGATAAATGCTTTTTTTTCGACCACTGGGATAAAAAGAAATCTTCAATATTATATACCAATCGTTGACTAATCAATCTATTCGTAATGACCGTATCCACTGCTTCAAGAATTGACAAAATTGGTAAATACATAAAATTTGCTAAGTATGTTAAACCATCTTCATAACTCTCGGTCACCACGTGTTGAGTGCTTCCGTGATAAGTTTAAACCAATGAAAGAGCATATCTCCGGGGTTTTATCGTTCGGCCGATATACAGCAATATGGTCCAATTATTTTATTTTCATTTTATTCTTAAATATATTAAATTTAACAGTAACCATTTGATTTATTGCCACACCATCAATTCCAAAGCTCCTATATCAAAATTAATCGATATTAATTAACGAAACCGGATCCTAATCTCGGTTTCACGGCTTGAGTTGTATTTTATGGTTCGTCAAACATGTTATGTTTTGTACAACAATGAATTAAGTATGTTAGAAGCACTTAAGCTTTTATCGTAAAACAATAATCAGTTATTTTATTCTGACACTTAAGTATATATCACTCAATATAGTGATATATTGAGTGTTGTGTACTATATTCCTCTTAAATCAATTTCAAAAACGAGGAAATTCCACCAGCAAAATCACTATCACTTACGTCAAAACAGTGGGAAAAAACAAATCGTTTCGAAAAGCTTTAACAGAAACAAATTTCTAAACTAATTGGATGTAGAGGTGTTTTAGATATACCCAATCGGTGCTGAGCAGATATCGACAATGATTTGTTGGTACATGTCCTTCCTACCCAATTAGGGCACATCGGAGAGCCATTAAATTTAACGCACCGCGCTCCATCTCTTTCATAAGAGGCAAAAGAAATTTTAGATTTATTGTTATGTTAGTGAATTTAGTATCTGATAGTCCGTTCGTGTATTATTCTAAATATAAATTATGTAATAGAAATAAAAATTCTAACTAACTGTAACAAAAGTACTGTGAAGTTTAATCACCCTATACAATTATAGATACCAAGACTAAAAGTTTAAATTTTAATTCTATAATATAACCAGGTTTGTAGGTTAAAAGATGGAAAAAACAAAACAAAGTAAAACAGGTAAACAATTGTACCGATAAAACTATTTGACAAAAATCAAAACCGCAAAGATTTAACCTTTATATTTGATATTCGAAAAAATCATTTATTCAGAGACAATCATAATATATAAAAGCAAATAATATCTACGATTTATATAATTTTTTTTTTTAAGGATAATTAAATGTGTGGATATCATATCATAAATATTTTAACTAACTAACTAACCAACTAACTAACCAACTACCTAACTAACTACCTAACTAACTAACTAACGAACTAAAATTATTCCGCATTTCTTATTTACTTAATTTTAATAATTAGAAGTTATTTATAAAAGAAATATAATAATTTTGAAAATGAAGGTGTTTTTCATTGTAATATTAAGCCAGTCATTAAAGTATAAGTTAAAATCTAGTGTCCGTTCGGTTGTTACATCATTAATTAAAATAATAATAAAATTTTATGAAACACTACATCAGATTTTTAACTATTTTTGAAAGGATATTGACCAGTTAATATAAAAAGGAAGAATGGTTTATAAATTTAATTCCGTAATAGAACATATGGCTAAATTCATTATTTGATTTTTAATTTAATCTTCTTAATCTTCCAATCATATCGTTGCCCTAAATAGAATGATAATTAAATAATTATACGATAATTTATTAATGACTTTCATTTAAAGAAAAACGAATACTCTTTTGATGTTTTATTTTTAAACATGCCAAATGAATAATCTATTTCCTACATTGCTGATGATAAATTCATACTAACCACACAGAAGTAAAGAGGACCTAATAAAATTATAACAAGATTGAATCTAAAATTAACTCAAGATTAGGAACTTATTCACAATAACTTAGTTAAGCACAGGAAACACAAATACACTCCGGTCAACTAATCAATTAACTAGTTACAGATTGTTTTTTGTCAAACTAAAATATAAATAATTTTAATGATAAAAAAAAGCACTGACCCTATCGTAGTGGGGGTGGTGGTGATGAAAGTGGGAGAAGTGTGGCGGCGGGGGCGGTGGCCTGGCGGCGGCGGAAGTGCTCGGCCGCTGGTACAGGTACGGGTAGTAGGCCTGGTAGACCACTTCCGGACAGCTCATCCCTCTCTGCGGCTCACATCCACTCACCGAGGAGGTCGGCTCACTACTGAGGGTACCAGGGCCTTCACCGCCATCTTAGCTCCGCCCACCCGCTCTGCAGCCCAATCGCGTGCTGGGGCCCACCTCCCGCCACGCCCACCCTTTGTGCCGTGCCGCCGGTCGATGAATAGGCAGCTGGGGGTAAATTACTCAAATCATCCCGGGATTTAATTGTTGTCGACAAGATTAGCCACTCTCCTCATGGACGATAATTATTTTTTATTCATCTTTATAATCTATACTACTTTTTTACGTTTTCACATTATCCATATTATATATATTACCTATACATGGTAATTTACATTAAGTACATAAACATTTAAGTACCAAAAAAAACTCACCTCTGCAGCCCACGAAGGGTCTTGGATGCAGAACTGTATAAGGAAGTACTGCTTCTTAGTCAGCGGTCGTGCAATTTGATTTGACAGTGATCACGCTCAACTGCCAGGTTTTCACCCTTATCTTTTCAAATATGAGTACCCACTTTATAAATAATGTGTATACTTCAGTAGGATATTTCGGCCATAGAGACAATCAATGACAAAAAATAAGAGATTTCCTGCCATAGCCAGAATTGGACTATGGGCCACGAGGACAGCAGTTCAGTGCCTTACCACTTGCTGCCTCTCTCCCGAAAGTAAGATCTTTAGAAACCTAAACTTCACCCATTTTGCCTCGGAAGTGCGCTATTTTTACGCATCATTAATATTGATATTTTTTTTTTACTATGATATTATGATATTTTTTAATTTATTTCAGTGTTTAATTCCTTTCTCTTTCAAATATGATTAATTTATAAGGTTCTAAATTATTTTTTAAAATTACAAAGATTGTTAAGATTATTTAAGCATGTTTTTCTGGATACTTCGGAAATGTGAACTTTGAAAAATCAAACTAAATTATTGGTGTTTCAGGAAATTCATGGATAATACCTAAATGTTTAACTAATTTTAATACTTTTTGTATGGCTAATCTTAATTAAAGGAATGTAATAATAAAAAGGGGGGCTGATTTTTATTTTTTACTTTTTACCTCTCACTCATTGTCCCGGAAATGCGTTTAGAAATATTCGGTTACCAAAGGATAATAATTTTTAAATTTACTAATCATATAGGTATTTTTGACAAATATAAACATAGAAATATAAAGAAACACCAATAATTCATATTATTTCTACATTGGAACAAAACGGGTTAAGCGTGTCTAGTTTAATGATAAAACTAGTTCTGTTATTCTAGTGAGAAACGAGTTTTCAAATATTAGAAAGAAAAGTCTTCCGAACCATAACCGGAGTACACATGAATGGAGGAGAAGGACCAAAAATAATCTGTTGACGAAAACTGGTAAGAAGGTTAAGATTGGCGGGACATGTAGCTCTCTGGAATACACCAGGAAGCCTTCAAAGGACCGTGTAATGCTTCAATAGTAGGCAAAAGCTCTCATAAATAGGATGATATACTCAACAAAGACGTTGCAGATGTATATAACTGTAGTAACGCATATAACGAACTGGAAAGCCTGTGGTGTTGTGGTTAGCATGGCAACCTACAATACTAAAGATCGCGGGTTCAATTCCAGCGGTGGCCCTAGGATTTTTTAATGGGAGTAAAAAATCCTTAGCTATGCCGTCCCTCGGATAGGACGTAAAATGGAGGTCCCGAGCCTGTACGATGTCAGGTACTCGTTAAAGATCCCTATCCTAATTATACCTGGATAGGCGAAATTTAGGAATCCCACTGTAGCATCGTCCGATTAGCCTAAGTAGCATAAAAATGGACGTTAAACAAACAAACAAACAAAACGAACTGGAATGAAAAAGCTCAAGATAGGCTAGGCTGCTCCAGGCGGCGTAACATCTGTGTGTGTATGTAAAACCATTAGATAACTTTGTTCTAATGTTTTATAATTGGACTACAGATATTTAAAGAATCGGAATGAAAAAATAAAAGTATTTTATTTATTTTTTTAAATCCCTATACTTTATTATTGGACGAGGGTAGTAGCTCAGTCAGTACCTAAGGAACACCGATCCCCCAAGATCAAGAACGTCTGAGAGCTGGTAACTTATTTTTTTACATCAAAGCTGGGGTTCGAAGACCCTATAGGGGCGCACCCAGCCTCTGTAAAGCGGGTGCTTTTAATTAAATCATTGAAATAGGGGGAAAAGATGCACGACTGTTGACCCATAAACAGTACTTCTTATAAAGTACTGGAGTCGAGACCTCCCATGGATGGTAGTGACTGTCTAAAGGTAGATTATCACCGGTGATCTACAATTTTGATAAACCTCGAAAAATTTCAATACCTATTTGGATGAAAATTTACAATTTTATGAGTTGAAGTAAAATTAAAAAAAAAAATAATTATGAATTTTTTGTTAAAGAAATTAATTCGTCTTTAGAACTCTTTTGCATTTTTCATTTACCTGTTGTGATTGGTTTCCATTTCCATAACAGTAATTTCCATTGTCTTTCAAACAAAACTTTGGGTCGATAAAATCCTAATTTATAAACCTCAGAGGTATTGCTTTTGAATTTTAACAGTTCTATAAATAAAATTGTTAACTACAATTTTATCATTTTGAAGTAAGGTCAAGTTTCCTAACTTTATGGATTTTCAAATTACTACAGGGTAGAAGAGATTAACACTTTCCCAGCCAACTTCTTCATCCCACATGAGGACGTACCTCGGGCTAAGCACGTCCTCATGAAGGCGCACGCCCATTATAAATTATATTTCTTTCCTCTTATTAAAATGAATCAAGATTAAATAAAGCTGTAGTTTACTTATAATTAATTTGCAATATTTTCCATTTTTTACCTTTTTCCGTGATTCGACAGTTTCTAAAAGAAGTCTACCCCCAACAAAAAAAGTGTGCCCCTAAAAATTTTGAATACCTGCATTCAGCTGCCCATCTCCGGCTAGTGTCACATGCCAAGTCGAAACGCCTCACAATATGTGCAGAAGAAGCATCGGTTCTGGAGATTTTACAAGACAGGAAAATTGTTTGATGTCTTATTTTTTCTGTGTATTTCCGGACCTGATTTTAAAAAGTTTTTAACTAAACCCTGTGAACGATTCGATTCTGCTCATATTCAGTAAGCTGGGATCCACGCGACATTATTAAAAAACTGACAAAACTGAAACTCTCTTTCTGTAAAATGAAGATTAACCTGAAGTTAAGATTAAGCTGGGATCCACGCGACATTATTATTAAAAACCGACAAAACTGAAACTCTCTTTCTGTAAAATGAAGACTAAACTGAAGTGTTTTGTTTCATGAATATAAAAAATAATCGAAAACAGCATTAAATTGTACCTTGAATCTATATTTTCTTTGAGGTTAGACAAGGAATTATTGATATTTTTTTTTTTTAGTTTCTCGATTGATCTTGAAGTTCATAGTTTCGGCTTCAAAATTTTAATTCATGTAGAAATAAAATGCAATTATGTGCTTGAGTTTATACTTTTTGACTACTATATTTCGTGCGTCGACTGACAATGTATTGCAAATGGGTAGTAATCAAAGAATCTAAAATCTGAAGGTAAAAGGGCTTAGAGTGGTTTGTTTGATGCAAAAGCTTCTTAATATCATAGAAAAAATGTCTTCATAAATGATAAGCAAATTCGAAAAACCTCAAGCCTACTAACTACTACCCATGCACGACGTTATCATTATAGCTAATTTTCGACCGAAACCAAAATATTAGCCGAAACCGAAACCTAATTTCGGCCAAAGACCCAGTTTCGGGACGAAACCAAAATTTATTTATGTACGCGGATCTAGCCGACTGTAAAGTGAGGGCCCTGAGCCCCCCTTTGGGACTGCAGCCCCACAGCCCTTCAATATGATCTGTCAACCTTTTATACCTTTATGTTTCTTTCCCACAACTAAATTTCTACTTGTTCTGCATATTATTTGTTCTTTAACTTGCTTCCTTACTGTAAGGAAAGTCAAATTCTATCTTTTAATGACGAAAAATTTTCCGAAGGGAGGCTGCAGCCCCCACAGCCCCCCCCCCACCCCCGGATCCGCCAATGGTCACTAGTTATAACGTAATCGGATTGGTATTGATGTTGAATCAGTATACTTTAGATGAACGCAAAATTTTTAAGTTTAGAATAATATCTAAGAGTAGGTATCTAAATTAAGCTTACAATGCTTCCCGACCTGAAAAAGTGAGTTATCAAAATCAATCAGGTAGGTGTCTTGATGGAAAGAAAATCAACCAGGAGCATGGGACATAGGATCCATAGAAATCTCCAGATTTTCACATAAGAAAATATGTACCCAGGGTGTCTTCTGATCAAGGGCGTCACCGCCTGGGGGGGACAGGGGGAAGCGTCCCCCCCAATAGTTTTACAAGAGGGGACTGCCCTCCCCCCAATATTTTGGCAGGAGAGGACCCAATGTAAACAATTAAATAAAAATGCGATTTTAGGAATTTATCTATGTTTAACCAATAAAATATAATTATAAAATATTAGTTAATTTCAGCACACTCTATTGTTAAAAGCATAGTCAGGCGTATTGTATGATTGATGAATTAGTTATTTTTTATTTCAGCTTGAACTGTTTTGTTTTATTTCTCTCCATTTGTTTTTGCAACCAAGCAGCTTGATCATACTTTCCATCAGTTCAATATAGCTTATAGAAGGTGATGGAAAGCAATGAAATTAGTGGGATCAGGCTCCGATGGAAAACTTGGATAAAATTAAATCAAGAAATTTTGGCCCACATCCTTCAACTTTAAGCCTTAACAACTCCCTACTTAATGTATAACTGAGGCGTAAATTGACAAGTTTTAAGAGACTATAAATACATTTAAAATAAAGTGTTGGAGGATGAATTAAATGTCCAAACAGTTGTTTTAGGGGTTATTATTTCAACTTTTAGCCCCTCGAATTTCTACTTACCGAACCTAGGAAAATATTAAGCCGTCCCCCCAATAATTTAGTGCTGGTGACGCCCATGCTTCTGGTGTTTACTGAAGAAACAAGACCTAGCAGCGTTGTTAAAATTGATACATATGCCCCTATCTCTTTGAAAACTAAATTGCCACAAATAATTATTAAAATTAAAAAATAAATTTACTCTACAATAAATAGTGTTCCCAAACTAATTAAATTAAACATTAGATTGAATAAAACAGATTAGATCTTTATATAAATAGATTATTGAATATGATTATATTGAATTAAACATAAGAATTAGACGATTTAATTTAGACTTTATGATTTTTTTTTCTATACCAAAACCTGTGCAGATATCTAGTACATATTTTATAGAAACATGAATATATATTTCTGTATGCCTATCCGATATTTCACGTAGAGAAACACGTTTTCCGAAGCACTTCCAAAAATATGTAATGTATATTACAATCCTAACGAACATACCAAAGAAGTCGTTTAATTGATGCTTACCTATCGGTTCAGTTTTCTTATATACATATATGTCCATGCATTATATGAAATATCGGATAAGTATACAGAAATTCATGCTGCTTACAATTATATTGAAAGACACGTAAATTCACTATAAACAAAGAAAAAATCATGGAACTGTCGCATAGTTATTAGAAATGATACAGCCAGTAGCGGATCCAGGGGAGGGGCGCGGGGGGCCTCCCCCCCCCCTGAGAGGTGAGGACACTCATAAAGTATTTCTTTTTTCTATATAAAATGAGCTATATTTAGTCATTTTTCAAGTCCATTAATTGTAGATTAATTGTATTTAATCATTTACAGTAATTTACAACTTCATTATGTACTAATATGTACTTTAAATTAGGGCCTTCATTACTCATGAAATGTAAAAAAAAAAAGTGCGCCCCCACCCCTCAGAAAATTTCTGGATCCGCCACTGGATACAGCTTATTGGAATAAGTAAGGTTAAATTTGTTAGAATATTGAATTTTCTGATCTCCATATTTGAGGTCACTTGTGGTGTAGTGACTAACATAGCAGCTTACATTACTCAAGGTCGCTGGTTTGCAGATGGCCCTAGGATTTTTTGAAGGAAGTAAACAATGCTAAGCTATGCCGTCCTTGTAGAATGGAAGTCCTGAGCCTGTGCGACCTTTAGTTAAAATGCTGAATAACAACTCTAAAATACTATTTGGTAAGGATTCTTTTTTAATTTTAATAATATATGTTGTTCTTAAATCTAGTTAAAAAACAAACATTTCTGACGATAACGATAAACTCGGGTAACTAAAATTACAAATTGGTACTTAAACGAGGGCCGATAACCGAATAGCTGACCTGGGAATGTAACCAATGAAATGCCTCGGACTACCTGATTGGCCGACAGTCTCCCGCCTACCCCGGGCGGCGGACTTCAAAGGCTGGCTAATTGGGGCTACTTGGGACCATCGTTTGATCTTTACAGATCTTTGTTTATAATCAACAAATTATCTATATTTTAAATGGTACCAATGCTCTATGAGATAACATTTCTGATCTGATCCCTTCGGTGTCACTATCAGTCATGTTGTCAATTGCGAGCTTATTTCAACTATTACCTGAATAGAAATAAATGAAACGGTTTTACCTGAGTAAATAGGCTAAAGACCGATAAACAACGACCATAAATTAGGTATAATATAAAAGTAATAATATAAAACAATTTAATAAGTCCATTCAATAATTAACAACTAACAATGATTCTAATAAAACAATTTACATTTAAACAACTATTACGGAAAAAAACTTGTACCTCCCTCAAGCGAAAAACGATTATAGCGAAACTTGTTTCTCTATTGTACCTACGAAACCATATTCCCATATCAACGTAGTGAAATTTAGCATACTGTTCTCTATAAATCTCTTTCTACAAAACTGAGGCCTCTTTAAAAAGTTAAACTTAAAGTGGAACCCTGAGAGACCCCAGGTCAAAGGGCATATATCAGCTAATTTTCTATTTATATAAATTTTACCTTTTTTCTATCTTAATGAAAGTTTGTGGTTATTTTCACATTTCTATGTTTCTTTTTCAAGTTATATTTTAGTTATTTTAATGTGATATAAGTTGTTGTTTTAGCTGTTTGTTATGATGTTTTGAAATCCTTATTCTTTTTGTATGGTAATATGGCGAAAATGATTATTTTGGGGAGAACCACGTGTCATCTCTTTGAACGTGAAAGAGACCATTGACTCATAGTAATAGGGGTGAAATGGTGAAATCTTTGTATATAAAAACATCTCGTGTCTCGATGTTCGTCGGGAGTAAAATCGGATGTATATGTTAAAATATATGTTTTTTCTTGTTTTTTTTTCTTCTTCTGTTTAGCCTCTACCCTTTAGGGTCATTGGCGTTGTGTTCTGTTAAACTATGTTGTAATACTTTGTTTCTTGTTTTTAGTTTTTAGGTACTGTAATAGGGTGACTATTTTTGTATCGTTGTCTTTTAACATTTCTGTTAGCGTTTTATCCATATTATTTTTGTTCCGGGGATCATTGAACTGAGGACAATCTAATAAAATGTGCTTTACTGTCAGTGCAACATTATCACATTTTTGGTAGGTGGGTGCCTCCAGACCCCTGAGGAGGTAGGGATATATATGTTTAAATACCATGTATGTTAAAATATGTAATAAAATCCAAATACGTAAGAAAAAATGTTTATTTGCTTCCCAATGGTGTGAAATAAAAAACTAACATCGAATAAGGCATTTCGAGGCTTTGAGAAAAATATTTAGAGGATTAATAGGGGAAGTAAGGAAGGTCATTTGGTTGGAGGCTTGATTCTCCGACCCATCTCTCCTTATTTTTAAATAGATACATGTTTTTGTGCTTTCCGATAAGGATAATATGCCAAAATTAAGTAGCCATCCAGATTAAAAAACTTAAGGAAAACAAAAAGTGAAGAGTTGAGAAAAGAAAGAAGCTACTTTCTTTTAACTTGATGAACTATTTGTACATTTTTATTATTAAAAAATGTTTTTATATGGGTGGATTTAATGTAAACTACTTATGAAAGATATGCACCGTACTGCAGATAACAAATAAAACAACTAACAAATTTACTAGAATTTAGTGGAAAAATTCAATGCACCTATTTTTTTTGGTGGACGAGTGAGTGTATATTGACTTTGAAAAGGCTTATGATTCCATAGATACAATATTCAGACTGAGCATGGAAACCAAAAATTTAGTAAATCTAGTTAGGATGTGTATGACCGAAACATTCAATAAAGTCAGAATCGGTAATTTTTTTAGAGACAAGTTTAAGGCCCTTATAAAGGATGGCTCAGGATTTAAACAAGGGGGTTCTCAATCACCATTTCTATTTAATTTAGCACTGGAATATATTAATGGGGAGGAGAGGTTTACCGAAAAAGGTTAGAATCTGGGAGGAAATATATATGTTATCAGCAGAAACGGCGACGATTTTCTGTCTTATTTTTAAAAAAAATCAGTTTCAGTCATGCAAGAGAAATAAAAAGAATGTTTTTTTTTCTCTATACATGCTTCCTAGCAAGCACGTTTCCTTACCATCTTCACTTCCCAGATTTACAAGTTACACAAGAAACCAGCCGAGGCATCCCCTGGCCGCGGAGGGTTGGATTCCGAAGTGCTTTCATCTCTCCTTTACTGGTAACAGTCTACGCAATCTACTATCTTATTCTACCTCTTGAGAATAAAACAACCTTGGCGACTTTATTTTATTATTTTTTCTATCAAATCAATCATGCAAATTAGTATCTGTTGAAACTTGTATATTCAACTTTTGGTTGGACGGAATTCGGAAAAAGAATAATTCCGTTTACACGACCATGGAATCGCAAAAGTTTAGGTGATCGCTTACTTTAGTTTTAGACTTCCGCCCGTTCTAAATAAATAAATAAACCCCCAAGCTGTCCTTTATAGTAGAGATCGGACCAAACTAAACGGACGAGTGAGTGTATGTAGACTTTGAAAAGGCTTATGATTTCATAGATATAATATTCAGACTGAACATGGAAACCAAAAATTTAGTAAATCTAGTTAGGATGTGCAAGACCGAAACATTCAATTAAGTCAGAATCGGTAATTTTTAAAATTGGCGTGCGATATTGCGAGTCTTATTTTCGAAAGAAAACCTAATTGATGGATATGCGGTTTGCTGACGGGGAAAACGACCGAGGAAGAGACCGAGACCAAATGGAAACATTCTGAGTGGGCTGATCTTTTGGTTGGAATTGGACAGGGGACGAAGTATGGAGGTGTATGGTGGTTTCGGCTTCGAACATTCGGGTTCGTTAAGCCTTTATTATTACGATTATTATGATTAGAGCTCGGATTCCCGTGCAATTGCATCTTTTTTTTGGAAAGTCAGAATAAAGCGAATTCAAGTTACTTATCCGAATCAAGCCTAATGGGATGTTTTAATGAAGTTTTATACTGCACGAAATTGCACGTTTTGGGGTTTACTGCACGAAATTGCACGTTTTGGGGGTTACTGCACGAAATTGCACGTTTTGAAGTTTTATTGCAAGAAATTGCATTATTTGAAGGAAAAAAAATGATTACAAATTTTAATTTTCTCATATAGGCATCAAATAATTAGGGAATTAGGAATAAGAAAAGAAAAATAACAGAAAGGAAACATAGGGAAAAAATAAAGGGAACTTGAGAGATGTAAACAAACACTAACCTCCAATTTCCAAGAACTAAGGGCTCAGTAGTTCCTGGATGTTTACATTTTGTTTCTTAATTCTCATCGTTCTGTCAGTATCAATCTTGCTTCTGTCGAGTATATTGTTACTTAAAATGCCAAAAATTGGTGGTGTGTCTTCGAAAATTGCGGGATGGATTGAAAAATATCCTGACTCAAAAGGGATGGTAGTGTAGTGTTTTGCAAAACTTGTGATAAAAATATTGGATGTGAGAGGAAATCACAAATTGATGCCCATTGCAGCACAAGTTAGTACCTAATTATTTTTTAACCATAGAACGGTAACAGGGGTAGTGCGTGTCATCAGAGTGATTTAAAAATAAGCCTACGCACCGGATATTGCATCTAGTAATTCCATAATTTGAGTAGTATTTTTCCTTTATAAGATATCCTGTTTTCCAATATAATTACAGCTCACATGCGAGTGTTTTACTCTTTAATCCACATCTTGTTACTATTTGAAGTAAATATTTTATATTCTGATTTTTTTTTTACCGGAAATATTTTCAAAAATAGAATTGGAAGAAAATGTGCAATCAATTATCAAATTAAAAACCATTTTTATGAATCCAACCATTCAATCTGATTTGGCATTTATTAGATCGAATTTAGCAGCTTTGGCGGTTGCTCTTACAGAACCAGAGGAGAAAAATCATTCTCTATATGACCAAATAAAAATAGTTGAGGACGTTGGAAAACCATTGGAACAATCAAGAGCGAAAAAGGAATTATCATTTACGAAAAAATTCGAAAATTTTTATAAAAAAATCGTGAATACAAGCTATTAAAAAATTGTAATGATTGCCTGAACGGAAATTCAGTCACGGTTGAATTGAAGGAGATCTCTAGTTGCTGAGTCGCTATAAATATTGTCCTTTAACGATTTAACGAAAGTTTAAGTGACAGGAGGCAATGTTTTACGGGAAAAAAATTAAAAATGTACTTATTTGTTGTTCGTGCCACCCAGTTTTGGAATTCCTCTCCTGGAACCTCAATCTTCCGTGGAGATGTACAAGCTATTATTTTCTTTGTTTTAGTTTTGAAGGTTTGTACAAATACTTCAGTTTTATCATTCTTCTTTTTTGTAATTATTATTATCTTTTTTTTTTTTTTTTTTTTTTTTTTTTTTTTTTTTTTTTTTTTTTTTTTTTTTGTAAATATTGAATAAATATTGAAGCTACGATTTATATTTCATTTATTGTTAAAGCGTGTATATTGTAGTTTTTAATTTCCTCAAATGTATATAGTACAGCCAGATAAATGCTGCCTGAACAAATTATCAACAATATTATTTTTAGGGGGACTAAATTTCCCATAATAAAGTGCTATTTTTCATTTCAATTAGACAGGTAGAATTGGAGCCCCCTATAATGTACATCCTATAAAATACATTGTTTTTTTTTCACGAATCATCTTTAAAAAGAGGCATTGAGCAGAAGCGTAACTCAGTAGCAAGGCGTGTAAATTTAAGCACCCCTTCAAATAGAGGACAAGCCAATCCCGAATAGTGTAGAAATAATTAATAGTAAAGAAAATCTAATATGTATTGTCACACTATCGCTAATATGCTAATAGAAAGCAGACAATAATGTAATGCTTAACGAGTTTGGCGCCCATTCCCCCAAATGTAAAACCTATTTACGCCACTGGTTTCCAGCTTCAAAGATTGAAATTCAGTTGCTTAAAAAGAAGTGCGTCCCTCACCCCATACCCTCAGAAATTACTGTTCAGACACTGAGATTGATGTTTCGTATCAATTCCATCAATGATATAGAATGGATTCCCTAAGTTATAACACCTCATCCATTCCTTCAACGTTACACAAACTTTGCTTGAAGCAAAATGTAGACATGCTTTGGATAAAAGAAAAACTCATATCTGAAACTCTTCTCCATTCCGTGAATCCCAAGCCTTCGTTCCCATCCTAGTAACTAGTTAAACAATAACGCCCACTCCCCCCCCCCCCTTGTATACTGAATCCGATATTCGCATAGCGATCAATCTACGAAGCAGATTAAAAAAGTTGTATCTAAACACCAGCAACATTTTTGAAGAAAGCCTATCGCATTCCACCCTGATAATTAAGCCAAAAGGAATACCCAGCAACTCCTGAATAGCCTTTAGCTATGTCCACACTTGATCGCTTCACGTTTCAACTTTTGTCTTCAAATTGTGTCATGTGTTCCTTACAACTTTCACTAGGCATGCGCTCTCGAATTTTCGATAATTATTCCGTGTTAAGAAGCATACCATAGCACATGCCGCATGATGTATTCACCAGGCTTGTTGAAGATGCAAGTTGAACGGAAAGCGCACAATGTGGACATTGCTTTAGGGATTTGTGGCATTAAATAAGAAAATTAATGCTCGTCGAGCCATTAATGTTTCTTTTTTATATTCTTTCTTCTTCTCGTGTTTTTTGAAAAACCTATATTTTTATATATTATTTCAAATATTTCTCGTTTATTGCAAAGACTAGTTTGATTTATAAGATTCACAACAGATGGCACTGACTAACCTGAGAAGATAGTAGCGGTAAGGTTTTGGTGGGGAGTGGAGGAGATTGATTTATCCTCGTTGACAGGGGGAGTCGATGGGCACTGTTTTTTTCATAAGTAAACCTGGAAGTCTTCATATTATTCAAATATATTCAAACAAAGTTCAACGGAGTACTTACTTAGTTAAGACTTTCTTATCTCACCATATGTTACAAATGAAAGATGTCTATCACAAAATCTACTCAATACTAATTAGTTCTAAATTATAAAAATGATGAGTCAATAGTCAACGAACAAACAATTATGGCGGTAGATGATAAATGGGATGATCCAAAATATACGGGCTTCAGCAAATATTTCAATAGTTACACTATCAGGGGTAGGTCCAATGTGAGTATCCAAAAAAATATCTCTGCATAATTAGTTATGATGCATACAGTAGCCAACATAACCTGGGCCATTCCTCTAAATGAATGCAATATTTTAATACCACAAGATATTACTGAACTCTGTATTTGTTTGGTATAAAATGGTTGAGGTTACCTTATTTTTTTTTTTATCTTGGAAAAATTACTGCACAATTAACATATCCATGTTGTTAATTTATACAAATACAATCCAGAATCACTAAAATTAGCGGAAACGACTAAACAAAATGCAGAGAAACTGAAAGCATTAATGAACAGTACCACAATCAACACAGTAACTCATTAACTTCAAACTACTACAAAGCTGTTCTGCTCACTTATACACGATTTTGTGTTTGTAACCATCCAAACAGTGCTGCCATACAAACATTGTACAAATTAAATTTATTTTTAATTACTTAGAACTCACATATAGGCGAGCGCAAGCGACGGTACTGCTTCTTTCAGGAACTAGAGAAACGGGGATAGAAGCCGGGCCATTACCTGGGATTCATAGGGTTTTTTGGCGTTTTTAATTTATTTTTCCATAATTAAAACCCGATTGAGCAAAACATTATTTGAAAAAGTCTAATAGGTATTGCTCGGTCCCTCAGTGTTCAATTAGAAAATCAAAAGATGTGTCATTCCATTTATTTCCAAAAAATAAAAAGCTTTTTAAAGAGTGGATTGTAAAATTAAGAATAGATAAGCCTGTTTCGAAACATATGACGATATGTAGTCTTCATTTTAAAGAAAGTGACTATATTTATCCAGGTAAATATTAGTATTTGACATTTTATTATTCCAAAATGTTAATTTTATGCAAATAACATTGGGACCATAGTATCTTATTTGTTTTTCTTTTTTAATTTTCCCCATTTTTGTATTACATCCGTTGTTCTTAATTGTTCCAAGTTTTCAATGCGAAGCCTGAAAGTTTTGACAAATAAATAAATAATATGACAAAGAATCTAAGCTGTCATAACAATGATTGTATGAATAGGTAATTAATGTTATTACTAACCGAAAAACGTAGAGTAAAGTTACAATGATGTGTTTGCATTTACCAGAACTACCAGCTTTACACGTACAATGACAAGAAAATTGCTTATTATTATTAATAAATTTGATTTCCACTTTTATTTGATGGGGCAGTCCTTTTAAGATTGCTAGTTTGAAGGCACAAGGCTTGCAAAATAACTGTTTTTTTACTTTTAGATATTATTCCACATGTTATTATGTGGTTTGCATGAAGGATAGCCTGCCCTTCAATTAATGGTCTTTTAAAATTACCAAATATCTCTATCACATCAACTGTCTATCCCCGTTCTTTCCGACATTTTGCAAAACTACTAGCGCACCCTATAGTCGATTGCGCCCGCCTATATATATATATATATATATATATATATATATATATATATATATATATATATATATATTTAATATATATATATATATTTAATATAAAGTAAAATAAAATAAAAAATGGTTGGAAAATTAATTTAACTATTAATTAACTTATCAATAATAAAGCAAATGTCAATCTCCTTAATCATTAGTATCTATACCTGTTAAACAATACTTGCAATAACAAAGTGATTACTAAAAAAAAAACATGAATATAGTGACAGTCATAAAATTAGTTTTAAATTAGACGAATAACCCTAATGGGAATATCCAAATTTTTGCGTCAATTTAACTTGAATAACATAATCAAAATAATTCTTAACATGTTTACGTGAATAAACATTTATATTTTAGGAACAATATATCCCCTACTAGATTACAGCAGTGGATTCAGAAATTTTCTGATGGGGGCGCACTTTTTTTTTTTAAATTTCATGATAATGATGGACCTAATTTATATATGTATTAGTACATAGTGACGTAGTAAATTACTATTAACTGCTTGAATACAATCCATTTTCAATTTGAGGATTAAAAAAAAAAGGCTAACCCAGGGCATTTTAAATAGAAATAGTAACAGTTTGTTAGAGTCTTCACCTCTTGGGGGGGTGGGGGGGAGTAGATATTTTAGGGCCTATTCACAATTTCGGTTTCGCTCCCGCTCCGCTCTCGCTCTACCCCATTCACTATCGATCCGCTCCCGCTCCACTCCCGGTCCGCTCTCCTAATGTCTTATCATATTCACATTATATAATTTTACACCGTTCACTTTTGAACGGTTGAAGCCATTGAAGCCATTAATAATCGAAGTTGTCTGTATTTGGATTTTAATTAATGATTAACTTTCATTTATTAAGGTATTTATTTATTCATCATTTTTACGGCCAAAAAAAAGTTCAACTTTTCGTTTGCAGAAATAGCTGTTAAGTGTATTTTTCTTGATGAAGAAAATAATATTATCAAAACATATAATAAGAAGAATATATTGCAACACTATGATAATTATTAATGATAATTATAAATTAATTTAATTAATGGGGAAGAAATTATTTAAATTATTTTTCCGAATGTATTCGAATACGCTTGAAATCGGTAAATGCTGCAATTTACCGATTGTGTTCTCTTCTTTTCCTGATTCATATTTTTTGCTTTAATATATATTTTAGTTAATGATCTGGCATTTTTATTCGTTTCAAATTGAACGTTATTCTATAATAGCAATGAGAATGTAGTCAACAAATAAATCGGTGACCGTTTTTTACATTAATTCATTACAAAATATATCTCAAACATAAAATGAATTTTTCTCGTGGAAAAACCGCTTCACAACAAGATTTCGTGTTTTATTATCTTTTTGGTTATTTTTTTTTTTAATCATTTCAATCTTATTCGAATACATTCGGGAAAAATTTTAAATTATTTCTTCACCATTAATTAAATTAATTTATAATTATTATTAATAATTATCATAGTTGCATAGTTGCAATATATTCTTCTTATTATATGTTTTGATAATGTTATCTTCTTCATCAAGAACAGTAAACTTAACAGCTATTTCTGCAAACGAAAAGTTGGACTTTTTTTTTGGCCGTAAAATTGATGAATAAATAAATACTTCAATAACTGAAAGTTAATTATTAATTAAAATCCAAATACAGACGGCTTCGATTATTAATGGCTTGTATTTTCGAAAGAATACCTAATTGATGGATATGCGGTTTGCTGACGGGGAAAACGACCGAGGAAGAGACCGAGACCAAATAGGAACATTCTGAGTGGGCTGATCTTGTGGTTGGAATTGGACAGGGGACGAAGTATGGAGGTGTATGGTGGTTTCGGCATCGAACATTCGAGTTCGTTAAGCCTTTATTATTACTATTATTATGATTATATTTAAAATTAAATCGTTCGATACCTCATCTAACGTTCACACTTCATTGTTAATAATAATAATAATTATTTTTCAGTTTTTATAGCAATTTTCGATTATTAATGGCTTCAATCGCGAATGCTATAAAATTATATAATGTGAATATGATAAGACTTTAGGAGAGCGGACCGGGAGTGGAGCGATAGTGTGAATGGGGTAGAGCGAGACCGGACCTGTACCAATATTGTGATTACCCTCTTTCTATTCCTCTTTAGAATATTTTGCCAGTGAGACCGGACCGGGAGCGGAGCGATGGTGTGAATGGGGTAGAGCGAGAGCGGACCGGGAGCGGAGCGATAGAGTGAATGGGGTAGAGCGAGAGCGGACCGGGAGCGGAGCGATAGTGTGAATGGGGTAGAGCGACAGCGGACCGGAACGGAGCGAGACCTGAGCGGTACCGATGGTGGAATACTCTCTTTCTATTTCTATTTAGAATATTGTGCCAGACCGAGAGCGGACCGGGAGCGGAGCGATAGTGTGAACCCGCCCTTATACCCTCCGCGCCCCGTCCCTGGATCGGCTACTGCTAGATTATGACAGAGGAGAAATATCGGGGCGCTCCCCAAGAGTGAAAATTTTTTGCTATACTACATATTTATTTGCTAAGGCTAGCACGTATACTGATATTGTCTTTTTTTTATATTATCTAACCGTAAAAAATTAATTTTTTTTAAGTATTTTAAAAAAAAATTAAAACGGGACATTTGAGAAATCAACCAAAATAATTATTTATTAAACGGGGATATAATTTGCCATGAGATCGAATCCCAAACGGCCCCTACTCCACTCAACGGCTGGTCCCCGCTGTAAGTTAAAACCATGCCTTTTTAATGAGGGGACGCCTATTAAAATATAATTTGATAAAAAGGCTCATATTAATGAAATAATAACTATGCAAGGTAAAGCATTATTCATAGGACACATGCTAAGCATTGAAGATCAACTAGGCCTAGTTATGGCACTAACATTCTTAATATTTTTTAGTTTATCCATCTTTTGATATCTATCTCACACTATAAGTTTTTGTTCCACGAGAAAATTGTCAGAGCTCTTCCTACAACTTGATTGAGCTCCTGATGTATTTAGAGATCCTTTCTGAGCTTTCTTTGCTGCATTGCCTAAGCACTAAACTCTCATCCTGTTGTTCTCAAAAATAAAATTTAGGTTACAAACTAAAGGTTAAATACCATTATATCAGATTTATATTTTAATTTAATTAATTTTTGACAAGTTCAACGCCAGCTTCGCTAACAACCAGATTTAACATATGGGAAGCATGTAACTAACACATGTTGGCTGCCATCACTATTTAGAATGTAACAGACAAAATCACACGAGTTCCGCACAAACAAAATTCTATCAACACAATTCTACTCCAAGAACATGGCCATAATTGAGGTACCAGACGGTAATGAAAAAATTATTATTGATAGCTGTTATTTTTATATTAATTATGATATGGTGAACGAACTTACAGACATTGATGCTTTAAAAAAAATAGAATGACATGATAACATAAGTTGGTGATTGTCATTGAATACCAATTATTCACATGCCACAAAAACTATGTTTTGTGAATTATTTTACGAACATATCCGAATTTCATGAATTTAATGTTGAAAAAGGATACCTTATCAAAAGAGGGCTGTCATAAAATTAGTTTAAAGTCAATGTAATGATATTTTGGTCGGACATTTTTACTTAAATCATTTATTACTTGTATTCACTTCGAATATCTCAACATAAGTTAATTAGTCTGGAAGTAATTAATAAACTATATAGGGTTATAATAAAATATGAATAAATGTGTACCTATGACTATTATCTTCGAGAAGTAGGCGAATTCACGGTTGATTTCTTTCTTTTTACATCAGATTTTTCGGTCTACACAATTGTGATTTTACAGCTTCCTTGATTCTATACTTTGTTTAACACGTTCACGCCGACATGTACCACCGTTGGCTCACACTTGACTGCCTCATCGGGCGGCTGGTATTACCGGTGGGTCACATCAGAATGCCTCCTCGGACAAATAATTAGATCTTAATCACTTTGACTGCCGAAAAAGAATACCTGAGAGTCACACTCTCCTTTCTACACAATTTTAATATTTGATTCTCTGACAAGAGAACAGTTACTAAATTTCAGGTGACATGGCAGCCAGTGTTAAGAAAGTAGAAATAATTTCTAAATAGCTGGAAATTAAAATAATGAAAATTTAACGTAAATTCATTTATTTTTATATTCAAATACTTATAAACGTATAATCATTTGTTTTTTAATAACAATTATAATTAATATCGTATTGTAAACACAACTAGTAGGATAGTATTTTTATTGATTATTCTATTATTGTTGGATTGCCAATACTGCATAATGCCTTGGAATAACTCCCGTCCTATAGAGCGCAAGTACATTAAACTCAGCCGCTAATGGGCGAGGAGCGCGAATTACAGTCCATCAGTTTGCTCTAATTTATTCACAGTTCTTTAACATGTTTTTGAAATTGCCTCTTGTCAATTTCATACTAGGAAAAATTTAAGTTTCGGAGATATCACTTGTTGTGAGCGGTTGTTGCATAATGAGGAATAGAGTAGCAAATATATTTATTGAACCGAGTAAATTTATTTTCCAGGTATAGAAAATAAGGCGTATTGAAACAGGCTCGTTCTATTTGAAACAAGTCATACTTCGCAACATATCTCCTGGCATAACATAGGGCCAAAATATGTTCATCACAAATAAATAAGTCAGAGAATTTTTTTTTTTCATAATTTAGTTGAAATGTTTAACAATGCGTTTTCGCCCCAGTGTGTTGCATCGGTAGCATTTGGGCAACTAAATACAAAAGCTATGAAACAAGCCTAACTCAGATAGATGATCACCATCTGATAATTGTGATACAGTAGGGTTCCGATTAACCGAGTCGATGGGGACCAAGGTTATCTCGGTTAATCGGAACCATACCAATACCAAATGAAACTGTAGGTTATTTTTAAATAAAAAATACATACGCTTTAACACCTCATAAATATTTAATAATAATAATGCATAACAACAGAAATTATGAAAATATATTTTTAAAAAGAAATCTTTTATTGTAGTTTGTTTAAATGAACTCATACACATACACATACCCCTTCCCACCCTCAGACCTGGCACCTCGGTTAATCGGAACCCTACTGTACTTTCTATTATTCATTGATAACTAACGATAAACCGTAAACTAGTTCCGTCGTCGGAAAAACTATAAGTAAATTAATATGTAATGTAATGGAAGTAATTGTTGTTCACTATACCAACTTCTATTGCAATTATCCATTAATTTCAAAGTCTTTTTAAAATATAGCACCAACGGCAGAGTGGGCTAAGTCGAAATACGCGTTGCTGCCCCTGACAATATATACAATACAAGATAATATGTTTATTCCAACACGCGGTCTTGGAACTTTCAGACATGTAGTGATACCTAGTTCAAATGCAGCGCATACCCCTTTTCCCACAATTTGATTTGTTGTTTTCCCGTTTAAAATATTGATTGATTACTTGTAGGAATAGTGGGCTGTAAATCAAACCAGAAAGTTAGCGTACTCAGCATGCGAAGGTTTCTGAAAGCTGTAGAACTACAAGTTGGAACAAATCCTTTGAGTTCGAGTCCGTTGTCTTGGGGGCTTTAAAAAAACTCGGCACTAATCCCCGCCTTCACATCTGGTCCGGGAAAAAATCCGTACAGCAGCAGAGAACATTTGTTTAAATTGTTTTGTTTTTTACTTTCACTTACCTATAAATGAAGTATAGGCGGGCGCAAGCGACAGTGCTGCTTCTTTACAGGATCTAGAGAAACGGGGATAGAAGCCGGGCCATTACCTGGGATTCAATGGGGTTATTGGCGTTTTTAAAACCCGAGTGAGCAAACAATTATTTGAAAAATGTCTAATAGGTATTGCTCGGTCTCCCAGGGTCCAATTAGAAAATCATAAGACGTGTCATTCCATTTATTTCCAAAAAATAAAAAGCTTCTTTAAGGCCGAGCGCACATTGAGACACTCGCGACGCAGAGCAGTTTTTGTGGTAAGTAAATTAGATAGGAACCGCGCACATTGGGACGCAGAGCAGAGCAGGCCGATGTGGCACTCGTGGATCTGCCACAGAAAACAATAATAATAAACAATAATTTACAAAATATACATATTCTGATATTTTAGATTTCAAAATAGAAATATAATTTTAAAATTTCTCACTATTTCAAATGTGCATGATACAAGTGTTTTGAATTTCTAAAACTAAACAATTTCAGGATGAAAAATGTAGTAAAATTGTAAATCTAGTTTTAAAAAATATATAGATATATTATTAAACTAATTAATTAGAAGATAAAACTTAGTATAGATATATTAAAATTAAGATGAGGACCTCTCTGAAGTTCTAAAAGTAGATACTTTGCTTAAATATTGTTATTTTATTTGTAATTACTTATATTCCTTATGGGTTTTGTTAGTTTTATTCGTCTTACAGTGACACGTTGAAAAATTAGAAAAACAAGTTTTTTTTTTCATAGATACTAAAAGTTCATTACACGATACAAGTTATGATCTTAGGAAAATTTGACTGATATTACTTCACCGAAAAAAAACAGGTTTTATGGAAATGCTGATTAAAAATCTGGTGCGTGCGCGCAACACACAACTTTCACTTACCAACTTACTTAGATTAGAAATTGACGTGTTTTGCTAAATATCATTTCCCAAAGTCACATTCACGTTTTTGAGTAAATAAAAAAACCCGTGAAAATGATACAAAATTTATTAAGTAAAGTCCCCCCTTCGGTTGATCAATTTTGATGAAATGTTGGCTACCACATATTTGGCATATACATACATCAAATGCCCAGTTTGATCAAAATCTTTAAAGCCGTTTTTGAGTAAATAAAAAAAACACGTGAAAATGATACAAAATTTATTAAGTAAAGTCCTCCCTCCGGTTAATCAATTTTGATGAAATTTTTACAATCATATCTCGGGCATATAAATACATCAAATACCCAGTTTGATCAAAATCGTTAAAGGCGATTTAGAGTAAATAAAAAAAAAACACGTGAAAATGTTACAAAATTATTAAGTAAAGTCCCTCCTCCGGTGAATTAATTTTGATGAAATTTTTAGTCATATCTCGGGCATATTAATACATCAAATACTCAGTTTAATCAAAATCGTTAGAGCCGTTTTTGAGAAAATCGAAAAAAACTTAAAAAGTTATTAAGTAAAGTACCCCCTCCCTTTAAGTAATTTTGATGAAATTTATGCTGTCACATCGCGGGCATATACCTACACTAAATACCTAATTTCAGGATAGCACGGTTTATAGTTTTTGAGCTAGTCTGTTCACACACACACGCACAGACACACACACACACACACACAGACCATTTCGCAGGACTTGGTCATTTCGACTCAGGGGACCCCAAAACATGTATTTCCGTAGAAAACCGGAAGTCGAAATTTTTCACGATGGCAATACTTCCACTTACTATATATTTCATGTATAGGTAAGTGAAAGTAAAAACCAATAATGTATATTACTTCTTTTATTAAATACATTTGAGTAAAAAGAAAACTGTTATTTAAAAATCGACCATTTGTTGATTGGAACTTTTTTAATAAGAAATTTTATGTGAATATAACTTCTCTTTGATAATCTCTACATAAATTATTTATATCCTCATACAGAATAGAGTAGAATAAAAAATAAACTTTATTCTGAGACGAGATCATTAGGAATTAACTAACTAGAAAAAAAAATAAAATAAGAACTGGTCAAATAATTAATGTATTGGTGGATAATGAATGATAAGATTTACATAAAAAACAAAAGTAAATATTTATAAAAAATTAAAAGTATACAAAATACTGAATAATATATTCATTAACCAAATGAATAAAATCGGAAATAAATTTCTAATAAAAATAAAGAAGTATTAATGAAAATTTATTACATAATGATATTATAAAATCGTATAAGAGTATTTTCATTTTAATTCTAAAATATTAAAATAAAAAAAAAGTATTTTCATTTGTATTTTAGATAATAAAATAAAATAAATGTTAAATAGGTTGTTTGAAGTTAAACAATTTTCGTAATAGGATAGAGTAGTCCTTAGCACTAGAGCTCTCACTCCTAAATATTGAGCATGTATATTTATTTCAGTTTGATGTTGCTGTTTTTTTTTTGTGGGGGGTGATGCAATTATTAACTTTGAACCGCTTCATCTGATTTCAACAAATTTTGTCACATTGGTGGTTTTTGATTATCTAAATAGACGTCTAATGAATTCATTTCACATAAATGGTTTTATGCATAGGTTTTGGGGTGGAGGGTTAAATATTAACTTTTTACCGCCATATCGGATTGTCACGAAATATGAAACAAAGATTGTTCATAAGTCAAATAACAAGGTCCATGCCTCATAATTTTTACAATAAATAGGTTTCTTATGGGGGGGGGAGCGATAATTATTTTTCACCGGACTTTTCACCGGTTTATTCGAATGTAAAAAAATCTATTGAATTCCATAGATATTAATGAGCGCGGTGACGAATGGAAAACGTCTGAGGGAAGTAAGGGCTTTGAAGTAGGTTGGAGGATTTCGTTAGGGCTGATTTGCCGAAATTCCTATTGGAGGGAGGACGTTGGATGGTGTATGGGTAGCGAATAGTCTAATGGGTAGCCCAATTAGTTTAAATAGGTTCCGAATCAGTTGGATTTGTAGAAAATAAATTTCATTTAATAATTTTAACAAAATTAAATCAAAGATGATCTGAGTATCAAATACATTACACCAAGCAAAGACAACCGAAAAAAAAATAAATAAAAGCTGTCGATTTATTAATCAATTGCAATACTAAAAAAAATATTTATTTATTAATCAACTGCAATGCACTAGCTAATAGGTTTTAAAAGTATTTTGTATTTTCATTTTAATTTTTTTTTAATTTAAAATACTTATTTTATTTTGCATTTAAAATAATTTGCTTTTTATTCAAATTTATTTTAAATACTTGCTATTTAAAATAAAGTATTTTAAAATAAAAATTAAAATACTTTTTGCCCAGGTGTGTTTTAAACATCACGATAAGTTATTATTTTAAGCATTGGATCTCTCAGACTAAATAGCATTGACATAGACTTGATATAGCAATTTCTTTTGTTTCCAAATCGATTTTCGAATCAGGTTCTGAGCTTGAATCAAAGAAATCTAACATACTTTCACAAAATAAGCCCCTGCCTTGGAAAACTGCGGCACAGAAACTGCCCGTGCGCGGTCACCTGTGTGACGCAGTTTTTTTTTCCGTGCCAATGCTCTGCGTCGCCTGCGTATAGTTCAATGTGCGCCTTACCTTAGAGTGATTGTAAAATTTCGAAACATTGGACGATATGTAGTCTTCTTTTTAAAGAAAGTGACTATAGTTATATAGGTAAATATTAGTATTTGACATTTTTCCAAAATGCTAGCTTTATGCAAAAAAAACATTGGGACCATAGTGTCATAGATTTTTTTTTCTTTTTTAATTTTCCCCATTTTAGTATTACATCCGTTGTGCTTAATTGTTCCAAGTTTTCAATGCGATGCCTGAAAGTTTTGACAAATAAATAAATAATATGACAAAGAAACTAAGCGGTCATGAAAATGACAGCTGCCATAACAATGATTGTATGAATAGGTAATTAATGTTATTAATAACCGAAAAACGCAGAGTAAAGTTACATTGATGTGTTTGCAATTTACTAGAACTACAAGCTTAACATGAAAATTGCTTATTATTATTAATAAATTTGAATTCCACTTTTATTTGATGGGGCAGTCCTTTAAGATCGCTTGTTTGAAGGCACAAGGCTAGTAAAATCCACATGTAATTATGTGGTTTGCAACAAGGCTAGCTTGCCCTTCAATTAATGGTCTTTTGAAATTACCAATTATGTCTATCACATCAACTATGTCTATCCCCGTTCCTTCCGACATTTTGCAAAACTACTAGCGCACGCTATAGTCGAATGCGCCCGCGAATATAGCAAGAGAAAGTATTGCAATCATGAGAAATTTCGACTTCCGGTTTTCAATGGAAATACACGGTTAGGCGTGCCCTGCGTCCAAATAACCAAGTTCCGCAAAATGGTCTGTGTGTATGAACTAGCTCAGAGACTATTTGTCTTACGAAACTAAAATTGGGTATTTAAGGTATGTTTGTGCCCGCGATGTGACAGCGGCGATTTCGTCTAAATCGAGTAAACGTAATGAGCACTTTATCCGAACGTCTATTTTTACTTTCACTTACCTATTTATGAAATATATAGTAAGGAAAGTATTGCGATCGTGAAAAATTTCGACTTCCGGTTTTCAACGGAAATACACGTTTTGGGGTCCCCTGAGTCCAATTAACCAAGTACCGCAAAATGGTCTGTATGTCTGTATGTGTGTGTGTATGTGAACAGACTAGCTCAAAAACTAATAACCGCACAGACCTGAAATTGGGTATTTAGTGTATGTCTATGCCCGCGATGTGACAGCAAAAATTTCATCGAAATTGCTCAAAGGGAGGGGGTACTTTATTTAATAACTTTTAAGTTTTTTTCGATTTTCTCAAAAACGGCTCTAACGATTTTGATTAAACTAGGTATTTGATCTATTTATATGCCCGAGATATGACTGTAAAAATTTCATCAAAATTGATCAACCGGAGGGGGGACTTTACTTAATAAATTTTGTATATTTTTCACGTGTTTTTTTTTATTTACTCAAAAACGGTTTTAACGATTTTGATCAAACTGGTTATATGATCTATTTATATGCCCAAGATATGACAGTAAAAATTTCATCAAAATTGATTAATCGGAGGGGGCACTTTACTTAATAAATGTTGTCCCATTTTCACGAACTTTTTTTTTATTTACTCAAAAACGGATTTAACGATTTTAATAAAATTTGGTATTTGAAGTATGTATTAGACCGTGATGCGATAGCCGAAATTTCATCAAAATTGGTTGAACGGAGGGGGCACTTTACTTAATAACTGTTGTCTCATTATCACGTGTTTTGTTTTTTTTTTTGTTTACTCAAAAACGGTTTTAATGATTTTGATCAAATTCGTCACGATTAATGAAAATTAGGTGTTCTTTAATATCAGGTAAGCTTTATCAGTATTAAAATGTTCTGAGGGGGCTTAAATGGGGTAAGGGCCTGTTTGTTTGTTTTTTTGTTTCCTATAAAGTACCTTTGTTTTTGTTAATATGGAGAAATTAACTGTCTCTCGTTACGCCTAAAAATAAGAAATGGCTAAATATGAGATATTACAAAAATAAAGAAAACATATAGAGGAGAAAAAAAGAAAAATATTCAGTCAACTCATAAAACTCTTTGAGCCCACGCACGCGGAGTACGCCTTTAATGACAGACCATTGTTCATAATTAAAGCCGTTCGGTTCATTTGAGAAGTGGCAATTAACAAAACGATATTAATTTCTAATCTAAGTAAGTTGGTAAGTGAAAGTTGTGTGTTGCGAGCACGCACCAGATTTTTCTATTTACGATTACTCAAAAACCGCTCTAACGATTTTCATTGAACTTTTCGTGTGTAATCAGAATTAAGTATTCTTTAATATGAGGCAGGTTTTACCATCATATAAACTATCTGATAAGGCTTAAATTGCGAAGGAAAAAATCTTCCATGAAATCACCTCTAAGTTTATTTCGTCTCTTGTCATCCATAGTTACAAGAAATGGCTAAATATAAAATACGAAAGAATGTAATAACCAAATAAGATATTAACAAAATATGTTTGTAATTTCCCAAACAAAAATTTCAATTTCTGATAGTATCATGAGGAACCGTTATATTAATATACCGTTGGAAAGCTTAGAATTCAAGAAATAATATTAAGTTTATAATATAGTTTAGGGGAGGTTTTTATTTGTTTTTTCATTACAACTTTTATTTATTTGAGCATAATAATGACCCTCCAGATTTGTCACTTTAACCTAAATTATCAGTATCTATTTTATTTTATTTTTTTTTTTCGTTCCAGTTTACTTCAAGGTAGGGTCAATCCATTTGAAGTGGTCCAATCTAGTTGCTTCAACATTTTTTAAATATTTTTACCATTGAAAGAAGAATGCATCAGAAGTACAAAAGTGCAATTAGTTTATTTTTTGAATTTTTATTTTTCCAATGGCGGCCATATTATTTTCGAAAAACCGCGTATATTTAGCTATTTCAGTGCTCTGCTTCCAATCGAATATCTCCTCTTTAACTCATCCTAGAACATTTTTATAGAGAACAATCTCTTTAGAAAGATCTGTAGTTTAATAAAGGTCATAACAAGTATGAACTTGTGATGAAAATAAGTATAACGGTCCATGTACCCCTATAAATTTCCAAGTGGTAATTCTAAAAAAAACGAGTTTTCAAAAACACTTTTTTCCAGAAGGCAAATGACTAAGGGTTTGCTATTTTTTTATTTGATAGATAAAGGTGGGTTCTCCAAATTCACAAGGTTTCGAGCTGTAGATTAGAACGGTTTTTTATTTTTAAATTCTTGAAATTTACATAACGTCAGAAGTTTAAAGCATTAATTTCTCTGTTAGGCATAAAAATAAAAATTTGGCCCAGATTTAGTCCTTGGATAGTGGATTGAACCATCAAAATTTCAGTGGAAACGGACCGAAAATAATATGTGCTGTTTAGCGGTTTGGATTTAATACGTATTTTAGTACTTTTCAATGTTTTATATCCTTGCAATTAGTTGAGTCCACAAAATGAAATTTTGACAGTTAAATCCTCTACCCAGGAACTAAATCTGGGCTAAATTTCAAATTTTATTTTCTTGCCCAACAGAGATATAAAGCTTTAAACTTTTGAAATTTTGAAAATTTCAAGATTTCAAAAATTTGTATTAAAAAAACTGTGCAAGTCCACAGTTTGAAATTTTGTGAATTTATCGTGCCTACCTTTATCTATTAAATAAAAAAATAACAAACACTTAGTCATTTGCCTTCTTCTAAAAAATGATTTTTGAAAACCCGTTTTTTTAAATTACAACTTGTAACTTTGAAAGGGTTCATACTTGTAATAACCTTTATTAAAGGTCAGAACTTTCTAAAGAGATTGATCTTTGTTTGAATATTCTAGGATGAGTAAAAGAGGAGATATTTGATATGAAGCAGAGCACTGAAATAGCTAAATATACGCGGTTTTTCGAAAATAATATGGCCGCCATTGGAAAAATAAAAATTCAAAAAATAAACCAATTGCACTTTTGTACTTCTGATGCATTCTTCTTTCAATGGTAAAAATATTTAAAAAAATAAATGTTGAAGCAACTAGATTGGACCACTTCAAATGGATTGACCCGGTAGGAATATTAAAGTCAGTTTTTGTTTTCCTTTTTTAAGAAGTTTCTGATCTCAATCTTTTTTAATGTCCATAATGTTCCAAGGAATGAGACTTCTTCTTCTGCTGATATTACTTCTCTCTCTTTCCTGTACTTTGTACATCTAAAGAGAATGTGACTAGTAGCTAACATTTGTCACAGCTTTTATAATTGGCATTTAAATTAAAAAAATTATTAATGTTTGCATTTACTATATAATACTTAACTTACTTCAAATCTCTGTTTCAGTGGGCCAAATTATGGATTAGTGTTTACGCAGTTTCATACCTTACATATAGGCTCGTAAAGTGAGTTTTTGTTTGCTTCACATTATATTATGCTAATTTTTAGTATATATCTCTGATATTTTTTAGACTTAAAATATTAAGGAAAGAATAAGTAGAGACGCTCCTTTCAGGTGCTGTTGATGCAATTGTCTGTATTTACATACTAATAACCATTGTTATATAAAAAACAATGTTTTGGAGTTTGCATACTTTGTGTCACTACTGATAATTCTGGAGTGTATTTCTCCCGTTGTAACAGCCTCTGCCCACCCCCCTCTTTGACAACTGCCATTTTATCTTGCATCTTGTTTCAAACGGATGTACTGCTGGATGATACAACTCTGGCCAAGTCATCGACATAGGCCGTAACATGGAACTTTTTTTTCACATTCCTTCCATTTCTATGCCTCTTCGAGGATAAAGGATTGTTTCCTGGCATGTTTATGGCGGGGTATTATTTGGGACTCAACTCACTTCAGATTATCATTTATCATCCAACCCGCCCCTAATTACTAGGAACCGTTCCTCTTCCAGCAAAGCAAGTAACACATTTAGAGTCCTTCCTCAACCCAAACTGGGGAATGCTTCCTCTTTCAGGAACCAGAATCTTTTGCAGCTGCAGAAGAGTATGTTGGCGAAAATGAATGGGTCTACTATGAGTCATCTGGGCTTAGAACAGGCATGCTTTGTTTTTTACTCAAGAGGTAATTGACTGATGAACTAGCACTAGTCCTTATAGAAGGAATACTTATCGACCTCTTCTTGTAGAAAGAAGGAAAGGCTCCCACCAGAGTCTTCATGCGATGATCAAGGAATAACCATGCTAATGGAGGAAAATCATTGAAGATTACACCCTATGGAATCAGCATACAGTGTGGCGGAATGCCAAACAAAACTCTGGAATTTGAAATTAATATTTTTTAATTTTACTTATAAACCGAGGTTCTGATATAAGGAATAAAGATAATAATCAGATCTTTAAAACTAGTTAATGCTTCCAGGCAAACAATGTATCGCTCATAAGTAAAATAATTAGTTCAATATTTGAGCTAGCACGTTTACATTAATATTTCACATACTACATTATTAATCACTAATTCCTAAACACTATGGGACTCACTGAAGACTTAATTTAAATTTAATTAATCTAGTGGAATTATTAAACAGATAAGAAAGATAACATTTCTCAAATTTGAAAATGCATATCTTTTTAGGTTCATAGTATACTATACATTGTTAAATTTGGTTTCAATGAGATCCATTTCCTTACAAAACAAAAGCTTGGTGCTTCTTTGTATAGACATAACGAGGAGAAAGGTATTAGGTAAAAACTATCGCCAAAACATTACAACCTACCCCTTTTACCATAGTTTCAATGAATTTTAATGATATCTTCAGATAACATTTTCAACACAACAGAATCACTTGGATAGTCTAGACTTTCTTCTCGATTCTTCTTGACAAAGAAGCACTGCTTCTTTAATCAAAAAAGAAAATGAATCTCATTGAGTCTGCTGTGGCAATCTGCAAACAAATAGATAGGATGCCCAGAAATATTTTTTGATAGAATGGTGTTTTCCTGGAAGCTACAACTGGAGCTAAAGAGCTGATTAAATCTTATTCTATATTCTCTACACATAACTTGAAAAACCAGCATAATAGAAAAATATATATTTCAGTTTTTAGAGTTTTGTAGAGCTAGTTTGGGTTGTGGCCACGTTGAAGGCTGACAACACCAAAAAGGGCAAATTATTTATTTATTTATTTTTGTTTGGGGGGACCCCTACTTGGTCATGTGTAGCAAATGGGGGGGGGGCGGTTCTATAGAGGTGCAAGCAACCTATTTTAACCATGGTGGGTAAGTAGACATTTATTCCGTAGGGCCTCCACGAAATAAAAGTAAACCCTCATAGGGCAGATTCGAACCGCCACCGTTCGACTCGAGCATGCTACAGCAGGTCGTGCTCCAACAAACTTGGCTATACCGGCCCTGATCTGAGAAAACATTCTGCTTTCTCGTTTTGGCACACTTACAGCAATGCATCATCCCTTACTTCTAGGTGGGGTTGACTACCTTCTATGAATGCTTTACTTTATTCAGGGGGGGGGGGGAGATATAAAGTATTTTCCTTAAGAAATTTGGATTGCTATTATAGCATGGTAATAAATGAGTTTTTAATGGTGGGCTTAATTTCATAATAGCATATATGTATTGAGCCTGCTATTTGATTGATCGAAATGTTAACATACAATGCATAATGTTTATCAGAGATACTTGTGACCGCATCCCTAATCATTTTCTTTAACTAAATATCCATAGTACACTTAAGAATTTGTATGAATTTTACTATAACATTTTAAAACCATTTGAATTTCGCAGGAGAAGATCATCAAATGCTCCAGATATAGCAGGTCCACCAGCAGTAAACCTATCTGACAGTTCAGCTGCCAGTAAACCATCAATAGTTGAACATTCATATCAAGAATCGTCTGTCATTGAAAACTCACCCCCAATTGAAGAAAAACTCAAAATGCATCAGCCACCAAATATACCTTCCAACGATCCAGCATTCCACCCCGGAGCAGGAATGAGTGAGCCCATACCCACTCCACAGCCATGTTACCCGCCTCCTCCATGCTTCCCCTGTTACCCTTATTTTTTCTATCCTCCTCCATATCAATATCCAAACCAATTCCCTCCCAAAAACTTCTTCCCACCATGTCCTTATCCATATTACTCTTATCCAGCCCCACCATCTCAAACTCCTCAGAACAGCCCAGAGAACTCTTCTTCCTCAATCCAAAATCAACCAGAGTTGAGTATGTACCATACCCATCAAAACCAAACTTCTCATAATTGTCCAAATCTCTCACCTCAGTCTTTTTATCAACCAGAACCAAATTCACCATGTAATGCCCCCCCAAAACAAACTTCTAAATGTCCCCATCAACAGCCCCAATATCATAATCAATGTCCAACAGATTCAAATAATGTTAAGGAGTACAATAGACTTCCAAGTGAAAGTTCTACCATTTTCCCTATTGAACCCTCCCCGTCTTCTCTACACGATATTAATTCTGAAGGATATGTTTCACCTGAATACATTAATAAGAAGCACAATAATTAACAAAAAAGTTATACAACTCTATTTTTTTAAACATTTAATTAAGTATTCAACAAATATTTTGATTCAGTATTCAATAAACACATCAATTTTATCAATGAAATATATTTTTAAAATTAGCATAAGATAAATATTGCGTGCTGAACACACATACATGCACATGTGCGCTAGCACTTGCAGTATATCTAAACTGAAGATATGCTACTATACATTCTTTTGATAAAACCTACTTCAGAAGTTTTTTTTTTGTTTTTTTTTTCCAAACTTGTCCTAACTCCTTCCCACATTTTTACATAAGAAGTGTGCATTGGAAAGTTGTAAGGTATTTAAGTCCCTACAATAATATATGAATAACTGTCGATCTTACTTTAACTGGTCCAAACATAATTCTAGCAATGTGAAGTTTTGGTGGTAAAGGTCAACTCTTAGCCAGAAAAGACTTGAAGTTTTTGTCACTAATTCCTTTTGAAATGTGTCATAGGACACTGGTTCCCTGTAAGTATAATGTATTATAAAGAATTCTGGGGAAATTTTATTTGGATTAATTTGTTTGACGCACCTTCAACTCGAAAATGGGTACACCAAAAGAATAATATTACACATAAAAGTTTTAAAATTAAATTCTCCGTAAAACGATCACATGATTTTGAAATTAGCTTACTCCTGCGCAAACCTGTATTTGTTGCGCTTTTAAAAAAAAAAAAAAAATTATACATGCAAAAATCGCATAGGTATTAAGATGTTTAATTCAGCGCCTAAGCAGTCTATATGCACCTCTTCACAAATAATATACCTTATCAATTACTCTCCTCTTCTGTGCAATGAATAAAATGCAATGAATAAAAAACAAAAGGGTGTCTGATACCACACTTAACACTTGTTTTTGTTTCTTTACATAAATATTTGTTTACTTAATAAGTCTACATAAAACATCAAATAAACCCTACCAATCTTTTTTTTAACATAAGTTTGATAACAAGGCAAAAATAATTATTTTACAAACATACAGAAGTGATCGTTGGGCCAAAAAGTGAACTCAGATATTACTTTCCAAGGTTAGTTACACACTTGTGAGAGAGTAGCCATCAATTTCTCACTTAATAAAACATATCAACCTACAAAACACTCTCACTTAATAAAAACATATTAGAACTTTCACCATTTTACCTATTACTCTTTACTTTATTTGAGAGGGTCAGGTACACAAGCCAGGTCCGCTTCTGACTCACTCCCTTTAAGTAACACATGCAGCAATTGAAAACAATGCACTAGCATGCCAAGTTTAAGGACTGGAGAAGAAATTAAAGATGAGGTTCATAAGTCACGTGTTTATTACAATAAGAACAATTGAAGTCTAAAAAAATAGGAACAATTAAAAAGTATAAAAAACATAAGAAGTCAACATTCTGTCTTTTACCCCATAAAGAAAAGGCAATAAAGTTTTAGTTTTATTATTATTATTTTTCCATAAACAAATCTCTCTGTTACCAGCTCTCTATTCACTGCCATAATTTTATTTTGGATTGTGATTGCTCAATCTGTGCTTATATAATCTTTTTTATCCTTTCAAGTTTTTGGTTCATTATGCTTCCAGAGCTGCACGAAAAGTTGTTTTTCCTATACTTCAATATACAAGGCTAAAGCCTTTGATGATGAAAAATGATTCATCAACTGAGCAGGAAACTAACTAATACCACAATTAACAATTAGAATGAATTACATCTAACTTATTTATGGCACTAAGATTTTTCATATTATATATCTAAGCAAGCTAGTGATACTTTATTCACTTCCTAGAATAAACTACTAGTCACCCTAGTAACTAATATTACTAATTGCTAATACTAAGATTAGTTTTCCAATGGATCTTTTTTACTTTGCCCACATCAGTTAATTATTTCTAAAAAAAGTGATTTATCTTAGTATTAAATTAATACAAGTGAAGAACAGATGATTAAAGTAATGTATTTAACAAGCCTCAAATGTAAAAAAAAATGATAATTTAATATACAATTTGTTGAATTATTCATTTAGGGGTCCAATGTGTTTTTATTGATTTTAAAATATAATCAAATATATCCTCGTTCTCATATTTTCTTCTGAGAGAGAGAGAAACACTTTATTCATTATAAAAGTGATGCTGCCCAACTACATTGGGTTGCTAATACACAGCATACTGTACATCTCATCTTAGACTATTATTATCACCTTATTTAATAATATATAAAAATAATAACACCCATGCTTATATATATATTTGTACCTACATGGTTATATCTATATTTTTTTATATAATTTTTATTTTTATTATTTTTTTTTAATTTTCATTTTTTCTCTCTTTTACTCAAACCCTTGAGTGCTCTCTTGAATACGAAAATATACATATAAAAAATTAGAAAGTTCGAATAAAATATATATATCATGCAACAATAGAATTAAGAATAAAATCAAATCAACTCACTGCCAGATGTATTAAATAGACAATAAAAAAAAAAAATATTAAAATTCAACAAATCATTACATAACTACTTATAATAAAATAAATAAATACACATATAAATAAATAGATACACATGTAAATAAATAAATAAATAACTTACATACATACATGTCCCCTCACCAGTCTCGAATTCAGCCACCACTGTAAATGTGGTGATGTATTATACCCAGGGAGTCCAGCACTATACTCTCCGCCAAGTTTGCTACGTCCTTTATCTCCACTCCAAGATCCTCCATGAAGCTCCTGGTCGACCTAGGTATGGTTCCGCGGGCTCCGAACCAAAGGCCTCTCACGTGGAACTCTCTCTCGCCGAAGCTCTCGCGGAACCTCTCTTTGAGAAAAGGGATACATTTTTCATATATATTTTTTTTTCCCTCATCAACTTTACTTGCCTGATCGAGGTCATTGGACTCGTACCTCACGGTGGGATCCAGAATGAGAGCCGACTTTCCGGTCTTCGGGAATGCCACTATATCGGCATATCTCGTGGATCCATCCGTATCCACACAATACACTTCCTCGAAGCAGGTGAAGTCTCTTTCCTTCAGGAGCCTCATCAATGCATGTTTGACTCTGTGGTGACGGCGAGTTATCAGGAGCGAGTTGTTGGGGCATTTCCCCAGCACGTGTGCTGGTGTTTCAGGCTCTCTGTTACATTTGCGACAGAGGGACCCAACTTCTCTCACCTGTCCGCTGACACCTGGGACTCCGCGCAGGGGTGCATAATTGATGTTTAGTTTCAGGGCATTGGACCATTCAGACCCCTAAAGTATCTGCTTCTCGTACATGTACCTGTTAGCTTTCGGGGTGTCTTTAAAATGTCGTACTCCGACGCCCTGCCACCTGCAGTTGGCCTATTTCTCAAAGGAGTTCTCTCGTAGCGACTGCCGTAGAGCTCTCATATTCCGGTGCCCCTGTTCTACTCCCAATCTCTCGGCACACTCTGCTATCTCCGCCGAGTAATCAAATGTAGATTGGAACAGGGCATCCGGTACATTGGACAGTCGCTGAGCAATGGACCAGTGCTGAGGCGGAGCTTCCCATTGGCAGCGGATCAAACCCAATCCTCGGTACCTCCTGGGAGCGTACAACATCGCCGTGGAGGTGTTAGCAGGAAGACCAATTATGGCCTTCACGCTCCTACGGATCATGGTGTCGATTCCTTCCAACACTTCCGGACGCAGCTTTGTTAAAGGCGCAGTTTGGAGAGGGTAAGTGAGACCCGGGAACAGATATTGGTTGACAATGTTGAGCTTTTGTTCGGGCTTCAACAAGCAAGAGGTAAAAAGCTTATCGAGGTTTTTGTTTAATTTTGTCACCGAATCCTCTGCAAACAGTAGCTCTCCCGAGAAGGTGCATCCTAAATACTTAATAATTTCGCCTTGTTTTAATGTCTGAATGCCGTCTCCATTCTCGAGAGAGAGCACCGCTGCCTCCAGCTCTCCCTTATTTAAGACTATGCCCACACTCTTTTGAGGATTTATCGCCAAACCAATCTCCGCGAGATTCCTCTGTATGCTGCTAATCACTCTTTCTGCCGCCCCCTTGTCCTGCGCCGACACAGCCTGATCATCCGCGAAACCTGTGAGGACCACAAAATCGTGGTCTCTTTTTAGCTTATAACCAAACTTTTTGGAGAAATCTTCGTCGCACAGGTCGCGGTATAGATGATCAATAGCTAAATTGAAGAGCGACGATGACAAGGGGCCGCCTTGGGGCACTCCTCGCAGCACTTTGATTTGGCTAGTCGTGTGGGCACCGATATTAATCCTAATTCTATTTGTGCTAAGGAGAGCCGAAATCACATTCCTGAGATCCGGTGACACACCTCTCGCTTCTAACGAGTTAATTATGTGTGAATGCCCAACATTGTCAAACGCTCCAACAACGTCGAGGAAGGCGACTGCGCAATCGTTCTTCTTAGCTTTTGCATCCTTTAATATTGCGTCTATAATCCTCGCGTTGACGTGCGTTCCCGGAAGTCCCTTTATAAAACCTCTTTGATTCCTGTGGAAGGTGACCTGCTTCCTCAGTTCTTGGTCCAGAACTTTTTCTATAATTCGGCGCACAATTGAGTAGATCGTTATTGGCCTCCACGATGATATATTATTTGCCTCTCCTTTTCCTTTGTATATTAGAATTGTGCGCCCTTGCCGAAGTTGTTCTGGTACATAGGCCACCTTCAGCATTATCTCCGTAATTGTTTTGAAAATATGTGAGACATCAAAATACTTTATGGTGCGGATTAACACGCCATCGGGCCCCGCCGATGTGTCCATAGACGTAGATTTTATTGCTTTTTTGAATGCTTCAATATTTATGGACATAATATTTGGCATCGGGGCTGCTTTTTCATATTCCGCACGCTTACAGAGATTTTCGGTCTCAAAGAGGCTTTTATAATGTTTCTCGATATCCGCCACTTTTAGAGGACATTGCTTAGGAGCGTCAGCATTCATAATATTCTGCACTACTTTTTTCCTTTTATTATAATAATTATACTGTGCAACTTCATATTGATACTGTTGTTGCCGACGACTCCTGTCTGCTTTGTTCGCCCTCTGCGGATTAGAGACTTTCCCAGCACCCTTGTCAGCCATATTGGTTTTCTTTTTTTTTCTCATTCTGTAAAACTTTATGGCGGGGTGCTGGGGGCCTGGTAGTTCCGCATTTATTTCCTTAAGGAAATTTAGGAACTTACCTACGGCCTCGTCAAAATCCGCAGGATTCACTTGCTCCGTATCTAAAAGGCCCTTGAATGTGGCAGACCACTGCGCAATGTCCTCTTTTATTTTTGATTTCTCACCCTCTCCATTTATTGGGTCAATGGCGTTCTTGATTATTGACCTCAATGTCCTGTTATTGGCCTCCATGGGATGCTTCTTGGCGATATGGGTTCCGAGTCCTCTTTCACCTTTAAAAGAGAGCCCACAGACTGGGCAAACTTTGTCCTCTGGGCGTTGACCTTTATCCTGCTTCTCCACGTCCGCCCCTGTGACACTCTGCGGACACTTAGGCAATCGGGGAAAGACATCCTCAATTGAAACTGTCTTTCCTAGTGTTACTCCTTCTGCGTCAGCCCATTCAACTTTTACAAATTCCTTCTCTCCGCCTCCCTCAGTTGCCACAGTCATCACAGAGGCAACTACTGCTTCTTGAACGGGCCCACCAGTTCTCAGAACCCATACCGTTTGACCGATCTCTATTTTTGGCATGATATGGCATAATAATATAACCCAAATTCAATATCAATACATACGAAAATAAATAAAGGACATGTATGCTCACAAATAAGTATCTAAAATTACAAAACTAAAATAGAAAATATCACAATTAACTAATAAATATCTCAAATTAAAATTTAAAAATAAATAAATAAATAGATAAATAATTATTTAAAATCAACAAAAGAAAGATGTCATCTTGACAGATATCATAGTCAAATAATGTAAACATTTATAAAATCTCTATATCCATTTAAATCTCTAAAATCAAAAACGGAGATATACCAGGAAGAAAGAAAAATAAATAAATAAATTAAAATTAGTTGATAAAAGATAAAGATATTTTTATAAATAACAGTAAAAGCTAAAATATTTACTTACTAAATTGATACAAGTCAAAGAAAAAAAAAAAAAAAAGAAGTTAATAGCAATATATTGATAGATATAATTTGATTGAAATGGATAAAAAATCATAAATAGCTTAAAATTATGTGATATTTAAAAGAAAAACAACGTTAACAACCAATAAAACATATACACATTAGTAAGAAGATTCACAAAAAATAGTTTCTAAATCTTTAAAGAGATTTGTTTAGAGATTTAATAAGAGTTAAAATTCAGTAATAAGTTAAAATTAATTAAATATGTCAGCATTGATAAAATAAGATTATAATAAATAAGATTGTTGATAAAAAATTGGAGGCAATGATGTTGATTAAAATAATTCTAACATTAATTAAAACTTATAAAAAGGCTGCACCAGTTATCGGGCTATGAATGTTTTAGTTTGCTATTTCCCGGCGCGGCATCCTTCATATATAAAGGTAAGAAAAAGAATTGTCCGGCTCCTACGGTGATATTTGACAATGACAGTTAGTACATACGTCCTGAGAAGCTGTGACAGTCCTGGCCGGTCGTGGTGGGGGGCTGCAGGTCCTGGGCTGCAGCGAGATAAGGCAGTCTCGTTTCACCAGCAAGCTCTATTCTTTTTATTTTTCTTTCAGCAAAGATCCTTGACCAATTCCCACCAAACTCTGTAGATCGCCCAAAGACTTTTAGTTTCACCGGAGCACAAAATCTGATCGCAATCGGGCAGAAAATACCCAACTAAATTTCTAACTGAGGTGGAGCCAATGCTTATATGTCACCGGCCTGAGCCAGACCAATGTGGATATGAGTCTAGAAGGGATCTTCTAGTTCCACATTCAATTTTGCCCCTTCTTTTAGCACTGACCCACAATGACTCAATCCTCTGGGTTTGGGCTCCTGTATTAGGATCAACAAAATTTTGTGAATGGTTGACTGTATAATGACTAAAATGCATTCCCGGAATTTATCTGAGACCTAGGTATGATTTCCATAAGTCAGAAAATATCAATGTTCCTGGACATACAGAATATTTAATACATTCAGTTTAATGTATTTAATATACATTAAACAATGTAGCCGCTGTCCTGTCTGGTACGGTATACAAAAAAACCTCCTTGGTTTTTCTACACACACCTCCTAATACCCATTGATTTGTTTACATTCTTCCAACCTGATATTTCCTTAAATGAATGATGAAAAACAACTTTCATCAATTTCTACGTGAAGGCCCTCACCTCCTATTACCATCGGTTTCATTAAAATGTGACTGGCACACACTTCTCTTAGCATATTCTTTCAATCAGTTATGGTTCTTGAAGAAATTTTCAACTATTTTTAGCAAAATTTTGTGTTGCATAGCCATTCGCTCAGGCATAGGGTAACTGTACCATAATTTGACAGTGCTCCAATAGTTGACATTTTGCACAAAAAGTATGAATAATAAGATACTGGGTTGATTATTTTGGTTCAAAATTTGGCGGTAATTTGCCAAGTTATACTAGGTAGCTGTGTTGCCTTCGACATTAGTTTGATGAAAACTCAAGCTTATTTGTGAGGGGTTATAATTTTGAATTTGCTAGTGGCCTGAAAACTTGGTTTCTGCTACCCTGTTTCATTAAGGTGGAAGTCAAGTTAAATAAGCTTTTTAGTTAGTTTATTTGAGTTCAATTATGTTTTAATTACTTTTATGGTATTCATTAAGTTCATGAGAATCATTTGATATTCTTTTTAATATATTTATGCAATGTTTTAGGACTTAAATGTAGGTTTCAACTATTAGAACAGATATTAATCCATAATTTCAATACAATAGTTGACATCGGAATTAGCAAATAGTGTTCCATCTGGGGGTGGTTTATGAATGTCGGAGGCTGTATGGATGACAGGTGTCTTATTTTATGAATTTATAGCTAGTGTGCTCTATCCATATATGCCAATAATCCTATTCCTATATGGACAAGCGTCTCATCTGACTCTTCCCACTTCCCGATTCAGCAAAGAACATGGGATACTTGTTATTAGTCGCATTCTATCAAAATGCTACACATTTCATCCAACCAATGAATGTAGCCATCTTTAATTGTCTAAAAGAGCACTGGAAGAGTGAAGTTCATTATTGGAGAGTCGAAAATTGTGCAAACCCAACATTAAAAAAACGAAACTTTGGCCATTACTAAAATCTATTTATCATACTTACTTAACTGGGTGATCTCATTTTTCATTTAAATATGTTTGTTTTGTTTTTTGTCTCATTTAAGCTTTTTGTGTATAAAATAATGAAACTATTGGTTCATTTTACAAGTTTCTAAGAAATCACTTTTTATAAAAACCGTAAATGTAGACCATAGGATATTATATTCCTAGTTTTCTAGAGGGATTGGCCTAACTAAATTCATAACAAAGATTATCCTAACATCAATATATTGGTAAACAGTGTCAATAATATACTTTTTTTTTTTAACAGTCAACTATTGGTACAGTTACCCTAAATAAACAAAATACACTTCCTCAAGGATAACTTACAATGGTTGAACCAGGTACCTTTATAACCATGGATTTCCTCTCTGCAACTTCTGAAGCTGCATCTAAATGCTGGAGATCTTCTTTGGTGAAAAGCAAGCTTCATAAAGTCCTATTCTACATTTCCATATTTTATGCAATATTCCAAACCTTTGAAATATCTTAAATGCCACTTCTCCTGATTTAAGAACACGACTCAGTTGTATCAAAATCATTATTAACAAAAGAAAACTACTTATTAACAAGAAGAATGTTTCTTAGAATCTAGGAGGTAATTGGTAGGTAACCTCCTTCATGTATATTTTTTTCTTTTCAAATAGACATATGTTATTAAATAACGGTGTGATAAATCACTAATAATATCATAAAGAAACTGGTGTGGATAAAGTAAAAAAAAATACCCTTTCCAATCTCTGTTGGTCTGTTATCGTCAGTAGCAGTGACCGATGGGAACAAGTTACATAAGATTGTGTAAAGGGTGAAGATTAAAAAAATGGAGGTTCTATCCAATTTAAAGTCATAGTAGTTTAACTATAAGAACAATTATAAAGAATAATTGATGACTGAAACTTTAATTTCAAGAGTTGTCAGGCAAAATAGGAACATTTTTACGTTTTAATATCTCAAACTCTTCCCACAACTTTTCAATTTCTTTATGGTTTTCGTCTACCTTTCGACTGAGTTCTCCTTTATTTATAATAGCTTGATGCCTAAAAAAATTATATAAAATAAATTAAGAATCGTATAACAGTTTAAAACACAGAAAGGAAGAAATGGCTGTTTCTCATAAGGTAGTAAAGTTCCTAGTTACAAGTATACTTATTGACATGACCCGTTCGTTTAATGGAATATTTCCATGTAGCGGAAAGGACTGCGATCTTAAGTGTTAAGGCGGGTTCACACGGGGTCGTGAATAGGGCGAGAACACGACCAGTAATGCGCATGTCACACGACTTGCTTTTTCCTAGTAGAAGCTCACGACCTTATCTAGTTCACACGGTGCCTTTGTTGGTCGTGCTTCTCTCGCGCTTGTTCTCGCAGAATATGATGGCGCAAAAGTTGTATGCGAACTATTAGTGCAAGAGTTGAGGATTCGCTTGAAAAAAAGGTTCAAAACAAGAAGAGAAAAGCGTGAGTTCGAGACTGGGTAAAGAGGCGGAATTCACTCGGCGCCAGCAACAGTATTAGCAGAGAATTATAACTGGAAGATCCGAACAGCTACTGGAACTTTTTTAGGATAGAACCAAACCTGTTTTGGTTTTTGCTTAATAAAGTGAAACCAGCAATTCAAAAGCAAGAAACGAATATGATAATATGATACCAATTAAATAAATTCGTATTCATTTACTACGTTTATTAAGGGACGCATACTTCAGAATACCCAATATTACTCCCTTATTTATGGTAATTGTAGCCGGGTATCTGAGGCCCCAGAAAGCGCTTCCTATTCGGTTGAGGCAGTTTAGAGTCAGAGCTATCCTATTTCTCAAGCACTCCAGCGACGATATACGACTAAAGCGGGCGTGCTCACTCCAACTTATAAGGCGGGTTCACACGGGGTCGTGAATTGGGCGAGAGCACTACCTGCCGGCTAGTCAGTCGTAATCACTACCTCGTGTGAACTAGTGGTAGTGGGAATGTTGGTAGTGCACGACCTTGAAGTGACGGGTCGTGAAATCTCCATTCAGTTGGAGTGAGCACGCCCGCTTCAGTCGTATATCGTCGCTGGAGTGCCTGAGAAATAGGGTAGCTCTGACTCTAAACTGCCCCAACCGAATAGGGGGCGCTTTCTGGGGCCTCAGATACCCGGCTACAATTACCATAAATAAGGGAGTAATGTTGGGTATTCTGATGAGGTATGTGTCCCTTGATAAACGTAGTAAATGAATACGAATTTATTTAATTGGTAGTTTTTATTTCTTAATTTCTAGGGGGGACAGCTGCCCTTCCCTGCCTCCCCCCCTGAGGACCCATGTATATATATATATATATATATATATATATATATATATATATATATATATATATATGCCCATATATATTCATATAATATATAATAAATTCAGTGATTAATTTTGCAGGTGCATGTGCATTAAATATATAAGTATTTATATATACATTTTTTTGTCTTTTGCTTGATTTTCCTTTTTAAAGAATAATGATGATCAGCAATTCATTAATAACTTATTATGAAAATGGCTTTCATCACTTTTGGTCAAATGGCTCTTGTATCCGAACACATTCTCAATTTCCGGAAAGGCATAAGAGACCAACTTTACAACGAGACGTTGCACAGTGGTCCCAATCAAGCAATAATGGTGCAAAAATTCAAAAAATCAACTTTTTTTTTTTTAAATTAAAAAAAAAAACCGCCATAAATTGGTGCATCCCTTCCTTTCCAAAGGTAATAATCGACATTTGTTATAGGATACCTGCTGCTAATAGGTAATATTGCTTTTGAATAATTTTGATTCGGTTAGCCGCAGCGATTTTTCAAACATTGCCATTCTTAAGTACGCTATTTCAATTGGAAAGTGTAGTGTACATATGTATGTTATTTTCAATATTAAGGAATTTTTTTTTACAAAATAATTATGTTTCTCTCAAACTACAATACAATCTCTATAAAACGGCATATCAAAGAATACCTAACGATTTTTTTTAGTAGACTTGGAGTTTTTCACGGCGGAGGCTGAAAAGGACGAGTTCTACGACCTTTTGGAAAGAACCGTGCACCAATGCCCGAACTATGATGCTAAAATAATAAAAGGCGATATGAATGCAAAAGTCGGACGCGAGAGATGCTTCATACCTACTATTGGAATGCATAGCCTGCATGAGCAAGCCAATGACAATGGCCACAGATTGATAAATTTGGCTAACTCTTGTGGCATGACAATTGGAGGCACGCTTTTTCCCCATCGGAATATTCATAAGGGTACATGGAGGTCACCCGATGGTGAGACCGTTAATCAGATCGACCACATCCTCATAAGTAGTAGGAGTAAGTCCAATCTTTTGGATGTTCGCTCTTTTAGAGGAGCAAATGTGGACTCGGACCACAACCTGGCTAGAGCCCACCTCAGAGACAGGATCTCCCTCGCCAAGAGGCAGCCTACTTCACGAATGAAGAAATTCAATATCTCCAGACTGAAGGACGAAGAGGTTCAGACTACCTACGAAGGGCGTCTCAGTGAAGAACTTCGAGCACTTGAGATGTCTATGATGGACAGTGTGGATGATCAATGGCAGAAGATAGAAGAGGCCATATCAAGGGAGGCTGAGGGAGTTCTGGGACTGCAGAAAAGAGAGCCTCGCAACCAGTGGTTCGACGAAGAGTGCGAGCAGGCCACCACATACAAGAACGAAGCTTACCGAGCTATGATCCAACGCAAGACCCGGGGAAGTGCTGAAGAATATCGTCGCAGAAGGAGACTTGAGAAGCACCTTGGTGCAGAAGTCAGCTTGAGGAGCTGGAGACGCTGAAAACCAGCTCTGAAGTCCAAAAATTTTATCAAAAAATAAATCAAGGAAGGAAGCCCTTCAAGCCGAGACTGACAGCTTGCAAGGATGAGGACGGAACTCTTCTGACTGACGAGGCTAGAATTCTCCAGCGATGGCGGCAGTACTTTCAGGAGCTCCTAGGACATGGAGGGACACTTGAGGATAGCCCCTTAAGGCCAATTCCTATCGAGGACCTGGACCCCCCGGACGAGGATGAGATCACAATGGCCCTGGGTAAACTGAAGAATAATAAGGCACCAGGATACGATGGACTCTCCGCCGAGCTATTCAGATATGGTGGTCAAGAACTTGTGAAAGCCCTACAGGAACTTCTGATGGCTATCTGGAAGGAAGAAAACATGCCTAGAGAATGGCGTAGGACCATCATATGCCCGATACACAAGAAAGGGGACCAACTGGATTGCGCTAACTACCGTGGCATCTCTCTCCTGCCTGTCGCCTATAAAGTTCTGTCCCTCATACTAGTTGACAGACTGCAGCCTCATGCGGAGCGCATTGTCGGTCCATACCAGTCGGGATTTCGCTAGGGAAGGTCTACAACCGAGCAGGTCCTCACGCTTCGGCAGATACTGGAGAGAGGTCGTGAGCACAACGTACAAACCCACCACCTTTTTGTGGACTTTAAAAGTGCTTACGACAGTATAGATCGGTGCAGACTCTACCAGGCTATGGAGGAGCTGGGGGTGCCCAGGAAGCTGGTACGAATGTGCGAGGTCACCATGGAGGGCGTTCGATGTTTTGTCAGAGTCCAGGCTGGCCTGTCTGACCCTCTCATCCCAGGCAATGGTGTAAGGCAAGGAGATGCATTGGCCTGTTTGCTATTTAATATTGGTCTCGAAAAAGCGGTGCGCGACTCCTCCATCCAAATAGGCAGGACTATCTTCAATAGATCGACACAGCTACTGGGATATGCCGATCACTTAGACATCATATGGAGATCTTACCGGGACATGGTAGACGCATTCCTCTCGCTCGATGCTGCTGCCCAGCGTATCGGACTAAGAGTCAACTCCTCAAAAACAAAATATATGGTTACCGGCCAATACTCTAAAGAGGGGGAAAAAGTAAAAATCGGCCCCTATCAATTTGAAAAGGTGAGCGAGTTCACGTACCTTGGGTGCCTGGTCAATAGCGACAACGACGTCTCCCGGGAAGTCAGATGCCGGATAACGAAGTCGAGTCAGTGCTTCTTTGGACTTCGGCATCATCTGAGAACCCGACTCCTGTCCAGGGCGACAAAGGTGCTCCTCTACAAGACGCTTATCCGACCAGTAATGACCTACGGATCGGAAACATGGACTATTAAGAAGACCGACGAGTTGGCTCTACAAGTACACGAACGAAGGATACTCCGCTCCATCTACGGAGGTGTCGTCCGGGATGGCGAGTGGCGCCGCCGGACAAACCAGGAACTATACAGCTTATACCAAGAGCCTGATATCTCCCGATTCGTTCGTCTCGGCAGGCTGCGATGGGCTGGTCGTTTGGCGAGGATGGACGAGCATGCGATCCCCAAGAAGGTGTTCCTGGGCAAGATCTTCGGAACGAGGAAGAAAGGAAGACCCAGATTAAGATGGCAGGACGGTGTGGCACATGACGCTCGGACCCTACTCGGGGTTCGCAACTGGAGGGCGGCGGCACTGGATAGGGCACTTGGCGAAGGCTGATCCAGGAGGCCAAGACTCAGAGATGAGTTGTCGGGCCGCTGATGTATGTATGTATGTATGGAGTTTTTCAAACTCGCCATGTTTTTTTCTTAAAACTTAAAACTTCATGAAGATTTTAAAATGTAAGTTCCAACGAGTTCCATGCAAGCATTTATACCATGACATAGCATATTTAAGTACAAAACTAACCATCTAAAGTTTTGCTGCAGCAACTTGCATCCAGAGTCATGAGAGAGGAAATTCCAGGAAAAACCCGGTTCCCAGGTACAGACTGCTGCATAAAATAATTATATTAAACGCGGTAGCGGTTATTTTTCTGTTTCTATATAATTTTGTTTATTTAATTTGTATAATCTTTTATAGATTATATAATCCACTTATTTTACAGTATCAAAATATATTTTTTATAGTCATTTTTCAAATATTTGTATTGACGTCATAAAATAATCTGCATTTTTCATTTCAAAACTATTTTATTTTCATGTATTTCTATAATATTTTCACGTAATATATGCTAATATTTCTATATTATCTTGTTTGTTTTTTATATAATAATTATATAATAATGTTGGTATTTTAAATAATCATAAAAGTAGAGATAATATTTTCGTGAAATCTAATAAATAACTAAACCGAAATACCTAGTTTGAAACAAGACTTTAAGTACATTACTTAATATCTTTCTTTAGAACCTATTTAATTAGTAGTTTTTGTTATTGTATTCATCTGGATTTGTCTTGTGGGTATATTAATCAAGACTAACAATATAATATATAATATTATTAGCTCTCGCTAGTTCTATTTTTATGTAACTATTTTTTTATCCTCCCCTTTCTCGCCTTGTAGGTTATACGGGGTTCCCCGGGCCAGGGGAGAGGGTGGGGGATTGATGCCGAGTTTATTTAAATTTTCCCCTGGCTCCTGGTTTTAGACTTGCTATCTTCGTATTTCCAAATTGCCATGGGCAACGCGTAATTTCTAACGCGCTTGCCCAATCGTCCATCCCGCCACCCAACTAATGTTAGACATCTGCTCAAACCTTCAATAAACATTAACAATAAACAAAAAAAACAATAAACAAAAAGTAATTATAAATATAGAATGTAGCCCCCACTATCCTTCTTACCCCCACCCCTACCCTTCGCTATTTGTATGTGCCTTATGTTAAACATCTTCTTAACCCATCAATAAACATCATACCAAGTTTGAACGAATTCCATCGACAAAAAGTAATTAAAAAGATAGAAGTTACCCCCAGTCCCCCTCTTACCCCCACCCCTACTCATCGCTATTTTGATGTAACTTATATTAAACATCTTCTTAACCCATCAATAAATATCAAACCTAGTTTGAACGAAATCCGTCAACGTTAAGTATTTTTTGCACCATGAATGCTGGATTGGGACCACTGTGCGTTGTAATGCATGACGATTCACCTTCACGATACATTTACAAAAAGCAACTCGTAGTAAAAGATAAGCAAGCAGTAAAAAGAAACTTGACTTTTGATGAAATTAGGTCCCTTAAAAAAATAAATAGGAAATAATGAATCGAAAAGTACTAAAAACTTCCAAATTATGCTATATAGATACTCTATAACTTATCGAGGTATACAAATAAGCATATAAATGTGGACAAATTTGTGAATGGCGTTTACAAATTATCGAAACACGTTGATTTCTAACCTAAGTAAGATCGTAAGTGAACTAGATAAGGTTATGAGCTCCTCTTGGGAAAAAGCAAGTCGTGTGACATGCGCATTACTGGTCGTGTTCTCGCCCTATTCACTACCTCGTGCTCACTCCAACTAAATGGAGATTTCACGACCCGTCACTTCAAGGTCGTGCACTACCAACATTCCTACTACCACTAGTTCACACGTGGTAGTGACCACGACTGACTAACCGGCAGGTAGTGCTCTCGCCCAATTCACGACCCCGTGTGAACCCGCCTTTATGTTTATGGTTTAGCAGCTATGTAATTGCATTATATCTTTAGAAATATAAAAAAATAAAAATAGCTAAAATATTTTGGGAGGGGTCAGGATCCCTGTGATCCCCCCCCCCTTGTAGGGAGGAAGGGGAAGATTGTGATTACCTTGCCAGAATTATACCAGGCATTTGTCAAAGTGAAATGTTCAGTAGAAAAAAAGTACATAAAAAATTAGAATTTGTCAGCCGAACTTAAAATCCTCAACATCAACTGTATCTGTACATAAAGATGCAAAAAATATTAAAGCAAATAAAAATTATTTTTTTCAAATAGAAATTTCATAAATTATTTTTTGCAAAGATTATCATTATTATAAGCCATATCCTAATTATGCAGGAATCATTTTATCTTTTGCTACTGAATTGCCAATATAAAAACTATACCTTAATGTTTTCTTATAACAGTTCTCTTCTGTACGATAAATCAATAACAAAATCACAAACCATGGCTAAAAAAAATAATTACTTGTCTTGGAGGGGCTTCTTAATATCTTTTTCAAAAGAAATCAATTGATCTTTAGTTGCCTGGTTCATAATAGTCATCTTGTTTATTTTTTTGTCAAGATTCATATTTTGGTTTATCAAGCTCCTTTGATTTTCTTTGGCTTTTTTAATGCTCTTCAGTGCATCATAATATTTCTTAAAATATTTCCTCACAATCTAAAAATGGCATTATAAGAGATACAATAAAAAAAAAAAATCACAATAAAGACATTTTTTAACATGTTTAGATAGATTAACAGGAGAAATAAATGTTAATTAAGTTTTACTTGTCCCATATACATTTCTATTTTGTTTAACCCTTTAACTGCAGAGGTAGCAGGGCTTGAAGTCCGCTATTGCAGGTTAGTAGGCACACCGAGCAGTACCGCTCAAGCTCTCGCCTCTTACACTTTTGTGAGCTTAATTAATACTACACTAAGTTTTTCATCCTCGCCACTTTTCGATCCGGACTGTGGACCGGCACTGGTGGAGTTAAAAACTTTTTAAAAATTAAAAAGCTTCCCCATCACTAGCACCCGTTACGAGCTTCAAAAGCTCTTCCTCACTATATATTTGTTTCACCATCACAACCATCTCACAACAAAAATTCCTGCCAAAGTTTTTGTTAGATAGATTAACAGGAGAAGTGTTCCTGCTCAAAGTTGCATATAAACTAAAATTAGACAAAGGGTAAATAGGCAGGTATAAAAAGGTTTGATATCAGGCAAAAGGTAACAAGCCATCAGCAGTTAAAGGGTTAACTTTAAAACAAATGAGTTATAATCAGAAATTGAGAAGTAAAAATCTAGGAATACAACAGTAATCTTTATTTGTCTTAATATAAATTTTATCTCTGATAATATTTATAGAATAAATGGAAGTGAAAGCTCACTATATGGTTACTTTTATATAATTATTTTGTATATAATGATTATTAAAAATTTAATAAATTTCATGTATAATTATAACATTTTATCAACCACTATACTAAAAGGCGAGCTCAAGGGACTGAAACTGCCCGGATACAGTATAGCGAAAGACAGTCCCAGAGCCTGCATATTATATAAAAATGGACTAAAACTGCTGCCTCTTTGGCAACTCTGTTCCAGAGACTCAGCAGCAGTCAAATATACTCCAAAAGATGGAAACCCCACCATTTTGCTGGCGGGATACCTTCCATTCGATCGACAAAGACCCCAATCATGCCAATGTTGCTGATGGATATTGCAGTATAAACCATTAAGATGTATAGAGACTAACTAACTCTAATATACCAATATTCAGTTTAGTTCTGAACTTGCCGTTTACTTTATTACATTATTTTATATTGTATGAAATGGGAGTCGGGTTTTGGCAGTTCAAAATGAATAATTTTAATCTTGAAGAAAAGCAATGCTCTGGCGAACTAAAATAGTTTGAAGAGAAAGAATTTGTGGAATTATCACTAGTAGTGAAAGAACAATTTAAAAATATTTGAAAGCATTAGGAATGACCCAGAAACAAAGATTTTGGGTGCCATATGGGTTGAAGCCAAAAGACACCAAATATTTTCTCTCCTGCGATTGCTGTAACAACAGCAGAAAAGAAAACTTTATTGCATGGTATCGTGACCGGCAATGAAAAATGGATATCGTATGATGATCTTATGCTAAAGAAAATCGTGGTGTAAGTCCGGCAAAACCTAATATCCATGTTTCGAAGCTTTTTTGTATTTGCTGGGATCGGCACAGTGTAAATAATTATGAGCTGCTCAAACCAAACAAAACTGACATGGGCTATTACTATTTACTAAAATTGATGAATTAGAGCCAAGCACTAAAGGAAAAATTGCCACTATATGAGCAGACTCGTCGAGGTGATTATAGCATTCAATCACATGTTGCAAAATCTGTAAAAATCTACCAGGAAATACTTAACATGGTAGGTGTGGCGGCGTATTTTAGGGGTATCCTGAATTTAACGGTATCGGACCCCGGGGTGAGCCACAGATAATATCGGGCGTCGAGGTCCGATGGTAATTCTTTGACAAAAGCGTTATCTTTTGATTAAAAAGGAATTAAATGAGCGTCTCAAGGGCATTATCTCTTGGGAAGGATTGGAACTAGATGTACTAGGTGAAGGACAGGCCGATACAGGATTTACGCTATTCTTTATCGAAAATCAGACCTCGGGAGACCGATTCTTAAAAACAACAGAATTTCAGCTATAATCTAAAATGCAATAATCTCATTAAAAATAGACTAAATTGAGTGTTTGAAGTGTTCGGCCTTTCGGAAATTTCATGTGAAAATCGGCTGTTAAGAAGGGAATGTAAGGCATCGGACCCCGGTGACCGATGCCGCATCTCACATGTTAAGTGGTAAGTCCCTACATGTCATGTTCACCAGATATAGTCCCTTCCGATTATCACTTATTTATTTATTTTCTGGACCATTTCAAATGGATTGACCCCATAGAGAGTTATGATTGACAAACTCTACTTCGATTTGAGTTTAGTTTAATAAAGATAATAAGTTAATATTTTGCTTAGTTTATAATTATAACTTATTTAAAACAATCTTCTAATCAGATGATATTAGTATCTAGATTCTATCATCAAAATTTATTAATTACTTTTCTCAGCTTCTCTGCTCTAACTAAATCATAATCTTTGTTGTCATATGGTTCTTGATCAGTCATTTTTACTTCGGTGAGGTAGTCCTGGACATATTTATTAATCTAAAAAAATATATTTTGTCTTAATATATATTAAATAAATATATATTTTGGACATATTTTGTCAAAAATAAATTTAAATGCAAACATAAATTGGAAATGAAAAAAGAGTGTAAGCTAATTTCTATTAACCCACCAAACCAATATTTACGTTGAGAAGATTTAACTTTTCCAAAAATTAAACATGTTTGGTTTGGTTTTATAAATTGTAATAGATAAAGAAAAGTTTGCTTAAAAAGATATTGTTCTCAACTTACTTTAAAAAAAAAAAAAAAAAACAACAACCCAGATTTGTGAAATAAGATCATGATAAGGAATTGAATTTTTAAATTTGTTAAGAGAGTTAATAAAAGAAACACTTACTCTCATAAATTTAACATCCTTAAGATTATTTTCTTCAATCTTTATTCGTAAGCGCAATTCCTTATGAAGTAATTCTGTATCAAAAACTGAGTTCATTTGATCGTCCAACTCTTTCAATTTCTCATGATTTTGTTTCTCTAGCTCCTATCAAATAAACAAAAATTAATTGAAATTATGGTTTTTAAGAGTTAAATAAAATGAATAACATAATAAAAAAGGAGCAATGGGAAGTATAGATACCATCCTTAATGAAAATAAATCAGGGCTTCAACAAAGTACAGAGTATTTATAATCTTCAGCTCATCAGAAGTATTAAAAATTTAACATCTAAATTAAGTGAGATTTTGAATAATAAAAAAATCATTCATTAGCAAGCACATGAACAGTTCCTAAAATATCTACAAAACTTATTAAAATGGATATTTTTTTTTAAGCAGTAAGCAACAACTGTTTACATATTCTATTCAGAAGGAAAAAAACTGGCAGTTAATAATATATACAAGCTATTTCTTAAACTCAGCAATCAACACATAGCAGAAATATAATCAAAAATAAGATTTTGAAAAAAAAAAAAAACTAATTCGACCCTCCTTTTATTATTGAGCATTAACTCCATTACAGCATTTCTTAACCTTCCGCTGGGCGCTGGGAATTTTGTAAAACCTCACCTTCAAATCTCAAAACAGAATACCTTTCAGAAAAGGTTTCAATGTAGCAGTCAAACAGCCACTTGCCCTCCTAGGCCGGGCCCCTGTAATGTTATTTAAATCTCACTCATTCCCATTTCATTAACAAACTTCTGCTGCCTAATTTCATCACTTAGGCAAAATTTCTAATGATAATTTTTAAGAGTGATTTTATTACTTTTCTATTCTAATTGGGACTGGGATAACACCTCCATGTCTCAGACATTCTAATTAATGATAATAAAAAAAAATTGCATTAAATTTTCTGATAGCACATAAACTGTTGAACAAAATTTCATTATCATTGGTTTTTATATAAGTATACATATAAATAATAATAATAATTTTGTAAATAGTTAAAATATCATCAATATTTTATAATTCCAGAATGTTAAGATTCAGAAAACTCAAGTTCAGTAACATTAATTTACTTCTGCTATTTTTTATTTTTATAAAAAAATTTCTTCTTTCTCTTCACTTGATTTTGAGTTAAAGTGATTCTGGGCAAAGGTGTTAATGACCTCTGAGTTTTACACCTAAGAGCCGCAAGAAACAAAAACTAGCTAAATAGATGTATATCCACCACTAATAGTATAAAACGAAAGCATAATACAGTCCAAGACTAAACTTAAGATGATCAAACCAAAAAACACATGGCACATCACAAGTAAAACAACCAGATACATATGTATAATTATAGTTATAGACAATCCTAAAACTTCCAAACCAGAGTGTGTTAACGAAATGTGGATTCATGCCTGTAGTACCCAAATTCATGTTTACATGTTAACTCTGCTGGTGAAACTAAACAACATAATTTTCTATTCACAGGGGTACGCTGATGACGTAGCAATCCTAATTGTAGGTTAACATCAAAGTGTACTATCTGATTTACTCTTAAATGCAACAAAAATTCTCAAAATTTGGTGCAAAGAAAATGGTCTAAACATCAACCCACAAAAATATACATTTGTTTCTTCTCAGTAAAGAAAAAATTGACAATGGACAAAAAAAAAGAATGGTTACCAGATGACACCCTCTAAACAGATCAAGCATTTTGGTCTCATACTGGAACATAAACTAAATTGGATTAAACACGTTGAAATTATGACCAACAAAGCCCTAAAATGCATATGGGCCTGCAAAAGAGCAATAGGTAGAAAATGGGAACTAAAATCCAAAATGGTCTATTCACTGTATTTAACAGCAATCAGACCAATGATTTTATACTCAGCCATACTTTGCTGGCACAAAGCAGGAGTTGAAAGAAAAAAACTCTGCTAAGTAAACTACAGAGGCTAGCATGCCTCATGATGACAGTTGCAATGAGAACCATTCCAACATCTGCAATGGAAGTGATGCTAAACTTAGCACCACTGCAGATAGAAGTGAAGGCCCAAGCTATGAAACCCTCTTATAGGATTGTGAAGCAAAACAAATCCCCCAAAGCTGCTGAATGAAAAGGTAACTGGTGCAACTGTACCATAACTATACAAATCTAATGGTTTGGATGTTTTTTATATTAGGCCGATAGAAGAAATTCAGGGGATATGAAGAATGAGAGTATATTTTTGGTTATCGAGTATTGATATAAAAATGTGTAAAATTTATAAAGTGTGACTTATAATTCGATTAGAATTTTGATGAAAACTTTGCTGTAATATCTGAAGGGTTTACCTGACTTAAATATGCAATTTCAGGTTCAAAAAGGATATGGGTGATTCTAAAATTAAGGTGGTATTAGTGTCACAATTTTACAAAATTTACAACTGCCTGAAGGATTTTTAATTCTTTTTTCTATTTATTACCTCATTGGTAATGAACACTTCTATCTAATTATAAATGCACAATTCAAGCACACAGGATAACATTCACTAAAATCAATAACAATGTTCTTTTTGTCACTCCCTAGACTGTCACAAAGTAGAGGTCATGTACTTTGAAAAATAATTAAACCCTTTTCCGTCACGATAATTCTAAAAAATCAGGCATCAATCTTATCAGCAAACTTTCAGGATGCGAAATAAAATTGAGCCAGGACTTCAAAGGGTACAGGAAAAGTACCACAACAGCTGTTCCCTTTGTCACACAGTTGTGAGGTCACTCCCTAGCTAGTTTTTACTTTCACATACCTATATATGAAATATATAGTAAGGGAAAGTATTGCAAATTTTGGTTTTCAACGGAAATACACATTGTGGGGTCCCCCTGAGTCCAAATAACCAAGTCCCGCGAAATGGTGTGTGTTTTGATAGCTTTACCGATTTTGATTAAACTTGTCATGTTAATTAAGAATCAACTATTCTTGATAGAACTTCAAGAAACAACCTCGGATGAACTATAGCAAGAAGCGGAGGGAAATGTAAATTAATGCGGAACTGAGGGAACAGGTTGATGGCTAGCGGGCGGGTTGTGAGCTACGGTGGTATCCTGAAAAGCTGGCGTGAACTGGTTAAGAGACAAAAATAATGAATACAGACACATCAGATAATCACTAGAAAACATACCATGATATCTTCATTTAATTTATCAATGTATGTCTTGCTAATATAGACGCAATCAGCAAAATCTTCAATGTCTCCTGTTTGACGAGTCTCAACTAAACCATCCGGCAGAACCAGCTGAAACTGGTTATTTAAAAGTTCTTTTAAGAATCTATTTCCACAAGCAAACATTTAATTTTTATTAAACAAAGGAAAATAATAAGTATTAATTGTTAACAAGCTCAAATCAATAAATATATTTTGTAAAATAAAATAAATTTATAACATTTTATATATATATATATATATATATATATATACATATATATATACGTGTATATATATGTATATATATAATAACTGATATTCTGAGGGGATAATTCTCAGGAAACCAGTTGTCCCAAGGATACGGGGCCTTCTGGGCTTGGGCTAATCACCCACTGGAAGTATCATCAATTCAGAGAAATTTAGCGAGCCTCGGATTTGGACAGATTTCACAGAATAGATCATGCAGGGAAAAGGACTCATGACTAGTATATGGAACATTGGAACATTGACAGTTAAGAAGTAGAAATGATAGAAGAAATGAAAAGGTATAGAGTAGATATAATGGGTAGGGAAGAGCGGGGTTGGTTGGCAAAAGATTTCACTTTTTTGATTGTTGAGTCGTCCCTGTTAATACAATTCCAATAGGGCTGATACCACTGTAAGCCCCAAGTATTAGAGTACTTCAAGTATTTTTTTTAACATATAATATTTAACACTATGATCATAGAAAATTTAAGAATTCGTCAAGCCAGAGTATGCCAATTAACCCCCCGTGTGGGGCAGGTTGGCCTAGAAGGTGGTGTTGTTTGGCCATCTCATTCAAGTACTGCCTGACATATATTATTGTTATTAAAAGCTGCACTGTAATGATATAATGATATAATAACGGTTTTTAACAGTTATTAAGGGAAAATAGAATGACAAATGGCTACATATTTATTTTGGCTACATATTTATTATGGCTACACATTTTACCATATTTATTTCAATTGAACAAAATTATATAACATTTCAAACAGCAGAAATTAAAAAAATGTAATGGCTTAGAAGCATCATTGCGTTAGAACAATATAAACAAATTTTTCATAAAACAAAATGAATTCAACACAAGAAGTTCTTCAAGAACTTTAGGTAGGATAAATATTCTCTAGCTATTATGAGAAAGTGTCTGCGGAGCACTAGTTTCATTTTCATGGTAGCCAGGTGTTGCTGGTTCATCAATAAGCTTCGATTGCAGCTGAAAGTGATCTTTAATGTCATTATCTTTTTCGTTGTTCGTAAAGATTCCGTTTAAGTTTAGACTGTCGCCACTTTCTGCATAGGAAATATTGCTCTCCTCCTCCTCGCTAGAACTAAAGACAAGTCGTAGTTTCACCTTTGCTTATGTTTACCTTACTTTTGTGACTTGCTAATGAGTCAACGAACCCCATATGAAAATAGCCAACTAACCCCCCAGGAGAAATCATATGAAAGATGGCAGCCAGGACAGGGGAGAACAACCAAACAAGAAACTGGTTGTTTGAAAGGTTAGGTTATTCAAAGGAGCTTAGGGCTATGTGAACAGAATCGGAGTCAAATGTTTTGCCCTTGCCTTAAAACCAAATTTACTGAAAATATAAAAATTTACTTAAATGTTGTAAAATCAATCAATGAAGCACACTCTTCTCTACACTGTTAGCATCGAACTGAAACCTCAGGACGAGACTCCTGAGGTCGAGCGGGTCACATGGTACGATTGTGGCGCCTTCACAACAGGTGTGTCGGAAATTATAAGCCAAAGGCCAACCTACCCTCTATGCCAACCAACCCCGCTCTCCCCTATAAGTGAAGTAAAGAAGAAGGGAAGCGGACTTATGGAACTCAATAATGGATATGTGCTACTATATTCCGGAGTGAACAGGAGGGCAAGAGCAAGGCAAGGAGTCGGAATAGTTCTAAAAGAGGAAATTTTCAAAAAAGTTGAACACTGGGAACCCATAAACCCTAGATCATCTTAGCAGATTTACAAAAAACTCTAGGTCAAGTGACCATTGTTCAAGTGTATGCTCCCACAGACTGTTCTGCAGCCCAGGATAAGGAGCAGCTCTACAGTGATTTACAATGATTAGTGAATGCTGCACATGCCAGAAAAAGGAAGTTGATAATATGTGGAGATTTAAATGCAAGGACATGTACAGACCAATTAAAATCTCATGGTGTGTTGGGACCTTTTGGTGGTGAAAGAATAATAAATGACAGTGGCCAAAGGCTCTTAGATTTCTGTTTGGATAATAATATGCTGTTGGGTAATTCTTGGTTTAAACACAAGGCCATACACAAGATCACATTCAAAGGAGAAGGACGTAATGTCTCCAGCATCATAGATTACTTAATCTACGAAGAAGAACTAAGATGCTTTTTCACAGACGTAAAGGCCATTAGAGGAGTAGAACTAGGTACACACCATAGATTGATTGTAGCTGATACCAAAGCTATCTTAGGTAGAAAACCATCTATTAAAAGATATACAAGGATTAATATAGGATCCTTCAGAGAAGAAAGGAAAAAGGAAGAATATGAGAAAACCCTCAGGACAAACTACAAGAGATAAATGCCGAACAAGATATAGACGCTTTCTGGGGAGACATCAAAGACGCCATCATTACCACAGCCAGAGCAGTATGTGGAGAAAAGAAAATGGGCATAACAACAAAGAAAACAGATTGGTGGAATGATGAAGTCAAAGCTGCAATAGCTTCAAAGAAAGAGGCCTGGAAGCAATACATAAGGGACAAAAACCAGAGGACATGGGAAGCCTACGTAGATAAAAGGAATAAGGCAAAGGCAACAGTTAAACTGGCTAAGGCAAAATCCTGGGAAAACTTTGGAAAAGATGTAGAGGAGTATTATAAAGAAAACCCAAGAAAATTCTGGAACATAGTAAAATCGTTACGGGGAAAGAAAGGCAAACAGGTAAGGAACATCAAGAATATGTCTGGCGAACTTATTACAGAAGACGATAGGATATTGGAAGAGTGGAGGCTTCATTATGAACAAAAGTTCTCAAGCCACAATAGCCTCATGCAAGAGAATCAGCAGAAAGAGATGAAATATCCCCTGAGCTAATCAAGTATGGAGGAAAGGAAATCGTCAAGAAACTTCAGACGCTCTTTCAGAAAATATGGGATGAAAACAGTATTCCCAAGGAATGGGAGTTTAATATAATTGTGCCAATTCATAAAAAGGGATAAAAGTGAGTGTAATGATCACATGCCCACAGTTTTAGGAGTATAGAAGGAAGAGTGTTTACTTGGCCTTTCAGGATCTTAGAGTAGCTTTCAATTCCATTCCAAGAGAGGAGATAAGGACATTCCTATGCAACAAAAAAGTCCCTAATAAGCTTTTACTGGTGATACAATATACAAGCAGTCTACCAAGATCCAAAAGGAGTTTTTCGACTGAATGGAAGGGAATCAAAGCCGTTTCCATTTATGAAGGGTGTGAAGCAGGGTGACAGCCTCAGTCCCCTTCTTTTTGTGGTATTTATGGACGAGATTTCCAAAATATGATAAAAGAAGAACCCATAGAGCAGTGGTAGGTTATCGAAACCTATTCCCAGTTTCGGCCCAATTTTTCATATTTGCCAACAATATTGTATTAATATCTGACTCACAGGAGAACCTCCAGAAAGCCGTAGTAGAATGGAGAGAGGAACTGCACAGAAAGGGCATAGAGATAAACACTACCTATAGTAAGTTGATGCAGGTAGGAAGGAGGAAAGAAGATGTACACATTACTTGTGTGGATACCTACCAACATCTTGGCACACTGGTAAGCAGGGATGGAAGGCTGGACCCAGGAATCAGGAATCGAATGAGGAAAGCGAACAGTGTGTACCTCCAAATCAACAGTACCATAGTCGGTAAAAGAGAAATTGCCCGGGACACAAAGCTAGTTGTTTTCAAGACTGTATTCCTCCCATTCCTCATGTACGGAGCTGAACACTGGACTGTCCTTGATAAGCAGATTAAAAGGTTCAATACTCCGGAAATTAGGTTTCTTAGACGAGCAGCGGGTAAAACAAGAAGGAATTGTGCTCGAAATGAAATTGTTCGAGAAGAGCTCAAGGAACCATCCATGAAGTTAAGGGTTGAGGGACGGCAACTAAAGTGGTTTGGGCACATATGCAGAATGCCGGAAGAAAGAAAAGTCAAATGGTACATGGAGGTGAGGCCAGAAGGAAGAAGACCAGTTGGGAGGCCACGAATCACGTTTAGTGAATACATCGAAAGGATAGGCAGAGGTCGGGGGATGTCATTGTCCCAGATGAAGCAAATGGCTATGGATAGAGACGGAAGGAAGAAGTGGGCTGAGGCAAAGCGAGCTCTACACTGAAAGGCACATAAGAGCTAGTGAAAGAAGAAGAAGATATAAAACACAAAAGAAACAAAACTTCAGAAAAATATTAAAAACAAAACACTTATTATTAGCTTATTTTACATGAACAAAAACAACAATACATTACTAACTTCCATTTTTTTGCAATGATTAGCTAGCAATTCTTCTTCCAATTCTATCATATCTTGAATCTGTGTAATCCTTTCAAGATGGGTAACATAATGTCTAAAATAATTATATCCAATCTTTTCCAACGAAGGTATAAAATTTTTATAAATATTAGCCTGAAAGTTTTACATTCTCTTTATTATAAATGTAACATTCATTGTACTCCACAAAAAAGATAAACTATAATAAACAGTCTTACTTTCATACTTGCTGAGAGCATTGCATTTCGGAAATGGATTACCAATGACCACACAGCAGAATCAATGTTAGATGGACAATTCTTAATAGAATCCAGTTCTTCTAATGCTTTAAAATATTTTTTAGATGCCTCTGATAAATAAATAGGTTTATAATCTTGGTCTAAATATGCAGCTACAGCATGTAATTCATTGCTGCAGGCATTCTTTTCGAATTCATCAGTTACTGCAGGTTTGGTTCTGATACCGACAGAAAAGCAAAATAATGAAATTATATTTTCAGGAACAAAGTATGATTAAATTAAGAAACAAAATACTTTGTTGGATATCTTAAAATAATGCAAGAAAAATAAGTTTATATCGCTCGTCCAATGCAAGACTAATCTAACTCAAAATTGCATTTAATTTTACTTATTTTCACAAATCATCTTCCAATTTTCCTCTACTATCTCTGTGTAATATTCAGTTCTTGAGACAAATATTAAACATAAAAATGAAATTAGGTATATAGACCATTTTTTACATATTATTAGCGATGAATAAATTGACCTGGAGTTATGCGTGGTTAGTTTTAAATTGAATATTTATTAAAATAATAATATAATGGTACTTAATAATATAATGGGCGTAATTTAACGAAATTTGTAAAAAAAAAAAAAAAAAAAAAGGATTACTTTATCAAAACTTTGAAGTGCTCCATGATTTTTTTTGGTAAGTTCAAAGGGCCAATCTTCTTCAAAAACTCCCTCTCAATCTTGTTTGGCATCAGTTCATACTTTTCAACCTCCTTCAAAATGAGTGCCATTTTTCTTTGCAAATATTTAATGAACACAGTTATTTTCACCCCTTTATCTAAATACTCATTTTTTAGAGACCTAACATTAAAAAGTGTATAATTTAATTTTTTTTTTAATAGGAAATGTAAACACCAAATTTAGTTTCAATAAAACTTACTTTAAAAAATTAATGTGCTCAACACCTTTATCAGCTGTAAGTCTTCTTAATTTTAGTCTAGCAATCTTAAGTAACTCGCTCTGCATACATGATTCTATTAAAATTCTTTTCCTAGTAGTCTCAAGAAGCCCAATATCATAACTGCTTGCAATTTCCTATAAATATATAAACAAAATAAATTGTAAACATATTTTTCATTCAAATAATCCTTTGTTATAAATTAAAATTTATTGATGAAGTAATGGATAGACTTCTTTTTCTAGGTTTAATAATTACATAATTTTTTAGCAATAATATTCATTAAAGAATATTTTATATGTACATGATTACGAATTTTTATTATTAAAACTAAGTATTAATTTAAAATATAAAAAAAATATTGCATGCATGCAATATGCAAAATGTTGCAACAAACGGTAGATATTTAATTAACAAATTGTAGTATTTAAATAAAACAAAAATTAATTTGTAACTAAAAAAACTTCAATTATGTCATCGTAAATAATTAACATGGGTAAAAAGGGGAGTTGACTAAACTAGAAATATTTTTCAGAGAGCAATGATAAAAAGTTAAAACAGTAATTCAATCAGTTTATATAATAATATTACCTTAATTTCAGCTTTGAGTTTCTCTATGTCCTGACGAGCCAATTCGGCATGATATATCCGTTTCTGTTCTACTTTCTTTACAGCAGCTAAGTAATTATTCATTGCAATTCTCTCCCTTTCATTGTAGCTTTCAGGATCTTTTTCATTCTGCATGACATTAAATACTTTATATATATATATATATATATATATTGTAATAGCTTCAGAGAGGCCCGTAAATGTTTTTTTTTTAATGCAACTGTAAATAGCACCTGTAGTAAATCGTCATATATATTATTGCTCCAAGCCTTTTTTTTGTCGGTAAGCCATAACTTCCTTAATACTTCATCAAATTTCATGAATGAGGCATCATATTAAAGCTTTCCTTAACTGCTACACCAGAAAAAAATACGATTCACTCATTTTGCCTTCGATTGCGAGTTAAAAGCCACGGTTTTTGCGAGAAAATCAAAATGGTCATAAAGGTTTCAAAATGGTACCCTGAAGCAAGGGCATTTTTGCAAATGGTAAAAATTGGGATAGACTAATATAATTTTGTAAATTAGCATGGACCTACAGGAGGAACAAGGAGGAAGTTGATAAAAGAGTTTAACTTTAAAATAATGTAAAACACTAATAAAAAAAATGTAAATAATAATTAATGTAATAAACTTTGTTAATATGTAATAAAATATATAAACAATAACTAGCAATAATTTACAGCTTTACATTCTTTGAGGTATGTTTTGAGTTCTTATATTCTTGTTTATGTTGTGATACCAATCTTTAGTATTCTAAAAATACAGGGTGCGGCAGAGCCGATTGACGAGTTTCAATGGGCTATAAAAAAAAAATGGTAAAAGTTGGAGAAATGGTTTTATTTATTTGAATCAATAGGAAATATAGTTTTTGTACTCAAGTTTTGAAAATGACTTTGCTAAGATGGCGGCCGTCAGCAGCGATACACTAATGTAGTCGATTTCGGAAGTTTTCTACCGCTTTTCAGCACATAGCAAGCGGTATGGCCCGGATTTCTTCGGTTATTCGCTGCTTGAGTTCTGGCAGGGTGTGCGGACGATGTTTAAAGACCTTATCTTTAAGGTAGCCCCAAAGAAAGAAGTCACAGATGCTTAAATCAGGTGAGTGCGCTGGCCACCTCACGTCCCCTCTCAGTGAGACCAGTCGTCCTGGGAACATCTGTCTCAAAACAGCTAATGAAATTCGAGCTGTGTGGGCTGTAGCCCCATCCTGCTGGAACCAGATGTCACCCAGATCGTGTTCTTCAGCAAGTTCTTCCAATTCAGGCCGTAGGAAGGTTTCCAACATCGAAACGTAGCGCTGGGAAGTTACTGTAACGGTAACATTTTTCTCCTCGAAAAAGTAAGGGCCGATCACTCCGAATTGTGACACAGTACACCAAACTGTGACTTTAGGTGAGTGGAGTGGTCTTTCATGGAGTTGACGAGGATTAACTGCAGCCCAGTACCGGAAATATTGCTTATTCACTGTCCCACAAAGGTGAAAATGTGCCTCATCACTACTGAAAAAAGTTGCTCTGGGCGAGCTGCGCTGAATAATTTCCTCACAACAATTTCTGCGGTTCATGTAGTCAGCAGCACTCAACTCTTGAACAAGCATGATTTTATACGGGTGGAATGATAAATCCTCATGCAGAATCCTCCTCAAAGATCGATCTGACATTCCCAAAGCTATCGCATGCCTCCGCGCAGATCGTCTTGGTGTCCGCTCGACTGCTCTTCGAACAGCCTCCACATTTTGGGGTGTTCTTACCGTTCTCGGTTGTCCATGTCCTCGTCCTCGTCGTGTACTTCCTGTTTCCTCAAGTTGGCGAGCCCAACTTTTGATAGTGTTGGCAGAGGGGACAGAAACGTTGACAGGAATGTCGAAATGGCGCCGAAACGCCCGCTGGGTCGCTATCACTGAACGGTTATTTTCATAAAACGTACGAACGGCAAAGCTCCGATGCACTCTGGTCCAAATCATGGTGCCGACTGACAACTACAGACCCGAAGGAACACGCCCTCCCCCCTCCTCACCTACCTATCCCCACCACAGCCCTCCAATCACCCTTCGAAACTCGTCAATCGGCTCTGCCGCACCCTGTATCAACCATATACCAGGCTAATGGTCAAGAGACCAAGCACTACTAATGTTTTGCTAATATTGATTTGGAACTAATTTATGGTAACTTAAATAAAAACATTTAAATAAAAACATTATTCTATCGTATCCAATATGACACATTATGTAGTAATGAATAAAAGATGAACAGACTTAAAATGTTTATATTTAAAATATAGTTCTTAATTTTTTTTATAAACCTCAAAACCTCATATGCTCCCATCCTCCTGATAAGATGCCTGTAAATTAGGGAACAGTTTATAGAATCAACAACAGCTGGTACTCAGCTAAATGCCTCAACCCTAATTAAATTTTGAGGGATGTGGTCATTTTTATAAACACATTTCGCCTTCGATTGCGAGTTATAAGCACAAAACCACGGTTTTGGTAAAAGAGGTTTGATAGTAGAAGTTTCTAAATGGTGTCAATCTTTTTAGGTTTTCAAGGAGAGCATTTTCGGTCATATACATTTTTTCATGAACCCCTTCGTTTGCGAGGTGTAAGCAAACAATTGCAATTCTCAGCAAAAATGGTCGCATGGCTTTTTCGAAGGTGTCATTTTTTTCAGTTTGTTGAAATGAACATTTTTGGTTATATACACTTTTCCGATTGTTGCCATCGTTTGCAACTTACGAGCAAAAACATGCGATTTCAGTGAATAGAATAAGCGCACTCGCTTTACTTACTGTGTATTTAAGTATGTGGCGTTTTTCCAGGGTGCACTCTTTAAGAGACATCTTTGTCTTTGTAAAATAAACCTACCTACAAACTCACAGATGTTCATAACGTAACTTCAAACATAGTGCTCGAAGAGGTTCTGTAAACACCTAAATACTATGTTAATATGTAAATAACTTAAACTTATGTTTCAAAAAATAAATAATCTACGATTTATTCACATCTATTCTTACTTCAACCCTCACCTATGCCCATGACACACTAAATACGCTCTATAGGATACTAAATATATGGCGTATAGGTACTTTAATTAAGTGAAATTTAAGTAGGTTGGAGTGCTGTTGCTTCGCACGGGTCAGCTAGTTAAATTACATTTTGAGAATACTATATTTGTAAAAATATATTTTTAGGGCCTTCCAAAAAGATAAAACAACTGCATTGTACTCAAAACAAGAAAAAGTAAAGGTTGTATCTTGTGAGTAAACATTTATCAGTGCTTAGTAAAAATACATAAAAATGTCATGAAATTTATCTTCAAGTGAATATATTTTTAGGTCCTCACAAATGCAAAAATAAATTATTGCATTTGACGCTAGAGAAGAAGAAGAACAACAAAAAGCAATAGCTGAGAAAATGTTTATCAGTTCGTTATAAAATTTTATAAAAAATATTGAAATATTTTGAAATATATATTTATACAAATTTAATTTTATGTCCCTTAAATGCACGGACGTTAGATAGAGTTTTCGGGGAAAGGAAACAGATATCTATATATGACAGAGGAGGAAATAAGATTGATGGCAACAGAGATTTCCGATGAGGAAGATTTGGAGGATCCATGTGAGTTTCTACAGGGATATTTATTTTTACAACCGAATGAGCCTCCTTAACCAATTTGGCCACAGATGATAAGGGCAGGTATCTGTCACTTCATCCAATCCTTCTACCTCATGGTCTTTTTTTTTTTGTTCATGTAGCGAAACCTTTTTTTTTTTTTTTTTCAGTAATCAAAACTGCTGTGTAATACAGGAATTATAAAATAAATTTAATTTTTTTCCGACTATGTACATTATTGTGTGAGTTTATGTTTTCATTTTAAGTATAAAAATCTCAATTTATAAATTGAAGTTATTTGAATGTTTTTTTCAAGTTACTTTTTCAATGTAAGTATACAAATTCATTAGGTCTCACAGTAATAATAACACGTGTGTAGAGTATGTTATGCTGGTTTTATATGGATATATTCTATTATATTAGATATGGATGAAACACACTTTTAGTTTGATTTAGATTTTGGGAAGAATTAGAAATATATATTAACTAATATTGAACAATATCTCCTTACAACAAACGATGGTAACTCGACTCCTTTCTTAACTATTTCTTGCCACGACAATTCGATCACCCCATCCATCATCTCATGTAATGCTTGGCGTTTAAAAATGTCTTCTTCATCGATTTCATTTTGATCTGTTCCAGCCTCCTCACTTGGTTTACCATTATTAGACTGCAGCACACTTTGTTGTTCAACTGGTTTGTCGGTTCCTAATTCTCTAAGCTCTTTCTGAAGTTGCTCTCTCTCACTCAAAGGCCTCTCATCTGAATTTTTTATCAATATTTGGTTTATCAGCTCACTGAACTGAAAATTAAATAAATTAGCATTTAATTTTTTTTTTAACATTTAAATTTTGAAAAATATCGTATATACCTACCTCTTCATGCGAGGGTTCATACTCAAAAATCCATTCAGGGACTTCCCCCATGCTCCAAGTATATTCTATTTCAGGAGGTGAAGGTGCTTCAACTAAAAATGAAAAAAGAAACTGATGATAAAACATAAACTAAAACAATAATTACTTGTGATTCAACAAGATCCATTCACTTGTGTAATTGTAAAAAATAATTTAAAAAAAATTAAAATTCTGACAAAATAGAACTTAGCTGGTCTAAAAATGCAAACAAAAAAACACATAGACACAATAAAGACACAGATTAAGTGACTTTACTATAACTAAATTACTGAATACTTATAAGGCAGTAACTTGATAGATGTAAAACTGGTTTACAAAATTTTTAATGCAATTAAATTTTCACGTTACAGGTGTACCAGGAAGTCCAACTGAAACTGATGAAGACACAATATGGGCATTAATTGATGCAAACCAGTGATTATAAACTTGAAAGAATAAATTAAATTAATTCAAACTTAATAATAATAATTTAAAATGCCAATGTTTAATATCTGATGGATATTAGTGCTGTCACATTGACATCTGTAATATACTTCTCAAACATCAAGAAAATGATCGATTTCTTAAGTGCATCATCACTGGTGACAAGAAATCTGTTATCTACAGGAATGTTAAATGCAAGAGATCGAAACGATGGCGCAAATTGTTGGAATAGAAGTATATGAAATAGTTACCAACAGTAGTTGAACAAAAACTGTATAACCAACTGAGTAAACAAAAAATTATGAATGACTTTTTTTTTTTTTAACGTCCGCTTTATGCCACGAGGGCTAATCGGGACGGGTCATCTACGGGTAACCAACCTCTTCTAATCCATGGCAAGCTGCTGAGTCTGTTCAGTGAGGCCGTCACCAAACAGAATCGAGCGGGGTGGGGCAGGATTCGAACCCGTACTGCCAGCATGGGAGTCGGAGACACCACGCCGCGGCCAGAAAGCCGCCTTTTTTTTACTATATTTTCTATTCTAATAAAATTATTTCAAAATAATAAATGACTAATTTTCAACAAAAGCATTTTTTTTTGTAGGTAGTTATTAGTTATCGTTAGATAATTAATTTATAATTTTTAATCTATTTAATTAGAAGATAAAAGATTCGACCATGGCCGGGAATCGAACCCAGGTCAGAGCTCTTACCACTGAGCTAACCGTGGGGCCGTCCAGATCATGATCGAATCTTTCTCTTCTGTGATCCCTCCCACCAGGTGTCTGGACAATTTTTCGGCCCCCCGGTACTTCGCTACAATGTGGCGAGACCTGGTGGGAGGGATCACAGAAGAGAAAGATTCGATCACGATCTGGACGGCCCCACGGTTAGCTCAGTGGTAAGAGTGCTGCGACGTAGATGCAAAGGACCTGGGTTCGATTCCTGGCCGTGGTCGAATCTTTTATCTTCTAATTAAATAGATCAAAAATTATAAATTAATTATCTAACGATAACTAATAACTACATACAATGTATATCTTTGTATCTTTGACGTATGTCAACTAGATCCTGTCTGTCTGGACAATTGTTCAGCCCCCCGGTACTTCGCTGTATGGAGATATACATTGTATGTAGTTATTAGTTATCGTTAGATAATTAATTTATAATTTTTAATCTATTTAATGGTGGAGACTGGTGTGAGACACATGGTTGTCGAGAATCAGTAGAAGTGGATGAGTTTCACAGGGCATAATGTACATCTTGAAATGTTCGAGCCATGTAATGAAATAAAATTTCTTGGTTAAAACCTAAATGTAAACCAAACCCTCGTGACCAAAACCCCCATAAGTTGGTAGGTAGCTACTTTAAACAATGGAAGGCTAACTAGGTGTATTGATATACAATCAGTTCAGACCTTTAAACTGATTACTGCCTCTTAATGAACAAGGAATTCACCAATGAACACTAGGGGCAAGTCCTTAAGCTTAACTAAGAGACTAATAGCTGTAAGTTTATCTTTAGAAATACCTCGAACCGTCTTTGAAATAATTGACTTAAAAAAAGAAGAAATATTACATGAGAACGGAGAAAAATAAACTTACCGCATTTACTCGGTCAACATTGAAGCTATTGCCGCCAATTTTGGTGTGCTATTGGGGGATACCAAGAAAAAGCAGGTGCCTAGGGGACAAAATGACAACTGCAAAATTTCCCTCCAAAACCCTACTGCGTGCCTTTGCCCCGTGCGGGTATTGGCCCCCACCTACACTAAGTATTTAAAATAAGGGAAATCACAGCATTCATGTTGATTGTTCATTTCATATGTTATACCCAGAAAATGATGAATGGAAAATAATTTATGCAAATTTTTTGTTATAATAATTTACTTATTGTAACAAAAACAATTAAATAAACATTATATCATATATTTGATATAAATTTAAAGATCATCTATTTCAAACTTAGTCGGCTCGATTCAAAAATATTAGCCACATGGTTTGTTAGAAAGTATTCGACCCATTAGAGTTCCTTAATTACACACCAACACAAGTGAAAGTAAAATAAGCAAGATAAGCATAAATGCTAAGATATCCATTCTATTTTAAAAATAAACAGAATAAACAGATTAAAAAATTCTGCTAAGTTCTATTAAAATTGTGGAATCTCCCACTACATATATTTAATGGCATGCCACACTTCACAGTCATTATATTCTTAACAATCACATTAATTTCAAATAAATTGAAATACTCTGCCATTTGGACAGTAATCTCAACCTGATTACAAATTTGGGCCTTATCGATAGAGCAGTTTTTAAAATATAATGTGTCATTAAAAGTACATATATATTGCTCTGATTCATTGGATAAAATCTAATAAAATTAATCCCTACTTGATAATTTTTTCACAAATCCCTAATTAATAAAACAATCTGCACAATTTTGATGAAGATATTTTCATATCAAAAAAAAAAAAACCTCTTCTAATAAAATTATAAATTAATTAGTAATGTAAATTAGCGTTTACCTTGACATATATTAGTCAGATCATCAATATTTTTTCGAATTTCAAGTTGCTTCTTTTTTATTAACAGAAGATCTTCAGCTTTTTTCAAAAATTGATCTTCAAATATTTCATTATAGAAACCTTCCAGATTTTGTATAACACCCTTCAAATTTTATAAATGAGTTAAACATTTTTTTATTTAATTACGAAAAAATATAAATCCATTATAAATGGTTACCTTCAATGTTAAAACATGAGTTGATGCCAAAAAGATCCCATTGCAAGTGAATTCATTATATTTTGCAAAATCAACTTTTATAAATCTGTACAATCAAACAATATAAAATCATTGAATTGACATTGGTAGGAAAAGCATCACATGAAAACAAGTTAAGCACCATACAAGAGGGCAAGCATTGGATTCTGGATTAGAACATTAAGAAATCAAGCAAATACTATAGCTTGAACAACAAGAGTTAAATTATGACATTTTTTCAATTATCTGATTCAGCATCCATCTCCTTTGCCCAAATGTGAAATGCTTAGCAAATTAAATAATTCTAAACCTGAGAAGACGATTTCTAACATAATTCAATGAATTTTACTATTATTACTATTATTAATAAGTGACACAGTAAGGTAAGGCACACATTGAAACAAAAAGGAGAGCAGAGCATTTTAGTAATAGGTGTGGTAGGTAGTAAAATGCACTGCCCTGCCTTCCAATGTGCGCGGTTCCTTTCTAGTAAACGTTACACAAAAACTGCTCTGCTCTGTGTCACCTGCGTCTCCATGTGGGCCTAGCCTAACCTATTTCTTTTTCTAGTCCTCCTTAAGCAGCCTTCGCCAATAAGCTCCAACTTGTGCTGCTGTTGCTATCCACTTCTGGTTCCGTCTACAAGTCCTGCATTGGTCAACAAATCATCTAGCCGTCTTGTTTTTAGTCTTCCAACTCAGCCAATCTAATGTAAGACTTCTATCATCAGTTTCTCCTCACAGGTATTCATTCTTGTCATGTGTGCGGCCCATTGTGGTCCACAAGGAGAAAAAAAAATTCAATTTTTTGACATTTTTGAAAAAACAAATAAAGTTAATATTTTGAATACTTAGTAATTGAGTATTACATCCCCATGATTAGAGAGGTGGTGGTGCATTTTATATTATTTAACAGATAAAAGTATTTGTAACATATCTACACATATTTTTTTTGGGTAATAATACGTCTTCTATTTTACTTTTAAAAATATGTTGTAAAACAAAGTTATAATTTTCTACTAATTTTTTTTTTTTTTTTGTTTTTACAGCATACCTAAAAAACAGAAAAGGCTATAGTAATTTTTCAGATTTTTATTTAAAATTAATTACAGATTTTTTAAGTAAATGGTCCAATAATCAACCTTTATGAATGTTTAGTAATCCATAACTATTGAGCTCTACCATTCTCCGTTTTTATACTTATCTGAAAATAGCATTTATACTCTTATCTAAAAGACCTAATAGATCTGCCCCAACATGCATCTGCGGTTTGTGCCTCAAGAATTCCAACTCGAGTATTAAAAGACTGAACTGTTCAAGAGTAAACAATGTCACTAATTCTTCCAGTTGATAATATTTATTTATTTTTCTCAGGCTCTTGTGACTGTTTCAATAGAAACGTTCTCCAGTCTCCGAAATTCCAGATATTTTATTCTCACAAAATTTTCATTGCACTTTGTCATTCCAATTTTATTTTTTAATTGCTCCATACATTTCCCAGATCCTTCTTTTGGCGTAGCTAGTGCTTATTCCAATTACTGGTACTGGGTTTATGGGTTTGTTGGCTGAACCTTTCCTTGCAAGGTTGTCAGCTTTTTCCTTTCCTTGGTTGCCAGAATGTCCACTCTGACCTTATTATTCTCTGTTAAATTGTTGAGATGTTATCAACTAATTTGTTGAGCAAAGTGTGGCAGCTAACGACCTTTGATTTAGTTGTATGATTTTTAATTGCTCCTATGGCTGCTTGGCTGTCAGTGAAGATGGATATGTGTGATTTTAGTGGTACTTGGCTCTTAAATTTTATGGAATTTCAAAGTCAACTTTTCGTACGTTTCTGGTTGCAGATAACATGGTCACTTCCTCCTTACCAATGATGTGAAGTATGCACACACTAATATTCATAGTTTTAGAGATAATGATTTTCAAAGGAATTAATGTTCTGGGGAGTGACATTATTATATTAATTTAAATCATTCAAAAGAGAATTCTCTAAATTTTAAAGTCGCGTTTCGTCTAAAGTGAGTCTCATTCTTATGAAGGTATAAAGAGTTCGATCTCTACCATCAAAATAGTTAAGAAACTAACTTTTTTTTTACTTTCACTTACCTATATATGAAATATATAGTAAGTGGAAGTATTGCAATTGTGAAAAATTTCGACTTCCGGTTTTCAACGGAAATACACGTTTTGGGGTCCCCTGAGTCTAAATAACCAAGTCCCCCGAAATGGTCTGTGTATATGTGTGTGTGTGTGTGTGTTTTTTTTTTTTACGAAGGTAGGTGGAAATCTTCAAAAGACGCGGATAGGCCCGTACCTATCCGTGTGAGGGATTTTTACCCACCAAAACCACCTCCTTACACCTGTTTCCCTCCCTCCACGGGACCACCGTTAGGCATTACTTCATGGAGGGGGACTGGCTGTGTGCCGCCTCATTCCATTAGGCTACGCCTTAGCTCGCCTTTCCTTCTCTTCTTTCCTAAGTTGCTTGATGGTCTGGGCCGCTAGGCGTTGTCCAGCCATCCAGTTCTCATTGCTGATTAGCATCAGAGCGACAACATTATCGGCAGTAGGTTCTGATCCGCAAACTTCTTTAAATTCCTCCCTCACCTTCTGGAAGCGGGGACAGCAGAAGAATGCATGTTCCACCTTCTCTTCAGCTGATGGGCATACTGGACATTCGGCTGTATTATCCAGCTTAAATTGATATTGATATGCTCGAAAACAGCCATGTCCCGTAAGCAGCTGGGTGAGGTAGTAGTCAACGTGTGTGTGAACAGACTAGCTCAAAAACTATAAACCGTGCGAACCTGAAATTAGGTATTTAGTGTACGTATATGCCCTTGATCTGACAGCAAAAATTTCATCTAAATTTCTCAAAAGGAGGGGGTACTTTATTTAATAACTATTTACGTTTTTTTTTTTTTTTCTCAAAAACGGCTCAAACGATTTTGATTAAACTGGGTATTTGATATATGTATATGCCAAAGATGTGATAGGCAACATTTCATCAAAATTGATCAACCGGAGGGGGCACTTTATTCTATAACTTTTTTTCCAATTCTTCGATTATCTCAAAAACGGCTTTAACGATTTTCATCATATTCGTCATGTTTAATGAATATTAGGTTTTATTTAATATCAGGTAAGTGTTATCATTATTAAAATGTTATAAGGGGTTTATAGAGCAAATGAAAACAAAAATTAGAAATGAATGTGGAAAAATATGTAACTTTGAGAAGTGGCATTAACAAAACGCATTAATTTCTTATCTAAGTTGGTAAGTGAAAGTTGTGTGGTGCGCGCACGCACCAGATTTTTTTTTTTATTACATTGAGTGATTGATTTTACATTGAGGTTTTGGGAAGTTTTTAACTCCTAAAAATTAAATACTCTATATATAAATCTATATATATACTAGCAGACCCGGCCACGCGTTGCTGTGGCTCAGTAGTTATATCCTAATATTTTTAAACAAATACAGTAATACCAATATTCATTGATAAAGATGAAAACCTTTCAGCTAATCAAAATCCATCGTGATTGAGAATAGAGCATTACACCATTTAAAAGTATTTGGTAAAGAATATGGGAAAGTTAAAGTTTTTATTTTTTACATCTCATACTTCAATGTAGTTTGATTAAAAAGGAGCTGGTTGTGTTTACGACTCACACAGCTGCCAACACTATCGCCCTTTTTTTATGGATCGGTATAAACTAACTCGAAATGGCTATACTTTTCCACTAATTTTAAAAAGGATGACTGAAGTAAGTTTTGATAACCTCAGCCATTGATCTATTGATTATTGGCCTAACACTACTTCAACTTGGTATTGTTAGTTTAACAACGGGTTTAATTTTGCTCAGGGTCATGCCAATCTTGATTAACGCGCCATATATGTCCTTTAGGCGTTTTTCTCAATTTCTTTGAGACCTCGATTTCCCAACCCTTCGGCTAATAAGTGTTCGGTAGGAGGGTGGTGTGTTGAAGCTTTTAATTTAGCAATATATTTGAGTGATAATAAATTTCTTGTTAAAGAGGTTTTTACATAAAACAATTAAGAATTTTTATTTATTCAAGTACTAATTTATTCAAAATGTTTTGGGTTAACCTGTTTTTTTTTTGTTTTTTTTTAACACAAACCAAAGATTTGATGGGTTCCACACACGTGAACAGGCAATACCCATTTCCCACGTGAGTTATGCCATTGCCCAAGGGAAAAACACGGATTTTCAAAGTCCAAGTGGACATTGTTTGCCCTTGGGATTTGTTTATGGTCATGGCAAAAGCCAAACGAATAGGATATTGAAGCCTTTTAAATTTTATTGAAAATACTGTCGGTTCCAGGGGAATAGGTGGCAACAGAGCGATATCTCCTGTAAACCTTCCAGGCAACATTTTTCCTTCAATAACATTTCCTGTGATCCTTTTAATGACCAAACGTGTACCGTTGCACAATTGAGGTGGATTTAAGTTACGAAGAAGAATGATCGGTGAGCCAATCTTCAACTGGAGATTGTTTGGGTGTATATCCAGGGAATTAAAAAATTCAGATGGGAAATTTACGGCTTCGTTTACATCTAGAACATTGTCAATTGATTTTGGAAGTTTATTTCATCGAAATCAACATTTTTTGCTACCAAAATAGCACAACTACCCAGCCACTTATAGTCCAAAAAATTGTTCAAAATATCAGGAAAGACACTTTATATTTCGTAGACAGTTCATTTTTCGTCTCTACAATAGTTCAGAAATTTTCTGGTAATTTGATAAATTTTGAATTTCGATGCAGCTCTATTTCACCGTTTCCAATATAGAGCAATTGTTTATAAAATATATCTGCCGATGGATTATTTTGCAGTAGTACTCTCATATTTATGACGAATAAATCTGAAACTTGAGGTTACCCAAATAACAATTATTCCTGTTCAGTAGAGGTGTAATAATCATTAAATGTAAAATTTAAAAAATGCCGCGATTTGTAATCCTTTCTTAATCAACAATCATTTAAAGATAAGTAAAAAATTGTATTCAGGTGAAATTAACAACGAAATATCATTCCCAATAATAGCCTACTTTAAATTAAAGAAAGGATTAAAATCTTCGCTAACATTTCTTAAATTTTACATTTAAAGATAATTACAACTCTGCTAAACAGGAAGTAACAGCCTCTATTCGATTGGGATTAAATTTTCTCAACTTTAAATTATTGTTGATAAAGGAGGAATTACAAATCTTCACTGACATTTTTTAAATTTTACATTTTAGATCTCGGGATAAAAATGATAAAAAGGTTTGGTAAAATAAAAAAAATACTGTATTTAAATAATAATAACAAAACGAATAATGAAAATAAAGAAACTTCTGTTAAATAAATCAACTGAAAATATAATATTAAAGTCTTAATTATTCAGTTCTTTAGCAAATCACAATGTATCCCACAACACCTAATCAAAACACTCTCTTTTTGTGAGGGAGTTTTTCCTGGTTTACCTGCAGTGTAGCCAGCTTACTAATTTTCACTAATTTTTGACAACACTGACTCCCCAAGTAAGGTATCTATTAGGTTACACCTATGACAGTAGGTGCTGTTACAACATTTATAGAGTATTATTTCAAATAATAGCCTAATTTAAATTATTATAATGTATTTACTTTACTAAATGTTGATATCAGGGTGGGCCACAGCAAAGCGTTTCAGCGCTTAGCTAGTAATTTAATTTAAATGCAAATAAAAAAGGAAAAGGAAGAAAAAGTACCTACACATTTGAGAATTTATTGTAACCTTTTCTTGATTTATTTATTCTTTAATGAAAATTAACAATAAATACAAATTTGTATTACTATTTGTCTGTGGAAAATAATAATATAGGAACAAATAACTGCACTCACATAACGCAATACAAAATTATAATAATGATAACCTGTATTACAATAGCATGCTTATAAACAAAAACATTATGAAATCGACATATGACGCCACGTTAATAAATCGAAACACCACACCTACTGTATTTGCAATAATTCGCTATATAAGAATTATTTTGATCACTAATCAAGTTAAAAACTATCCGGTCCGTTAAGTTAGCAAAAACTATATACATTGAGCCAAATTTCATTAAAATCGGTTGAGTAGTTTCTGAGAAATAGAGAGACAAACATCGGGACACGAGATTTTTATATATATAAGGATATATATATATAAGAGGCTTTGTCCTGACTGACAGAATCAATGCAGAGCAAAAACTACTAATGATAGAAACTTGAAGTTCGGAATTTAGATTTTAAACGCGATGTAGGTAACCACTAAGAAATGGATTTTAAAAATGTTACCCCTAAGGGGCTGAAATGGCGATATTGTCGTTTAACTCTAAGGGAAATCTATTTTTGAGATTTTAACCATATGTTTTTTATTTGAATATAGATTTAACGTTACAATATTATTAAAATAGACATACACATAAAATATGGCTACTGATTATTTAAATATTAGTGGTAATCAAATTATGCACACTGTGATTCCCATGATTGGGGATGGTGCGTGTTTATTTAGATCTCTTCTCCATATATATAAGAGGCTTTGTCCTGACTGACTGAATCAACGCAGAGCAAAATCTACTAATGATAGACACTTGAAGTACGGAATTTAGATTTTAAACGCGATGTAGGTAACCACTAAGAATGGAATTTCACAAATTTAACCCCTAAGGGGTTTAAAGGGCGAAATTGTCGTTTAACTCCAACGGACACCTATTTTGCACTTCGAGAAAAAATATCTAATTTGGACTCATTTCAAAGATCTTGATACGACCAGTTTAACTTGAATGCCCCCACGGGCCATCGAAAACCATGTTTTAAAGCCGAAAAATGAAGCGTTCACGAGGAGTAAGCAATTTTTTGTTTCGGCGGTTTTCGAGAACTCTCTCCATTGTGCATCTCCCTCTCTTCTACCGAGTCGGCAGCTTCCCCCTCCAACATTCCACCTACCGGAAGCTCCGATTCTACTAAATCTCCTTAACATCAGTTAACATATTATATTAAATCAATACCAAGATAATGATCATAGAATTGATTTTAAAGGCTCGCGGGCAAAGCCGCAACGGGGAATGCTAGTACTCTATATACATAACGTATTTAAATTAGTTTTTAGGAGTTTCAATTTGTGAGATTATTCTAAACATGGAATAGTCCACAGAAACTGTAAATTGGAAACTAACTTTAAATTGTATCATTCCACATTCACTTTCACCATTAAGAAGTGGAGAGTGAAAAAATTTGTTGAAAGTAAAATCATTCACCACCGACTTTAGGAAGGTTTTGTTTGCTTCATCGATCAGACAAATCAGGGGTCACCCTTCCAAAATTTGAAATCCCCAAAAGTTGAGAAATTAAAGATAAAAGATTTAAAAACTAATTGTGATTTAATTAAAAAACAATACTAACACTTTTTAAGCTAAGTATTTATTTTATATCAATATAATGTTATAACTGGGTAGAAAAAACAATTACGGTTGATTATCAACATTGGGAAGTTATAATCCAAAACAGTTGGGAAAATTGCAATATTTTTGTACTTAATAAATAAATGAAGAGTCCACGGAAGAAAGGGGGAGAGTCAATTGTTTCCGAATTTTAGTTATATACATATAATTGTTCGTCTAGATGAGTAGAATATGTTGGTGAAAAGAAATAGTCAGAAAAAATGACAGTAGGTTGGTTACAAGCGATGGAAAGAACCACATACTCGGAAGAAAGGGGGAATGTCCACGCGGAAAAACCTAGAATGGGGAGAGTCATGTTAGAAGTTATATGGATTGTGTATTAATATCACCATTTCATCAATAAAACAGGGAAGAAAGGGGGAGCGTCCATGACTATCCCCCTTTCTGTTATGTTTAAATTGGTTTTTTTTTACTAAAACATGTTTTTTTAGAGCGTGATATGTCTGTTTCGGGCAAATTTATTATTTTGACACGCAAAACAAAAAGGAAAAGAACATATAAAAAAATTGAAGAAAATGATAAAAGATACGTAAGTAATTAAAGATCCAAACCTAAAAACTCGATTTTCTCGGAAAGCACTCCAAATGACATCCCCCCTTTCTTCCGTGGACTCTTCAAATGGTACTTATTCTTTTAAGCTAATGACTAAGAACTTTGTTTCAAATTAATGATATTAGGTTGTCACCCCTAGTACTGAATGAGTAAAAAGTTTTATATTACTTCAAAACTTCAAAGCAATGACTACATATTTTCAACAAATAACCACATACTTAGGACTCTGAGATCCTGTCATGTAATAGGGCTCATCAAAAGGACTTTGAAGGAGCAATTCATCATTCTCATCTTCTTGAACATCTTCGACAGGCATAGCTGCAGGACGGTGAGGAACTGGTAAAGCATCAATGTTCTCTTTTTCTTCTTCTTCTTCTTCTTCTACAACTGGTTTCTCTGGTTTTTCTTCTACTTTATGGTCTTTTTCAGCTATTTCCTCAAAAGCAATATCACTCCAGCTAAATGATGATTCTGAAATAGGGGCTTCAATAGCCAAAAGTATTTGTGTTAATACAAAAATATTAATCTTTATCTTCTAATTTAGTAGGAAGATTTTGTTTTTAAATAATGAATTTTTAGCAATATATCTTCCTTGTTATATTTCTTTATTTCCTTACAACATAATTTCGTTTACGTTTCGGGGTTGTATTCCCATTCTCAAAACCAGTAAAATAATTTGTACTTATTTTATATCCACTAAACATCTTTTATATTATTTAAGTTAAAAGTCTTTTTTTAATATATATATAAATATATATGAAATATTTAATTATCTAATTATTAGTTTATAACTTAAATATCACTTACATATCTATCTCATTCATAGCATTGAATGAGATTCTTTACATATTATAAGATAATAATCGTGTCACATTTTTGAAAATCAGTAGACAGAGGATGGCTGCCGAAATGAGGATCATGGCAAGGGACCGAGATGGCTGGCGCCGTTGGCTACAGACACCCCCACGCTGATAGGCAAATGGGCGGAAGAGAAAGAAAAGGTTTGGATGGATGTAAAACACGATGATGTATGAAGGTATCTGGCTTCGTTCTGACCCAATAGTTCCACATGCAAACCGACGGTTTGGAAGGAAAAAAAAACCGAACATGCAAGTCCACCTTAAGGAGGCATAGCCTTCCCCTACTAACTTATAGATGAAGTCATGGGACATTATATGTTCCATCTTCTGTCCTTCAAAATCTTAAAGGGAACTTTGACAAGGGACAGCATATATCCCATACTAACTCAGAGTGTTAAATATCTTAAAACTAATTCAAATACATGAAATACCACCTTCGTGCATTGATTTTAGGAATAAATTCCCTTCAAGTTCCTGCAGATCTACAAGTTCTTCACCAACAGCTCCTTCCTCTTCCACTTCTTCCCCATCTTCTTCTTCCACTGCTTTAACTACGTCTGCTTTTTGTTCCTCTTCAACTTCCTCTTCTTTTTCCTCTTCAATAGCTTCCTCCTCTTCTTCTATTGAATCTTCTTCACCATCTTCCTGATTAAGTCAAATTATTATTAGCCTTTTTTAAGTATAATAAATAAAATTTTATTAATTTTAATTAAATATTGCAAAGAAAACTTTGTTTTAGACAAATTAATTTCTACATAATAACTGCAACTATTTCTGAACATCAGAAGTGAAAAATGACACAAAATATGAGGAAAATTTTGCCAGTTGTATTTATTTTATGAAAGAAATATTTAAAATGTCTTTTTCTTTATGATCAGCAGTGTTATTAAAAATGAAACAATATTTTAAAGATATAATAATAAAAATAGATATTCGAAAAAGATGATATATAGAAATCTATTAATTAGATTGAAAGGAGTAAGCTTTATAAACTGTAATACATTAAAACTAGATAGTAGAGAAAATAAAATGATAGAACATCTGTAAAAAAATCTGGTGTGCCCCCTAAACGTAACTTTCACTTACCAACCTACTTACAGCAGAAATCAGCGTGTTGATTAATAAATGTGTCAACACCATTTAGCAACTTCTGTTTGTTATGCTCTATAAGTTAAAGAGTTTATAATTATTGAAAAACTTTTAAGTCCTCAATACTTGTCGAGTTATTATTAGGTACATTTTTATTTTTTAGGGGCCTTAAAAAATCTTGATTTCAACAATAGCCAAGTTTTTTGCTGTAAATATATTGTGAAGGGGAATCAGTAGAAGGTGCATCTACGGCTTGTAGTGAGTTAAAACTAAATTTTCCAGTTTGGTATCTTACGCCTTTCCGGAAACCGAGAAAGATTCCTTTTCCTCTAAAACAGGAAAATAGTTCTATTATATCATTCAGAAATATATAATAGAACTAAAGTTTGTAAACTAAAACATAATTATTAAAGATGATCTTGTACCGTAAGTATTACACTCCGTAAACTTCTTTAATTAATTTGAGCATCAAATAATTTTTTTTTTATTTTCTACTTGGTTCTTTTCTTTCACTTAGTGAGGAAGAGTGCTTTATTTATTGGATTTTTTTATTATTAAATAAAAGTTTTTATTTTTATTTGTGATAATATGGGAATGCAAGCGTAGTACTCCATTGCGTCTGATTTTATAATTCTCTATTGAGTTGTTGAAAACTTCACTTAGTTACCAAGGGGAGAAATAATTTCCAGTAAATATGTATGTTCCAAAACACGTTGACAACTATTTCCCATGAACAGTGGTCTGTCATTAAAGGCATACTGCACATTCATGGAATAAACTTGTTTTAAGAGTTGTCGGATTTAACACTTTTCTTTTTTTTTCCTGTATTTGTTTCTCGATTTTTTCATGTTAATTCATTTCTGATTTTTAGGCATTATGAGAGGCAGTTAATTTCTCCAGAGAAATAAAATCAATTGTACTTTGTAGAAAAAACGATTTTTTCCCCTTCGCCATTTAAGCCCCCAGAACATTTCTATGATGATAAAACCTACCTGATATTAAAGAATGCTTGATTCTCAAAATTGTTAGAGCCGTTATGAGAAAATAAAAAACAAAACAAAAAAAAACAACGTTAAAATGAGAGAAAATTTAAGAAATAAAGGGCCCCCTTCGTTTGATCAAGTTTGATGAAATTTTTGATGTCACACACACGCACGCACGCACGCACACACGCACGCACGCACGCTCGCACACATATATATATAATAAATATATATCAAATACCCAATTTCAGGTTCCTACTATTTATTGATTTTGATAAATTTTGATAATTGTTTACACACCATTTTGTGGGATTTGGTTATTTGGTCTCAGGGGACACCAAAACGCATATTACCATTGAAAATTGTAAGTAAAAATTTTCACGATCACATTACTTTCCTTTACTATATATTTCATATATAGGTAAGTGAAAGTAAAAAATTAAGATCACAAAAAGAACTAGATTTAAAAATAAAACTGGAGTCATTTTAACTAAATATAATTCTAAATTTAGATCCAATAAGATTCTTACCACAATTCCGTACATGGCTTTTAACTGTTTGAATTTTTTCTTATCATTTTTAAGTAACCTTTCTAGAGTTTGAATCAACAAATCCTCCTTTTCCTTATCAGTTAGGGTTCCTTCCCAAAATATCCTCAATTGTTCTTCCTTCCAGGCAATTAATTCTTTCAATTCTTCAGGAGTAACAAAGGGTTTCTTTAAAAGTTCAGTCTCATCACCTTGATTTTGGGGTTTCCCCAGAGCCTTGTCTAAAGCCAAAAGTTCTTCAATAGTGACTTGCCCTTTAGGAACTGTCTTAAGTTCCTCATCATCCTTCTTCAATTCTTCTTCAATATATTTTCTCTGTTCTATTTCTTCTTTAGTACCAATATTTTTTTTTATGCCACTACAGACATCTTCTGAGGACTCAGCTTCAATGACTTCTTCCTCTTCACACTCTACCTCAATCTCTTCTTCATAAACTTCCTCTTCTTGTTCCTCTCCATTTTTCATGATATCCTGGAGAAGCAGAGATTGCTTTTCATCATCATTTTTTTGGATTTTTTTTTGTTCTAGTTCAACTTCATCATCTTCCACATTCTGGTAAGGATCCTTTTGCATTTTAACTTCAGGGAATTCTCTATTTGAACATAATAAATGATAGATAAAATAATTAAACTGAAAAGTAATTAACAGCTTAAAATATAAATGAAGTTGATTTAAGTAGGAGAAGAATGCACATAAACACACACACACACACACACACACACACACACACACACCATTTTGCGGGACTTGGTTTATTTGAATTCAGAGGACCCCAAAAAATGTATTTCTGATGAAAACCGGAAGACAAAATTTTTCACAATATAATACTTTCCCTTACAATATACAGTAGGGTTCCGATTAACCGAGGTGCCAAGTCTGAGGGGAGGGGGGTGGATGTATATGTATATGAAGATGAGCCCTTGGCCATGACGGGAACTTCAATCCCAATTCTCAGAAGAAATACAACTATCAAAACATAGGATGGAAGCTAGTGCGTGCACAAGAACCCTCTGGTTGATTTCTTTCCAAGAATTAGTTCCCTGTGCTTCCTGTTTGAAACCTTTTCTAGTAGCAGATTTTGGAATTTTTTTTACATCTAATCCCCATTCCTTTATTCCCTTCTAACAAAACTCTCTGTTAACGTTTGGTCACGCTAGAGATTACATCGTGTTGAAAAAACGTAAACGAGTGGTTGCGTCGCTCGAAAAAAAATTAGAAGCAATTCATCGCTTAAACAAGGGTGAGTCTTTAAAACAAGTAGCTCAAGATTATGGAGTGGGGGAGAACACTGTGGGTGACTGGAGGAGGAATAGGAAGAGAAATTGAAGGTTACGTTAAGGAGGCTTCTTAAACTTGTAGATCTACATTAAAGAAGCCATCATCCGAGCTTTTAGAAGAGGCCCTTTTATTAAGGTTTTTCCAGGCAAGACATCAAGGATTCCCGGTAAGTGGTTAATTCAAAATTGAACAATCCTATCAAGAAATTTGAAGCGTGTAAAGGTTGGCTTAATCGCTTCAAAAGCAGACATAGTATTAGAGCTCTCAGCATTTGCAGGGAACAACTTTCAGCGGATACCGAATCTTCATCCAAATTTATTAATGATTTTGAATCATTAATAAAAACTCTAAATCTATGTGCTGACAAAATTTACAAGGCGGATGAGACCGACATTTGGTACAAAGTATTTCCTCAAAAAACTCTCGCGGTGAATACGGAAACCACCCCGAGTGGTTTCAAAGGAATTAAAGATTGAGTCACTGTTTTGATTTGAGCGAATGCAAGTGGAGATGATAAGTTTAAGTTAGTTTTAATTGGAAAATCGGCCAAACCCAGAGCCCTCAAACAAATCCGTATTAATAACCTGCCGGTTATATATAAAAATCAAAATTCTGCGTGGATGAGAGAGAGAGAGAGAAAGAATATTTTTATTATTTAAAGATTTACAAAATTAATTATGATTTTGGATTATTCATCTTTCCAATCAACATCCTAATTTCCATGACTTATTAGTGGAACAATAATAATAAATGTTTAACAATTTTTTGTATGTGAACAGTAGGAAAAATTAAACCTACATAAAAATTAAGAACCTACATAAAATGTGTGGATGAGTGCAGATATATTTGAACACTGGTGTAAGCACCAATTCGTACCACATGTCAAAAAGTTCCTGGACGAAAAAAAATTACCTTATCGAGCCCTACTCCTAGTTGATAATGCACCATCACATCCGACTGACGAGCGTATCCTATGCGAGGGTTAAATAAAGGTGATGTTTTTCCCAGCAAATGTCATCATTAATACAGCCTATGGACCAAGGAGTAATTTCGGCATTTAAACGATATTAGAAAAACAAGTTTTGTGTGAAATGTTACTTGCAGAAGAGGAAGGATTTATTGAAAAGTTTAAGAAAATAACAATGAAGGATGTGATTTATATGGCTGCTCAATCTTGTGATTCTGTAACAAAACGCGCACTTAATGAAGCCTGGAAAAATGTATGGCCTCGAGTTATCCATGATAGCCAGGCAACAGAAGAACCTCCAACAAATCAGAATTTGCTAAGAGACCTCAACTCACCGGATCTAAGGGACCCCGAAGTTAAATTAATAAGGATTGGTTAAATGAAGACATATTAAACAGATCGGCAGTCCTTACAGAAGAAGAAATCATTAATGATTTTGATTTTACTAATGATTCTGAGAAAATGGAGGGACAAAGCTGCTGCCGATAGAAGAAGTTTATTTAAACAAACTACAATAAAAGATTTCTTTTTAAAAAAATATTTTCATGATTTCTGTTATTATTATTGTTATTATGCATTATTATTATTAAATATTTATTAGGTTTTTAACCATATATGTAGTTTTTATTTAAAAATAACCAACATTTTCAGTTGGTATTTGTATGGTTCCGATTCACCGATTATTTCAATTAACTGAGGTAACCAAGGTCCCAATCGACTCGGTTAATCGGAACCCTACTGTATTTCATATACCTACAGATAAGTAAAAGTAAAAAATAGAGCATAGTATATACAGTAAATAAAATCTGTAAATAATATACCTACAACTATTTTATTTGTAACCATTTTGGCACAACAAATTTTGATCTTTTTCAGGGCTAAACAAGATACAAACAGGTATAAATATATAGGTAAATATGAAAAGCTCAATAATAATGATAAAATTAAAACAAAAATTTAAATTTATTTAAACTCTGTAAAGAGATTTACCATTAAAAAACAACTGCTTTCATAAAAAAATATATAATAAATAATATACATTATTATATATTACAATAATAATAAAATACAAATAATTATAAAGAATAATCTTCCTTTAACCATAAATAAATAATATTAATTTAATCATTATTGTGGGTAACCACCTTGTTTTTAAATTATTTTAAATAATTTATTTATCATAAAATAAACACCTCATGACGGTCTCAAATATTCAATATATTTTTAAATGTAACTGGAGCTTTCAGTGCTCATAGCAACATATTCATCTGTATAAAATCAATTAACAATACATTAATACATATATTATTTTATTTAAAATTTAAAATTTGTCTTGCATATGTCCAATCTCTTACCCTTTTTCTCGTTCCCTCGTTAAGGGAGAGTCTTTGTATAACTGTGTGTTACATCAGTTGAGTCATCATCAGTTTAAATACCTAAAGCAGAAATATGTATATGATATTAATACTGCCCAAAATATAAATGTCTAAAATAGGTTTTTTAATATATAATTTACTTACTCGTCGTGGGGAGAGACATGCACTCGGCATAGCTGCCACTTGTTCTCTACCCTATTTCCTGACGAACAAGGCGCGTGGAATTTAACTTTTCAAAAAAGATTGAGCCTTTCACCCAAATTAAAAGCAAGACCATGTACCTTGAAGGGATTAAATTATGCATGGAATTTGGATATTTTACATTTCAAAATAAATTATATAAACAAATCTTCGGGCTGCCAATGGGAGGGTATTTATCAGTCAATTTATCGGGAATTGTCCTAAACTACATAATTAAGGAAACAATAGAACAATCAGATATAAAACCCCTATTAATAAAGAAATATATAGATGATTTATGAACATAAAATCTTTTTTGAAAAGTTAAATTCCATTCACCCAAAAATAAAATTCACCTACGAAAAAGAAAGCAATAACTGCATTAATTATTTGGATGTCACTATTGTCCGTAGAAACAAAAAACTGTACACTAAATGGTATAAGAAGGATACAACAACAGACTATGTGCTTAACTTTTACTCCAACCACCCAAGATCCCAAATTACGAATGTTGGAGCGAATCTTATACATAAAGCTATAAAAATTACGGACGATATATTTTTGAACGAATATAAGCAAAAAATTTTTAGCATATTAAAAAAAAAAATAGTTTCTATCCCAATAGTTTGATTTCTAAATTGTGGTATACAGGTTTAAATAAACATCAAAATCCAAATAGAAACAACAATTCCAAAACACCAAATCCAAATTCTATACCGAATCACACTATACAAAATTATTGAAAATAATATTGCAGTCTCTTTTCGTCCTCCTACCCAAACCAATATAAAACAATATTTTACTAAAAACAAAACGATAACAACAGTTGATAAAGTAGAACCAGTCCGCGTACCTTCTACCGACACAACATCAACTACAAAAACTAACCGCCCATATAAACCCCTCAAATATATAAATAGTTTAACCTATAATATTATAAATACATTTCATAAATTTGATGTTGAAGAATATAATTTTAAGAATATAATCAAACCAGGACACCCGATACGTAATATAATAACAAAAATAAAAGAACAAACACCTTTAGAAAACAATAGGAATGTAATATATAATATACCATGTAAAAATTGTGAAAAATCATATGTTGGTCCCAGTCTCACATCTACAGATATAAAAACCAGAATATATAATCACAAGAGTAACTTAAAAAACCTAATTCTAAAACTAAAACGGCACTGTCAAATCATGCAAACACATTACAACATGAAATAGATTTTGATAATATTAAAATTCTCCATAAATCAGATTCTTGGGCTAAGCAAAAAATACTCGAATCCATATATATCGCGGCGAATCAAAATAAGCTAATGAATGAAAAACAAGAAGCTGCGCACATCCCTTTACATTATTCACACATTCTGGATAAATTTAAAAAAATATTTATAACATATACAAGCTCTTATCTATATAAGTTTATAATTCCGGACCTAGGGGACGCCTTGTTCGTCGGGAAATAGGGTAGAGAACAAGTGGCAGCTATGCTGAGGCATGTCTCTCCTCACGACGAATAAGTAAATTATATATTAAAAAACCTATTTTAGACATTTATATTTTGGGCATTATTAATATCATATACATATTTCTGCTTTAGGTATTTAAACTGATGATGACTCAACTGATGTAACACACAGTTATACATAGACTCTCCCTTAAGGGAATGAGAAAAAGGGTAAGAGATTGGGCATATGCAAGACAAATTTTAAATTTTAAATAAAATAATATATGTATTAATGTATTGTTAATTGATTTTATACAGATGAATATGTTGCTATGAGCACCGAAAGCTCCTGTTACATTTAAAAATATATTGAATATTTGAGACCGTCGTGAGGTGTTTATTTTATGATATTTAGAAATGAACGGTCTATGATTACATTATGAATAATTTATTTTTGAAGAGAAAAGATTTGGCTCCGCCTGGAATCGAACCCGGGTCTTCCGCGTGACATACGCGGTATGCTAACCATTGCACCACGGAGATCGCTTCCAAACGGTGCCAAATTCTTTCTCTTCACTGACACCTCTCCCACGATTTCGCAAGTTTTGCGAGTATTTACGGGAGATGGACGTTTATTTATTTAAAATAAATAAATAATAATAAAAATGATTATTTGTTAATTAAAGAACTCATCTAAGTAGATTTTGAGTTGTCATTATTTCTACCTGACATATATACAGGGACTGCCTGTATCATCTATGTTAACAGGTTATTTTTCTTAATTTAAGAGCGTAGTAAATGAACATGCCATGTAACAAAAAGTGAAGTTGAGAAAATTAGGATTAAACTTATTAGTTTTCTATTTCTTTTTACTTTACTCATTCAGCATTTGTTTGTGTGATATAATTTGGTTGATCTATATAAAGGAACCAAGCTGTGTTTAAAGGAGTAAATAACGTTTTCATCCATACAAAAATCTTCATACGTGTAAATAAAGTAGTAAAACTTTATACCAACAAAGGTCATTTAGTAACAATTAACTTTAAAACATAATATCATATTATCAAAATCAACTCACTTGAGATATAAAATAAAATATTCTTACTTATCTTCGTCAAGTTTATTCCAAGGTAACATCATTGGCTGAGGCAGTGGAAATATCGCATCATTCATTAGAGATAAAGTGTCCATAAGGCGATAGTAACACACATACTGATATGGCTTCAAAGACTGATTAAAATTTTCAAGAGTGAACCTCGCTTGAAAAGGCTAAAAAGTAAGAAACAAAAGAGAATAATAATAATTTTTAATATAGGAATCACCACGTGAAAAACATTAACCTTTATTCGAAAGAGTTTTATATACATTTTCCCCCAACAAAGTTCAGTCCAATAGCCAATCCATTCCTGATAGAACTTTAGGTTTGTAGAAAGTTCCTTCTGTTTCCTAGCAATTTCTTTATTTACTACAGTTTCTATAATTGGTAACCTGTCTTTGTCAAGTTCAAATTCTTCTTCATTGAGCTGATTTTCTTTACTTTCCATTTTATTTTGTTCATAGTACTCATTCCACTAAACAGATAAAATTGCAAATAATCAATAACAAGTAATCTTATAAAACAAAATTATATAGTAATACAATTAAAACAAATATTTAAAACCCCTTAACAGCTAAGCACTCGGAACGAAAGTTGCACTAAGAAGCTAAGCAGGGTCTGTAGGCTTTTACACGTGGCGTGCAGGCCACTCTGCCACTGACTGTCTCAACTTCTTTAACTCCTCATAAGCTTCACCGAATATTTCTTAATGTTTTATTTATTTTTTATGATTCTATAATACTTTTATCATTATTTCAATAAATTAAAATGCAATTCAATGGATTATCAATTGCAATAACAGATTACGTGCTTTAAGAAAGTAATAATGAACAATAATATAAAAATGTTATTACTTTATATACATATTTTTTTTAATTTAAATAATTTTTAATAAGTAACATTTTTTTTTATTTGAAGTAATATTTTAATAATTTACCAATGTTTAGATGGATTAAATAATTAATTAAATAAATAATTAATAAATTATTAGGTGGTTACTTATGAAATATTTCTGATTTTTTACATCTTTACTTAAGGATGCATTAAAAAATTTGTTGATTCTAGCCCAAATATTTACAATCTATAATCTATAACAGAATTTCCATCCAAAAAAATTGTTGGTAACTGCCAGGTAAATAGTCTTACCACAGAAATCCAAATGCATAGGATAATTCTACATTAAGTCAATAAATAATCCTTATAAAGAATTAATAATATTGACAGAAACCTGGCAATTTACATTTTTTATTAAATAGAAAACTAGATTTCACCCTAAATGACTTTACTTGGAGTGGTTGGAGCTATATCATAAATTCTCTCTCACCCCGAGGTTTAACGAACTTGAAGGTTCGATGCCGACACTACTATTCACTTGTTACACACCTCCATCCTCCAACCTCCGTCCAAACCCAACTGCGATAAATCTGTTATAAGGCAATTGTCCCATCTTGTTTCGCCCAACCCCTCGGACATTTCCCAGGCGGCATCGCTCTTATTAGTTGAGCGTAAAACATATTAAAATTATTTATTAAAACATATTATGGGATACTTTTTTTTAATATTTAATTGCTTGGCTCTAAATTGCTTAGATGATTCAAAAAATGTTGTTATACATTTAGCAGTAGTAATAGACAACATCAAAAATGAAAAACAACCCATATCTCCTTTTTGAAATTTGTAATCATGATTAATGTGAGAAAAGTAAAATTTATACTTTTTGAAAATGGGCTCTTAAAATGGGATAGGGGGGTGTCCTAATATGGGATACATATTAGGGACCACGATATAAAATGAAATATATAAGGGAAAATTTGTTTATTATGCAGGAGATATTCACAGAAATATATGTTGTAAATGTCCATGCCAACGTATGCTCGGAAACCCGAAGATAGTAAGTTCAAAACCCGGACCCAGGGGATATTTAATAATATTACTTGGCATTAATTCCCCACCCTATCCCCTGGCCCAGGAAATCCCTTAGGTGCGAGGAAGGGGAGGAAACAAAAGTATATAAATAGATATATGTTGCAAATAAATCCATGTTAACTAAGTTACAAAAAAACACAATTTTTTTTTATTTTATAATTTTCAAATAATATTTAAATAATCAAAATTTGATATGACTTTTATTTGCAGTTTTTTTTTTTTTTTTTCACAAATTACAATGAAAATTATTATGAGTTGAACACTGCTCTCATGGCAAGACACAGGTGCCTCAATATGGGATATCTCATAATAGGAAGTAATGGGTATCCCATATTAGGGGATGTGGCTTCTTTTTTTTTTAGAGGTTATTGGGCTTCAGTATGTAATAAAAAAAAGAAAGCAGTTAGCAAATATTGTAATAAATTATTCAACATTTAAGATAAAATAATGATTAAGGGAATTCGACTTACCTTGAGGCCTGAAATATCAGGTCAAAATAGTCATGAAAAATGTTTTTGAACCCTAAAACATCAATTTACTGAAAATAATCCAACAGGATGAGAATGTATAACAATGTGACAAGGTTATGTGCCAATGCGACATTAATCTTCAATTTTAAAGAATAAAAGCGAGGTTGCGGTACAAACTATATCCAGAAACCATATATCCCATATTAGGCAACCATCCCATAATAGGGCACTTTCCCCTATATATTAAAAAATATTAAAAATATATATCAAATACCAACCTGTTTTTTTAGGTCTTCAAAAACTTTTTTAATTCTCAATATTCTACATTCAGCTAGAAGTTTATCATATTCATATTTCTTTCTGATAATAACATCTTGCCAAAACTCACCTCCATATTCTACAACTGAAATACAATAAACATAGAATAAAACCCACATTAATAGCTAATAAGAGTTAACAACAGTAGAGTAGAGTAAACATTAATAGTTAAAAAGAGTACAGGAAAAAAACTGATCTCTTTTTCTGACTTCATGATACCGTAATTGGCAAAACATTTATTTACTTGTATTTGAGAGCAGCTTCTAGCAGCTCTCTTTTATTACTAATTCAGAGTTTTTCATTAAGTTATGTTTGTTTGTTTGTTTTAACGTCACTTTATGCCACTAAGGCTAATCAGACGATGCTACAGTGGGAGTCCTAAATTTTGCCTATCCAGGTATAATTTGGATAGGGATCTTTAACGATTACCTGATATTAAGTTTTGTACTTATTTTATATTAAATTAGACAAACAAGAACAATAAAATAAAAGTAACATCATTACAAAGGTTATGCTCAGAAGATATTTTAACATATGCTGCCAAAGCCAAATCCAAAGCCAAAACTGCGTTTACAGATTATCCCCGTTCAGGATTACCCATTTAAACTGCTTTTGTACAATCACTAAGGAAATTAGAAGAGGAGCCCGAGTCCATACGAAACTTAATCCTATCAGAGGTACATTTCAATGAAAATTATAACATATTAATTTTTCACAGATAAACATACAGGGAAATTTGGCTCATATCATTTTTAGCCTCGACTTCTTCAAGGTCATTTGCTGAGCCGATTTCACTTTTGTCACATGTGAAGTGACCAATTCAGAACAACTAGTATAGAATTCCTGATGTGCCCATCTTATATTTTTATTGAACAAGTCCAACTGCGAGAAAAAGAAGAGGATGGCCAAATGCCCACAAGCTAATTACAATAGGAATAATAAAAAAGTCTAATCTATCTAAATAGTCTATGTTAATGTTTTAATCTGTAAGGAAAAGGTGATTAAGTAAGCTTCAGTTTCACTGTTATCATTTCTTTTCTTTCACGGGTGATTCTAAAATTACGGTGGTATCTGTGTAACAATTTTACAAAATTTACAACCGCCTGAAGGATTTTTAATTCTTTTTTGCTATTTATTACCTCAATGGTAATGAACACATCTATCTAATTATAAACGCACAATTCAAGCACACAGGATAACATTCACTAAAATCAATAACAATGTTCTTTTTGTCACTCCTTAGACTGTCCCAAAGTAGAGGTCATGTACTTTGAAAAATAATTAAACCCTTTTCTGTCATGATAATTCTAAAAAATCAGGCATCAATCAGGCATTATCAGCAAACTTTCAGGATGCGAAATAAAATTGATCCAGGACTTCAAAGGATACAGGTAAAGTACCACAACAGCTTATTCCTTCGTCACACAGTTGTGAGGTCACTCCATAGCTAGTTTTTACTTTCACTTCTTATATATGAAGTATATAGTAAGGGAAAGTATTGCAATCGTGAAAATTTTTTACTTCCGGTTTTCAACGGAAATACACATACATTTTTGGGTCCCCTGAGTCCAAATAACCAAGTCCCACAAAATGGTATGTGTTTGTGTATTCAAACAGACTAGCTCAAAAACTATAAACCGTATGAACTTGAAATTGGGTATTTGGTGTATGTATATTCCCGCAATGTGACAGCAAAAATTGATCAAACTTGGTCAAACGGAGGGGGTACATTATTTCATAACTTTTTACATTTTTTTTTATTTTCTCAAGAACGGTTCTAACGATTTTGATAAAACTGGGTATTTGATCTATGCACATTCCCGCAACATGGCAGCAAAAATTTCATCAAAATTGATCAAATAAAGGGGGCACTTTATTTCATAACTTTTTTCCCATTTTTACGTTGCTTTTTTTTATTTTCCCAAAAATAGCTTTAACAATTTTGATTGAACTCAATTAAGTATTTAAAGTAATTAAGTATTGAAGAATACAATTAAGTATTCTTTAATATCCGGTAAGCTTTATCATTATTAAAATGTTCTGAGGGGGATTAATTGGGAAAGGGGCCTTTTTTGTTTTCCTATAAAGTACCTTTGTTTTTGATTATATGGAGAAATTATCTGTCTCTGGTTTCGCCTAAAAATAAGAAATGGCTAAATATGAAACATGAAAAATATCAAAGAAACATACACAGGAGAAAAAAAGAAAAATATTCCGTCAAGTCATAAAATATGTTGATCCCACATGTGCGCATTACGTCTTTAATGACAGACTATTCTTTATAATTACAGATGTTATGTTCATTCAATGGAAATTATTTGTTTCAAGGTAACTTTATGAAGTTTTTAACAACTACATAGAGAATTATGAAATCAGAGATGACTTGAAGTATTATGCTTGCATTGCCGAATTATCACAAGTAAAAACTTTTATGTAATAATAAAACAAATTAGTTCTTTACTTCTCTCATCAGTTCACAAAGCACAAATATGCTCTTCTTCAAGTGCCTCTTTCTTTTATCTCCACTGTTTTCTCTCAAAATGATAGCCATGTGTACATTTCAAAATAAGCATAAAACCTATTAACTCCCCGATCCAATTGCATATCTTTTTCTTTTATTTAAGAAAAGAAATGTCAAATTTGTATGTTATAATATAGTAAATATAGTAGATATAATATATAATATTGTATGTTATAATAAATTGAACCAACATTAGAAAGCAATCGACAAACAAATTTTGATGATTTGATAAGTTTTAAAAAATTTGTTACCAAGCAGATGCTGCCAAAATAACTGTCATTTACGTAAGTCTTAGGAAACTATATGTCCCAGAATAAAGTTTGGAAGAATAAAATTTATTTTCCTTCCATGATTGGAAAGGATCGCTTCGAGCAGTTTACAATACATTAAAAAAAAAAAAAAATAGAATTGTTTAATATAACTTTAACAAGGAGACATAATTACCATGTTTAAAAACAATTTGCGTTAGTGGATTTCTGATTTCATCATTTTTCTTTGGCACATGTAATGGATGCCTGCACCAAAATTTATACCTAAAAAATAAATAAATAAAATTTGATATTGATATAAAAATAACTTATACGTTTAATTGAGGCCTTTGTCATGGATAAGGTAGTAAGCTAAGAAAACCCATTATTATTTTGATATTTTGATTCTAACTGCTGAAATTAAGTTTACTCATAAAAGATAGCAACTAAACCACTTTAAACACTGACTTACTACTCTTCCTAAACTATTGGCATGACTTCGTACTATTTTTTCCTATGAAAATCTCAAAATCAGTTTTTTCTTTTTTTTACTTACTACCTTTTCCATGTCAATGCCTCAATTAGAGATGGAAGATTGGTTAGACTTAATAGAACAAGATAGCTCTTTAACCTATATCTATTTTCACGTGTTCTACTACAACTTATTTGTTCAGTTATAATTTTATTGAAAAAGTTCAAAGCATAAGTAGTATGCTAATGCAAAAAATAATGACTGAAATAAAGTTTCAACAGACTGAAAAGACAAGTAGGAAGAGTTAGCCTTATTACTCACCTTAGACACTGTGAACTAAGCCGATGGAGGAATCAAATTCTAAATCTTCTCACAACTAGCACTATCAAAAGGCTTTAGTCTCAACCTATTCCATATTTAGCCAAATGTGACATTTAGCAATGAGAATTAGTACCTATAGCATGTAGCTATAATAGCTAAATAGCATTTAGCAATAAGGAATAAATAAAATAAAAATGATAAATATTCATTTAGTTTTCTAAAAAATGAATTAAATCTTCTAGACCTACTAATGCAAGTTTGGATACCATAACTTCATCAACTCCAAGATTGTCCAGCACCCTGTGGCAAAAAAAAATGTATCTTACTTCATACTTAATGATCTACATATAAAGTGAATATATTCATTGCCCTGATGTGAAAAATACATATCAGCCATCTTAAAGCTGATGGAATACAAAACATTTACAAGTTTCAGGCATTAGAATACGAGTTTCCACCAAAATGGTAAAAATTGCCAATTTTCGATTTCTGATTTTCAATAAACTTCATTGATTTTAATTTTAAATAGGATACCCTTTTTAAAAGAAATACAACAATTTCACGGCTTTTAGGCCACTAAGTGCAACGAATAATTTCATGTCTAAGATTCTCTTCACAGGAGTGGCCTACTTTTAAAATCGAGGATCGATGTAACATTTTACATTTGGAATAGCCATATTCAAGTTGCAGGCACTGAAACATGAGCATAATTCATTTTTCCACTGAAAAAGACAATTGGTTTTGATATAACAGCTAAACTGATTTTATGATCCTATATTTTAGAAAGAATAAAATGTTCTGGATGATGCATTGTATTCACGTTATAAACAAAACCTGGAGAAAAGACCAAAATTTTACACAGTGCCACTATTTTGTATTTCACCAGCATTAGAAAGGCAGACTTGCAAGTTTTATATCAGGGCAACGGATGTATTCATTTAATAAACACAAAATTTAATATCAAATGAGAAACAATTTTTGCCATGGGGTTAGGGACTAAGCCAATCACAGTGTTTAAATCAGAAGTGTCATGTGAGGCTAGATATCAAAAACTAAATACTCTAAGATAAAAGGAGTCAATCTAACAAAAGTTTTTACTGAATCCCACCAGTTACAGAAAAATATAAAATCAAAACAAAGTACTGATACGATACTACAAAAGTATATACTGTGTATGTAGTCGAGTTGCAACCTTAATAGACTGTTCTAGGCAGGATGGAACAAGGAACGAATTCTACCTTAAGGCATGTTCGGAATGAGATCTCACCCAGTTTCACTGGAGTGTATTTTTCAACTTACTCCCCATATGTGATTTAAGAACTTAAGGAGAACGTTTTTAGGTTCATTCTATTGTGTTTTGGCTCCATTATGAGATCTTATTCTAGCATCCATTGGCTCAAATGCTTTTTTTATTATTAAGGTATTCACAAAGTGGCACGCCTTAAATACATTAAATTGTCAGTTTATAACACAATAAACTGAAAGATGATAAATGGAAGTTTTATGATCCCTGTTAATGTGGATAATGTATGTTATACCTAAGGTTTTTTTTTTTTTTTTTTTTTTTTCGCTACCCCTACCTTCATGAGGCCTCCATGAAATAAAAGTCAACCATACCAGGACGGATTCGAACCACTCGAGGTTCGGCTCGAGCATGCTAAAGCAGGTCGCACTCAAACACGCTTGGCTATCCCAGCCCCATATCTTCTTCTTCTTCTTTAGCTCTACAACCCGCGAGGGATCAAGGCTGCCTGAACTAAGGTCCGCCACTCGTTCCGGTTTTGTGCAGCCCCATATACCTAAGGTTAATTAATTACAATACCTAATCCATTTTATTAACCAAAAATAAAGATTACTTCACAGAATTATCATTAAAAACAAGAACCCCCCCCCAAATAAATTATGATCTTAGGGTTAATTTAAAACAAATAATAGATAGAGAATAATAGTAGAACAATAAATAATTTAAATTCAGTTTTTTATAAAAAGAAAAAAAAATCAACATCAAGATATACATGATATGAATTATCATATAATATATTATTTCTCAAAGTCTTTTTTTGTCGGTAGGATATAACTTCCTTAATACTTCATCAAATTTCATGAATGAGGCATCAGTTTAAAGCTTTTCTAAACCGCTACACCGGAAAAATATACAAATCACTCATTTCGCCTTCGATAGCAAGTTATAAGCGCAAAACCGCTTTTTAAACATTGCCTTCATCAACCACAATAAAACTTCTTTTATTATTAAACCATTAACTGGTGTCGTCATATATGAAGATGAAAGACTAAAATTGTGTAAATTTGGCCACCCAAATCCCATGTTAACCCTTACTTCTTAATACCTCCCTTATTGTAAATAAACTAGGAATATATAGCTATCAATCTAATAAACTTTCCCTAATTGTGTTTCTATTTTTCAAATTATTCTGACAGAACTGTTTTTTAAATTTTTATGTTATATACTATTGTATTTTGTTTAATATTTCTGTTTAAAATGTGCCTAGATTCTTAGTATCTGTTTTAAAATTAACCGCTTTGTTAATATTTTGGGTAATATGTATCACCTCCATCAATTTTCTTTTTTGGTTATTTATTTCATTATGCACAATAGAAACATCGTCAAAATCAAATTTATGCTTCGTTGTGAAGCAATGCTTGGCTAGGGCAGTTTTCATATTATTTTGTAAATTATAAGTGTTGCTTTTATGTGTGTGCAATCCTGTCTTTTAAATATTACCTAGTTTCCCCATAGTACGAACCTGGGCAATGTAGGCAATCAATCTTATATACTACCCCAGTCATCAAATCGTTGAGTATTTTATCCTTCATGTTATTGTGCAGTTTTTTTATTTTATTTGATGACTTAAACACCATTTTAAAGTTATCTATATCATATTCAATAAAGGATCTATTAATATTTTCTGACAGGCCTTTTATATAGGTGCATTTAAAATATTTGGGTGTCAATGTCTTAGTTTTACTGATTATTTTATCCACCTATGAAGTTCCTTTATTTTTACATTTTTCCCAATATTTTTGTTATTAAGTTCATAGGGTAGAAATTTTCAATAAAAAGGTTAAAAACTTTTGGCTTAACTACATTTAGTCTTACTTTAATAAATGATATTTGTGTGATTGTCCTGGTGAATACTCTAATGCAGTTATAGCAACTAAACCTATATGTAATAGCTTTAATTTATAGTTAATTTTTTAATTAACTTTCTAAATTTAATTTTTTTTTTATTAAATTTAATTTATAACAAGGGGGATTCAGAGTAAAATTGGTTCAAATTATAAGGTCGGAATGAAGATGGAATGGAATCAAGATCATAGGCAAAAATGTCTATGAAATACATTGATAATTGCTGGGAAAAATGTCAATGAGTTTTAGCCAAAATCCCTAATTTATAATACTCACCAGCTAAATTTTATACTAAACGTAATGACTGAAATTAACTCCTTTGTTATTATTGTAATTAAAAAAGAAGTTTTAGAGACGCCAAGAGTATTGACAAACTAGCAAAACATGAAAATTTAACTTACTTAATTCTTGAGCAAATAATGGCCCCCTCGTGCCCTAAGGATATAATATATTTTCCCTGATAATCCACAACAGCCTGCTGCACTCCCTCATCCCATCGGTGGTGATTTCTCAAAGTAGCTAAAGGTTTATTGTCATCCTCCAAAAGATCAGAAGAATCGTGAAAAAATACATGACCATCAAAACCATAGGTAATGTAATGTTGTCCAGCAAAGTGAATGTTAAATGTACCAACTTGGTGATCAACACGGATTTTTCTAAGTAAACGCCAATTGCCTCCTTCCTTAAAAAAAAAAAAATATATATATAAATAAGTAAATATATATATATATATATATATATATATATATATATATATATATAGAGAGAGAGAGAGAGAGAGAGAGAGAGAGAGAGAAAGAGAGATTTTCATTCATAATCAAATGAATTAAAAGTAATGAATCTTAGGGTATACATCCATACATACATAGCCATTCTCATAAACTACATTGATTTGGAGGTAACTAAGGGAATCGCAACAGTGGGTCGGATGTTTGAAGCAGTTAATAGAGGTTTCCTAAATAGGCAAGAGATGGAAAAGGAAACAAGAAATGCATTTTTCAGATACAATAAAGTTCTCCCCATTCTGAATTACTCTTCAGAATCACGGACAATAACAAATAAGCATAAAATGAGAATACAAGCATCAGAGAGCATCAGAAATGAGATTTTTAGTAAAGACTGATGTGATTAAGTCCAAAACACAACCATCAGGTCAAACCACAATATTAAACCAGCCATGTACACAATGTAATAACAGAAGAAAATTGACTGAAATAGCTTGGAAACTGTCAAGTTAAACAACTTATTGAAATATTTATTAAGAGAAATAACAATTTTATTAACTTGATCAACAATTATCTCTGTTCAAATTAATCATTTGTGAGTGTCTAAAACATCAATAATATAAACATATGTTGTCATCTTTCCTTTTCTGAAGGTAAAATGCCTAGTCTGTCTGGTCTTATAGTCTGACGGGTGGTCCTTCTCAGTGGTGGGATTCCATCGTTTCCAGGATCGGGTTTTCTTGGTTCGCATTCCTCTTGATCCTGCCAGGACTTCTTTTTCAGGAACCAGGAGTTCCTCCTGTATACGTGACCATCCTGAGAGGTTATGATATATGATCGAGGTTGTGGTCCAACTTGGGTGACCGTAGCGAGGTGGCAGTCTCTGGGACCTCTCCTGTAGAGCACCTCCTCACCGAGCTGGAATGTGGGTAGTGACCGCTTTCTTCTGTTGCAATGCATCTTCTCCTTGTCCCTTGTTTCCTGGAGGAGTTCCGGTACACCATTAACTACTTTCGGCATCAGATTTTCCTTGGTGGAGGGCAGCAGTGTTCTCGTTCTTCTGCTCATCAGCCGCTGAGCGGGAGAACCGAGAGCACTGCGGGGAATGTTTCTTCGATGAAGGAGCGCAAGATAAGGATCTGATTTTTCATGGAGACACTTTTTCAGGAGCAGTTTGGCTTCTTGGACATAACGTTCAGCTAGTCCAATGATCTTGAAAAGTGCGGACTGGAGATCCTCTGGTTTATGTTCCATTCGGTCTCAAACTTTTTAAACTCCTGCGAGTTAAATTTTGTGCCCCCATCTGATAGCAGAGTTTCCGGAATCCCATGTACAGAGAACCATTTTTTAAATTCCAATATTATACTCGAAGATGAGGATGATTTAATTTCTACAAAGTCGTAGAATCCTGAATAAGAGTCAGCTATCACTAAGTAGTCTTTTCCTAACAAGTGACATATGTCTGTACCCACCTCTTTCCATGGTCTATTCGGTACAGATGTAACGAGTAATGTCTCTTCGCAGTTGTCCCTCTGCAACTGGGAAAAAGTTCTGCAGTTACGGACGTAGTTTGTGATGTCATCTGTCATTTTAGGCCAATATACATGTTCCCATGATTTACATGATTTACTTGATGAGTTTTTGCCCTCGGAATTAGAGATAGCCTTGAGAAACGCAGGTAACGGTAAAGCCCAGGTACAAATCGGATTCCTTACGAGTTTTATAAGAATGCCCCTAAATGTTTCTTAGATAAATTAATAGTAGTTTTTAATGAAATATATAATAACCAATGCATTCCAGGGGATTTTAAAGATTCGCTTATCTTTCCTTTGTATAAAAAAGGGGATTCCAGTCAAGTAAGCAATTATAGAGGAATATCCTTCATTAATTCAGATGCAAAATTGTTTACAGGATTATTATTAAATAGGCTGCAACTTTGGCTGGAAGTCCATGATGTTCTCTCCGAATTCCAGGCAGGTTTTCGTAAAAATTATTCCACAATAGATAATATTTTTAATTTAATTAATTTAATAAAATTACAATTTCAAAAGCGCTCTGTAAACCGTATATATTTGTTTTTTGTTGATTTCAGAGCTGCTTTCGATTCCATACCAAGAGAGCTTCTACTTTATAAACTATTCAAATGTGGCTTGTCCAATAAATTTGTTAATATAATTAAATGTCTGTATGATAGTACACGTGCAGCTGTTTGGGGTAATGAGGGAATGTCAGAGTTTTTCGATACTCCTAATGGTTTGAGACAAGGGTGCCTTCTTTCGCCAATTTTATTTAGCATTTACATTAATGATTTAGTTGAAGAAATAGGCGGAGGTATACGAATAGAAGATATTGTCGTAAATGTTCAGATGTATGCAGATGATATTGTTCTGATTAGTGACGACCCAGTGAAAATGCAAGATATGATTAATAAATTGTATGTATACAGTAATACATGGGGGCTCGAAGTTAATCTTGATAAATCCAAAATTATGATTTGCAGGAAAAGAGGTGGAAGGTGTAAGGGTAATTGGGAGTATGGTGGTAAAAAAATAGAAATTGTAGATAAATATAAATATTTAGGTGTTTACCTAACTCCTACTTTATCCTTCAACTATCATCTAAAAGAAAAACTAAATACTGCCAAGCTGGGGATTAACTGTATTAGGCACAACATATTTACAAACAATAACTTGCCTACTCACGCAAAATTGAAGGTATTTAACGCCGTATACAGAGCCATAATGTGTTATGCTTCACAAGTTTTGGGTTTTGTAAAATACGACCAGGTAGAAAAGTTACAGAGGTTTTTCTTAAAAAAAAATTATTTACACTTCCCAATAATACTCCGAATTATGTTTTAAATTTAGAACTGGGTGTTTCTTCTATATACGTGCACACATTAAAATTACACTTAAAATATGTTTTAAAAATTTTGAAGCTGCCAAACTCAAGATTGCCTAAAATTGTTGCGAAAGAAATAATTAATCAAAAATTTTATTGGTTTGAAACATGGAAACATTTATGTGCTCAATATAGTATTAACACTGACTTGTCTAATAGTAATATGAACTCTGTATGGGAAGCTAGTATAGATCAATTAATCAATAACATAAAAAATGAAGAAAGACAAAATGCTGCATTAAATGCAAAGCAAGGTGCACATCACGGATTATATCCTAAACTCAATTATGACTTAAATTGTAGTTATATAAATTCCTTTTCTTTCAATGAATCTAAACTGATACTCAAGGCACGTACAGAATTATTAAATTTAAATTACAAACCATTTAAACCTTACTTATGTCAATTCTGTGCGCTTTGTAATTTAAAACAAGTCGAAAACGTAAAACATGTTATTGCTGTCTGTCCTATATTAAGGCCTTACAGGGTCAGATTTTTAAACAGTGCCATACTAACAGAGAGTGATGTCATTAATTTATTGAATGGCCAAAATTGGGCCGGACTTGTAAAGTTCTTAAGAGAGGCACTATATTATAGGAGTCTTTTAGTTAGGGAATTTAATTATAATTAAAAAATAAAATAATAAAAAAAAATTAAATAATAAAAAAAAAAAAAAAAAAAGAAGTATTGTTTTTTGAGAATTTTAATTTTCTTCTACTATATTTTTAGCGGCCTTGTTAAGCATAATGTATACAAGATATAATTTTATTTTATTATGATTATTTTAGTTATTTGTTTTTTCTTTCTTTTATAATATTTTTTACTTTGAATTATTAGGTAATGTTTATAATTGCAACTCTGCTGACGGAGCTATCCAAAGCATAAATGTTTTAATGGTTGTAAAAAATGTAAATAAGTAATTTATGTATATATTATTCCAATAAACATTATTATTATTATATTATATTATTATTACATGTTCCCTAGCTAGCTGCAAGGACGCCTGTACACCTCTATGCCCGAGATGAATGTGTTGTAAGGTGAGGTTTCTAAGTTGCGAAGGGACGACATGCCGTTGTCCCTTGAAGACGATGTCCTCATGGCCCGCCAGTTCGTCGCGGTAGGACCAGTATTTTTGCAGGAAATCCGGCAGCTCAGACTTCTCATCCGGCCAGCCATTCATGATTGTCTCTCGAAGCATTCTTAGTTCGTCATCTTCGTCGGTGAGTCTCCTTGCTTGGAGGATTCTTTCCTGGGAGAAGACGATCACAAGGTCCACAGAGAACTCCAACTCTTCTTCGGGAGCAGGAGCATTCTGAGAGTCTCGGCTCAATGTGTCCGCTATGCGGAGCTCCTTACCTCGCCGGTATACTATCTACGGATTGTAAGGAATAATCTCCATCATAATTCTCTTGAGCCTGGGCGGAGCGTCGTGGAGGGGCTTCTTAAAAATAGCTTCAAGTGGCTATCGTCAAATCGACAGAACCCCAAATGTACTCGTGGAAACGTTTACATGCCAAGGAAATAGCTAGAGCTTCCTTTTCTAACTGGCTGTAACCTTTCTGAGTTTCATTTAGGGACTTGGAGGCATAGGCAACTGGCTGGGATTCTTGCAGGAGTACAGCACCAGCTGCATGGGAGCTCGAATCCACAGAGCGGACGATAGGGAGATTTGAATTATAGAATCTCAATAGTGGGAGTGATGAAAGCTTTCCTTTCAATTGTTCAAAGGATTATTGCTGCTCGAAATCCCAGGTCCATGCCACATCCTTAGTTAAGAGCTTTCTCAAGGGTTGTGTCAAATCTGATAAATTTGGAATGAACTTCCCCAGATATGTGACCATTCCTAAGAACCTCTGCAGTTCTGTGATGTTTGTGGGTGGTTTTAAGTTTTGAAGAGCTTCAATCTTCGAGGGATCGGGCAGGACTCCTCTATCGGTGACCAGGTGACCAAGAAATTTTATCTGTGTTTGATTAAAAATGCATTTATCTTTATTTAACTTAAGCCCAGCTTCATTCAATCTTTCTAGGACCTTCTGAGTTCTTTCTTCTAGTTGTTCGCTTGTGGCACCGTGAATAAAAATATCGTCCATTGAGATTTCGACGCCTTCCAGACCTCTTAGCGTGAAGCTCATTATCTCCTGGAATACTTCTGGAGCTGATGCAATCCCGAACAGAAGACGCAAGTAGGAATAGCGACCCCAGGGTGTTGAGAAGTCAAGTGCGTTCTGATACTTTAATCTGCCAGAAACCTTTCTTACAATCAAGCAGCATGAAGAATTTAGAATGACTTAGTCTTGCTGAAATTTCGTCAAAGCTTTGAAGGGGGTGATGCCTACGCTTGATGTTCTTGTTGAGGTCAGTAGGATCAAGGCATATCCTGAATTTATCCTTCTGCCTGACCACTACCATCGGAGAGACACAAGGGGTAGGCTCAGTCACCAGCTTGATAATGCCGAGATCGATCATCGAGTCTAGTTCTTGCTTAACGGTATTGCGTAAGGCATAGGGGACACGCCTGGCGGGAAATATTTTTAAAGATGGATTTTCTACCAGGTCGATATCGTATTCGTAATTTTTCAAACAACCTATACCGGTGAATAAATTGTCTTCGGTCAATGTGGGATTTACTTCATCAATCTGTTGAATTAATGAAAGTTGTTCACAGCTTTCGCGACCATGAATAGCCTGGTAGTCATTATTCACAACAACGAATTTAATTGTACGATTTAAACCTTTCCTGGTTGTTACTGTGGCAACGCATTCCCCCAAAACAGGTAACTTATTGTTAGTATATGATATCAGGCATACTACTTCTGATTTTGTTAAATTTAGTCCGCTCCTAGTGGCTACAGCTTTGCTGATAACATTACACTGGGCTCCTGTATCTAACTTAAATGGAACCCTGTTACCTTTGGGTAAGGTTATGTACTCTATCCAATCTTTCTTAGAAGTACATAAATTACTTAGAGAGCTGATATGTAGCCATTGGTCGGCGGGACGAGCGAGAGTTGCCACCTCGTCCTGGCCATGGACAGCCATGAGGGACTTGACCTTCTTACTTACTTGAGGACGACAGACTTTCTGTAGGTGACCCATCTTGCCGCAGGAGGCACACCTCACCTTAAAAGCGAGACAGGACTTCCTAAGGTGACGTGTACCGCAGTGCCAGCATTGAAAGGTATCCTCCTGGAGACTGTTGACGGAATTTTCGCCCAGGGACATGCTGGACAGCTGTTTACTTACCTCCTCTGACGACTTACACATGTTGATGGTTCTCTCGAGAGTTAGTGCCTCCTCAAGGAAGCCTATCGAGCCAAATTAGAGAGGAAGCAGAGAAAAGGACAAACTAGGATGAGATAGGAAGACGGAGTGAAGAAGAAATTCCAGAAAAGAGATATTCGATCCAATAATAGAAGACAGTTCAGGGAAGATGACAGAGCTGGAGAACGCTCTAATGACTTCCTCCTCACACGTTTTAAGCTAGGAGGAATGAATAGGATTGAATAATATAAAATAGGATTTATATTTATGTCAGTCTCTTATATAAATTTAAACTTTAATTTCAATCTCAATTCAAACATGAATGAGCCTATTCGCTATGATTCATCAGAAAATAGTAAAACTAAGCGTCAAGTTGTGTATACAAATTTTTTTATCACCTTCAAAAACTGATAAATCAAAAAAATTCCAAAGTCATTAAGAAGTATAAACTCTAAAACACATTTTCCAATAAACATTGAAAGTATTCAATATTTTTCTATGCAATAAAAAGCCAAAAATATTTAAAGCATTAGATGCATTTAAAAAATGGAGAGAGGCGAGAAATAGTCAACTTTTATTCTTTTTGATAGGTTGATTGAAAGTCAGGATTTTCAGTTCAACATTTTTTATTTTGAAAAGCCAACGTTTTGATCCAAACATGCGGATCTTCATCAGGGCTAAAAGAAGACAAATATATGAGTATCTATGCTAGAAAATGGCAATCAAATGTTTATCATGCTATTATTAATTATTGATAGTAACAGCTAAGAGTAACAGAATAATGGAAAAAAAATCCAACTGACATGTTTACATAACATGGATATTTTACAAAACTGATAATTATATAAAATATGGTAAGCATTGTACATGAATATTTAAATAAGTAGCTGGTTCGAAAGATAAAATAAAAACTGATAATACCTTCTGAGTCCAGAGTAATAAAGAGACTGAGGGTAAAATAAGGTAGGGATGGTGGTAGGGGATTAGTTTGCCGACTTCAAAGGTTTATTACGGGGAAACCCAACGCTTTTGAAGTGAAAGGCTACATGACAACTAAGTGAATATATCTGGATTGAATAACAAGACAAAGGTGAGATATACACCAGGTAACAATGTATAAAAATTGAAAAATATTAAAGAAGGAAGTTATATAATAATAAAGATAATAACAATATAGAGGTACATCGATAATTGTGGATACCTATGAAATCAAAACTAGGATTTGAGGATGCGGAAGATGTTAGAGTAAGTAGATGAAATTAATCTCTTTATCTACTATATGATTTACAGGGCTATTTTTTTCTCAAATGGATAAATATGGATTCTGAGAGGAGTTGTTTATCATGGTTGGTACATTAGCTAATACAAAGGGGTTCTCAAAGTCAAAGGAATGGTTATAGGCAATGGCAAGTTCTGCTAATCTGGATGTTAACGAATTACGAGTGGAAATACTGTATTTATGATGGTAAATCCCTTTTTTAAAATAATTTTTGGTTTCATGGATATAGCAACTGTTGCAATTAAGCATGAAGCACTGGATACGATAAACTACATTACATTTGTCTAGGAGTGATACGGGGTCTTTTAGTTTGGCATACAGAGTTTTTAATTTGTTATTTTTTAATAACATGCATATGTGGGGGGAACTGGATGATAAGGATTTTTAATTTTGTTGGAGAGAATGGGGATATATGTGGTAGATCTCTATTGAAAAGAAGAGAGCAGAGGTTGTGATGATTTGTTAGAAAAATTGTGAGTTTTATCTTTGTTGTTGATCAGTGTTTACACACAGCACTTAATAAGTGCTCGGGAAAATCATTAGATTTTAAGATATTTTTCAAGCAGATTTTGAAATGACCATGAAAATGTGGATCAGACAAGGTCAGGCTACGATGGATAAGGTTTTTTTGCGACGTTGATTTTTTGGTGATGTGGATCTTGGGAGAAATAGTTTAGGGGTCAGCCGGAATAGATGGGTTTGGTGTACCAATTAGTAGATAAGGAATGTTCAGTGTTTCTAGTATTGGAAATGTCAAGGAATGGAAAGTAACAATTGGTTTCCGATTGAATAGTGAAACAAATTTAAAGTTAAGTTTAAACAAAGTTAAAGGCGGTGAGAATATCAGTAATAGCGTTGGGATTGAGAATCAGTAGGAGATCGTCTACATATTTTTTAATGAAAAAAAATATCATTGGGGAATTTAGGTAACACGGAATCAAGTAGTTAAGAACAATATCAGAGAGATCGGGAGCTAGACAGCAACCCATTGCCAAGGCCAGAAGTTTGGAGAAAATATTTATTTTTAAAACAAAAATATCCGGAATTGCAACATAATGCAAGAGAGTCAGTATGGGATTCTAAAATGTTCCATTTTTCTTCAACAATTTGGAGGGCATGATCCGTTGGTATGTTTGTGAATAGACTCTCAGTATAAAGTAGATAAAGAGATAATTTCATCTACTTACTTTAACACCTTCCGAATCCTCAAATCCTAGTTTTAATTTCAGAGGTATCCGCAATTATCGATATACCTCTGTATTATTATTATCTTTATTATTGTATAACTTCCTTCTTCAATATTTTTCAATTTTTATACATTGTTACCTTGTGTATATCTCACTTTTGTCTTGTAATAGACTCCAGATATAACAATGTGTTTACTGTACCATCTATTTTGTTAGTTTTTAAAAATTCCTTTTTAATTTTATTTTCACTTAGTTGTAGCTGTTCACTTCAAAATCTCCTAGTTGTTACTATCTATAATTAATAATTACATGATAAAAATTTAATTGTCATCATAATAATAGCATAGATACTCATATATTTGTCTTCTTTTAGCCCTGATGAATATCCACATGCTGGGATCAAAACGTTGGCTTTTCAAAATAAAAAATATTTAACTGAAAATCCTGACTATTAATCATCCTATTTTAAAGAAAACAGTTGACTATCACACACACACACACACACATATATATATATATATATATATATATATATATATATATATATACCTGAAATAGGTACTGCATAATTAAAATTTAATAAACAATAACTCAGGCGATATTCCAAGTATAAAGGAATAATCGATTTGCTGAATCAGAGATCAAGAAGGAAGACAAGGGGAATTAGTAAGAGGTCAAACTTCAAGCCGTTGGCAACTTGCAAAAACAGGATGAAACATACGATATTCCAACGATGGTTATTAAAGCAAGATGAAGATATTTATAAGAAGAGAGGGACGTCTAATCGCCCTATTTGGCCACCAGATATAGCCCCAAAAAGTAAGGAGAGGCGGTGTTGGGAGAGCAAGTACACCTCACTCTATCTAGGAGATCCAGCTCATCAACACCTTCTATCAGCTGCCACCTTGACATCTCACCGGCAGTCTTGACCTAGGCTATGTTCTTCTAGTTGAGCCCAGGATGCAGAGCCTGTCCTTTGGTATAAACAAGATCGCCAATAGCAAGTACCATATATTTTATTCTGCAGAATAATTTATTTTTATGAGCTTACTATAACATATTTGATCATAGTTATATTCAGTTTAACAAAAGCGCTTAAATTCATTGTACAACATTTTCTTTTAGAATCATTCCAATAATTAATTTACAATTTAATTAATTATAAGATGTATTTTATATGTAAATTTAAATAATTCTTTCTTTCATTAATAAAGATATAATATCAAGGATTACATTTTATTTCAATGTCAATAATCTTAGTGAATAAATTATTTTATAGTAAATAAATTATTTTATAATAAATCATTTTCATATTCTCCCAACATAATTCATTCCTGAAGGTAAAACTTAATTTAATATCATAGTAATCTTAAATTTAATGCGAGCCTTACCTCTAATATTTATAATTTGATAAAGAATATAATTTTAATAAGGGTATTCCATGAGGGACCAGTACCTAGAATAAGCACCGAAATGGTAAATATTTCCTTGAAAAGGTAAGGTTTTTAATTGAGTGAGGGTAAGGAGATCGTATTAATATATATATACATATATATATATATATATATATATATATATATATATATATATATATATATATATAGTGTGTGTGTGTGTGTGTGTTTTTTTTCCATTAAGTACTTATTCCACAAGTAAAAGCAAATAGTTTTTCTATTAGAAGATTTTTATTATATTGCAAAGATATTGAGGTGATCTAATTTGAAAATGAATACAGTTTGTGTAATTTTTTTTTTTTTTTTTTTTTCAAAATAACACTTTTTCAATGAATTACTTATTCAACATGTAAAAGTAAAAACGTTATCCACGAGAAGATTATTTTGCACATCGCGAAGATTCTGAGGTAATCTAACTTTGAAAAAAGTTCAAAATGGCGCCCTTCAAAGTAAGCCACTAGGTACTGTAAGAATTAATGGTCTGTAGTTAAAGCGCTCCTGGATTGAAAAATGAGATAAGTTAGGAGATAACTTGAACCCAAGAATTCAATAAATAAATAAAAAGTGGATAGAACTTGTGAGCAGTGGTTCGGGGGGCAGTTCAGTAAGGCACCCTTCACAGTAATGCCTCGATCTCCACTGAAAAGGACCCTTTTTGGGATTTATTTATCTCTGAAGAGGGAGCGAGAGTCAAAATCTAGGATCTAATAAAGCTAATTAAGGCCTTTTTTAACTCTTAATGGTGGGAGTTTGAAAATATCTCAGTCACATAACCTCGAAAAAACAGGCCACATTTCAGAAGTTTTTTGAAAAAATTCTTGGTAACTTTTTGACGACTTGATAAGTATGTATCATATTGCTCTTATTTTAAAGAAGAGTGAAATAACCATCTATTTCATTTTTTGATCCATCTAATCCTTTACAAATCGGAGGCATTTTATTGCAGAGAAAAATACTGACTTTTATGAATGTCAGTATTTTTGAATTATGGGGTTTTCCGAATGTCTGAATTTTTATGGGTTTTATTTAAATAGTGGAATAATTTTTTTTTTTAAACTTGTCGAATTTTAAATGTGTTAGTTTGTACTTCAAAACGGCTTTGGAATTTTTAAGATCCCACAATCTTTGAAGATTACAGAAAACTTTGAATACCGGGTGATTTCAATTTAGGAAGCCAGAAAAAACTTATGCGCACAACTGCACAACTTATGTGCTACTTACAATTCAATCAATAGGTATTCTAAGAATTAAGGGTCTGTAGTTAGAGCGCTCCCCAATTGAAAAATGAGATAAGTAAGAAGATAACTTGAGTCATCTAATATTCATCTATATTATGGATGAAATAATGAAAATATGTAAGAGATTAAAAGGAGGAGCCTAGATTGGCCAAAGGAAAATGAGAACAATCCTGACATAAGTTCTCAAAGCTGACTCTTCAAGCAACCTCTAACAAGCCCCTACCTGTTATTTAACTGTCATAAGTGAAGATCACAGATCCTATCCCACAGATAGGAAAAGCTAATAGTATTTACGATTCCATCAGAAGCATAAACCTATAAAGCGACACAAAAATACAATCTATAAAGTTTATTATGTTCAATAATATTCCTGAAGTAGTTTGATAGAATAAGTTCTACAGGTATATTCAGAGGAAACATAAACAATGTTAGAACTTAGTAAGTATAGCAAATAGATATCATTACTTCAGAAAAAATTAATTTTCATACCTTTGAGCTATCAAAATTTGTTTCTTCTACCTTCTTTAATTATAGAAACAGCTCAATGAAAGTTTTTCACATTATTATTGGCATTGGAAATATTTTAGGATATGCTCCAGGATGGGGGGTAATAGAGGTAAAACCCTCGGAAAACTGAAGCAGCCGAGCAGGAACCAGGAAGACTGGGGACATTGGATAGAGGCCTCTCTACGCCATTAATGGATCAAAGGGCAAGAGAAAGAAGAAGAAGTGTTTAATTTAATTCAATAAAAGAATGGACATGATGTAGTTTATCTCTGGGGCCCGTATATGAAAGCTAATTTCTAGCTTAATATAGGTAATAAAAGAAAAATAATTCAGTAAATAAAAACAAATTCTTACCTTAACATCAATGTAATAACTATGAAGTTCAAATTTGATATCTGCTGGGATAGCCAAGACATGGCCTAAGCCTGGCCCAGTGTAAATATCTTTATAAAAATTTTCACTAGTAAATGCTCTCTCATGGATCAAAGCTGGAAACTTCAGAACTTCAAACATTTTCCCAGCTACATATCCTTTAGGCACAGCCTGTGATCCGGGGGGAACTTTCTTAAATAAAGCTACACCATAATAAACACAATCATGTGCCAGAACACCAATCATATTTATAATTTCATAATAAAATTTATAAGTCGATATTACTTCAAAACCATGATATAAAGAAGCCTAGAAAAAAATAAAATAAAAAACATTAATTTCTAGAGCAATTTTTTTAGTTCATCATCAGTATTATTTCCCATATTGCTGGTGTAACGCAATAGTGAACTAAGTGAACTAACTATTCAAATATAAAGAAACATGATTAAATAAAATAAATAACAAAAGGTAATTAAAAAAAATATTAAAATGCTTCAGCTCTTAGTTCACTATGGTTTTATACCAACCATATGATCATTGAATTTGTTATTATTAGAAAATAATAGACTCAAACACCATAAAGAAGATTTATCAAAGGGTGGTGGGTTCATATGGTTATTGTAGCAACTGATCCACATTTCTGTGTGGTATCCAGCCTTATGTAAATGGTTCAAAACTGTTTTCTGATCAATGTTGTGAGATGAAATATGTCAGCTTACCTAAATTTTTTAAAGAATTTCATCAACTTTTTCGATGATTATAATTATACAAGCGAACACCAGGAGTCTGAATTGGTTTGCTCGTTTTTATGCAAGAATTTTGATTTCTTAGATAAACATTGTCCTCTTGAGAAGGACCTTACGAGGTCATAAACGATTTCAATCGTCTGGCGCCATACAAAGGAGACCACTCGGATACAGAAGATCAATGTTCCCGACCATAAACACCCTAATCGCTGTTTGTAGGTACACAGTAAAATTGAAAATGCAGTTGAAACTTCACATGTGATTATTAAAAAAAAACAGTTTTTTGAGTTGTTACCATCTTCTAGCCGATGTGCGATATATTTGCATTGATTCATTAGAACATAGTTTATATACTTACAACATAGGTATATTTAGTTATATTTAAAATGTCTCTCATAAACTAATTATTATACATATACTTACTGTATAATTTACATTTTACATTTATATCTATTCAAATAAATCTCAAAATTGAAATAAATATTAAAATCACGTACCTTAATTAATACAACTTCCACCTGTAAATCAGTACATGCAATCAACCAATCATCATGCAAAAATTTGATCCAAGCCAAAGTTTTCTTTCGGTACAATTTCAATACTGGCCAGATGTTAGGAATACGAGGCTGTGTGAGGTCAACGCCATAGATACATCCCTCATCACATGGTAATAGTACTACTAAGGAACTACTTTGGTGAACTGACATATCCTTCATATTGCAACTTAACCGGACTGAATTCATCTGTAATGATAATCATATAATAAATGTAATATAATCAACAATAAAAAAATTTTTTATTCTAATTAACTCACTTTATTGTTTTAATCTAATAAATGGTAATGAATACTTCTTGAAATTTATTCAAGTTTAGGCAACAAATTTGATCTTATTCGCGGGCACAATCGACTATAGGGTGTGCTAGTAGTTTTGCAAAATGTCGGAAGGAACGGGGATAGACTTAGTTGATGTGATAAAGATAATTGGTAATTTTAAAAGACCATTAATTGAAGGGCAGGCTATCCTTGATGCAAACCACATAATTACATGTGGAATAATATCTATAAGTAAAAAAACAGTTATTTTACAAGCCTTGTGCCTTCAAACAAGCGATCTTAAAGGACTGCCCCATCAAATAAAAGTGGAAATCAAATTTATTAATAATAATAAGCAACTTTCGTATAAAGCTGGTAGTTCTGGTATATGCAAACACATCATTGTAACTTTACTCTCCGTTTTTCGGTTAATAATAACATTAATTACCTATTCATACAATCATTGTTATGGCAGCTGTCATTTTCATGACAGCTTAGTTTTTTTGTCATATTATTTATTTATATGTCAAAACTTTCAGGCATCGCATTGAAAACTTGGAACAATTAAGCACAACGGATGTAATACATGTATATACATTAATTTTAATGTAATAAAATTAAAAAAGAAAAACAAATCTATGACACTATGGTCCCAATGTTATTTGCCTAAAACTAGCATTTTGGAATAATAAAATGTCAAATATTAATATTTACCTGAATAAATATACCTAGTCACTTTCTTTAAAATGACGACTACATATCGTCATATGTTTCGAAACAGGCTTATCTATTCTTAATTTTACAATCCACCCTTTAAGAAGCTTTTTATTTTTTGTAAATAGATGGAATGACACGTCTTATGATTTTCTAATTGAATACTGAGGGACCGAGCAATACCTATAAGAATTTTTCAAATAATTTTTTGCTCAATCGGGTTTTAACTATGGAAAAATAAATTAAAAACGCCAAAAAACCCTATGAATCCCAGGTAATGGCCCGGCTTCTATCCCTGTTTCTCTAGTTCCTGTAAAGAAGCAGCACTGTCGCTTGCGCCCGCCTATAGTTAACATTATTAAAACATTAAATTTTTTATTACAAGTTGTCCTAAAATTATATTATTCTGCTCTCTCAATAGCAAAGAACAGTTTGCTTAACCAGATACATGCACCAGTACAATCAAAAACGAAATTGAATAATCTTAACAAAGTCAAAATTCATTTATAGCATGGAGAGGAGGGATGGGACTGGGCAGCACAACATATTTTTCCTTATACCAGAAAACTTCTTTAATATATGATCAAATGAAATGATTAAGTCCTAACTTTGAACGTTGCTGCGAAGATTAAAGGAGACATGAACATATCAGAAGCTCAAAGGTTGATTTAATGCATAGATGAAGACAATAGTTTAGATGGTTTTAATGTGGTAGGTGATGCCAGATCCATGTTGGGTGTGAGGAACTGGTGGTCAGCACAAGATCAGAACAATTGGAGGAAGCTGGAACAGGAGGCCAAATGTAGTGCCAATTGAGTGGAACAGAATAACGGAATCGGGGCAGGGTGGTCAAGCAGGCTAGCGCTTTGCAATTTGTGATGCATGGCAACGAGATAACCTGAAAATGATCATTTTGGTACAGATGGACATTCAATTCTGGCAATTATCCACTGCCTTCTACTCTGTCCTGGAAACAACCCTTATAGCCAAAAGATAAGAGGTAAAGAAAAAATAAACAGTAGACACATTTGTAGTCAAGAAGTAGGAACTCGCTGCCAACTGCTGGAACTTATCATTATCTGAGAAAATTTCAACTCTTTTGTCTGAAGACAACTGATGAACAGTACTTAGTGGAACAATCAAAAGCCAATTTTCCTAGTAGTAGACAAGAGTGCCAAACAAGGGGAAAATTAGCTTGCTGGTGACTCAATAGTAGGTATCATTTATGTATATATTGAAATTGAGCAGACAAAGGAATAGTCTATACATCTTATAAAACTAAAGGAATAGTCTATAAATCTTATAAAAACTATCTGAAGGAGAATTATATGAAAATGTCTTTCAATAGGAAATAGACATAAAACACTAAGAGACACATTGAGACATAGGCGATGCAGGGCAGTGCAGTTTTTGTAATACATGTATTAGGTAAGGAGCTGCTCTACCACTCAATGCGTGGTGTCTCCATCTCATATAGATTTTACAAAACTACTCTGCTCTGCCCTGTGTCTCAATGTGCACCTTACCAATAAACTTATATTTTAACCAATATGGACACTGATCGATGATAATTTATAGAAGTAATTCAGTTAACCAAAGCAAATTCAATTTGTTTATAAGTCCTTCTCAATTCAAATACATTTTTATTTATTAGTTTTATTATTCAAATAAGAAGAAAACTATAAAATCAAGATGCAGAATACTTACTAGTTGGCCTGTTTTTTTCCTCCATATACAGAGAGTATTTGCAGTATTCAATGTGACAAGGAAGTTATCAGAAGGATGGAGAAAAGATATACATTTTATTGGACCTCCAAAAAAGTGAAGGACGCTACTCGATGTGTCCATTGGCTTTATCTCCTTCAAACCTAGCTATCAATAATACCTAATTAATTTCGATTGAAAATTAATAAAACATAGATCATTTTTAAAATATGAAGGAAAATTTATTTACATAAATCTTTTAAAAGCAACTTACACACTCTGACCAGCCAAACAGACGATCTTTTTTCTTATTCGTAACCATAGCGCTCAGTGGTTCAGAAGGAATCATACCCCATACTTTCAACCATTTTCCACTTTGTCCATCCTTAGTATAATACTGTAAAAAATTAATTCATCGTTCGATTGAGTAAATACTAAGTAATATGACCTGCTCAATGCTAAAGTGGCTTATCTGAAAAATTCTCTTCAACAGTAATTTTAGGCGGTTACTAATCATCATAGCAGATGTTAAATAACTTATTTATTAATTAAATTGAAATATGTGTAGCAAAGGGGGTAACACCATTTTTGGCTGTTTTGAGTTTACAGTTACATCATAAGAAAAAAAACACTCATTCATGTAGTGCAAAAAAAGAAAAGCTCCAGGTATTAAAAATTTCTCACTAAAAAAGTTTTGAAGTACCTCTAACAAAGTAAGCGATGTAAAAAGGGGACAGCTCCAGGAGCTAGCATTCTTTTTACAGAACAAAATGGCCAGATCTTGGTGGCCTATAGGCACCTAGTTTGTAATAAATCCACTAGTACGTGTTGAAAATGTGCTAGTGCCCTTCACTAAGCAAAGTAATATAAATAATTTATAGGAAAGCAGCTGATGTGGAGTTACGTCCTTATCACTGCACTCTCATCAGTTGCTCCAATCATTAATCAAGCTGGTCTTATTCATTATCCAATGCCATATAAAAATGTTTATCAGGAAATCATGAACTCAAAATAGCACAATTTGCAGATAGCACAATATTTTGGAATGGCGATAAACAGTTGGGTCATACAACATAGAAGCAATAAAACTTTAATCCCTTACCTGTTCAAAAATTAAACACTAACATATTTCTGCCACTACTCCAATACTATTTTTATGATAAGAAATAGCTTGTAGGTCTGTCTATTGGTTATAAAAAAATGGCTATTGTGCCTATCGTACTATATTAAACTTAGATCTGTTGACACAAAGCTAAGGTTGGCAGAGCCACAATAAAATTTGAAAAGCTATAAACAGACACTGCTTATATTACTGTACCAATTTCAGTCTGCCATTTACGTGTTTTTGCCTCTACCAACTAACAGATATGTTGCCAAAAAAGTGATTTGATACTGGGTATGGTAAATACTTATAGTCATCAAATGTATGATGAAAAGGGAAAATAGCATATTTATGACTAAAGATTGTATAAAAAAGGGGTCTCATAGAAAATTGTTGTAATGTATAAAGATGAAAAAAAAAATATATATATTCATAAATTAAATTCATGATTATAGCCCTTCATGATTATAAAGAAGTTCTGCTTAGCAATAATTTCCATGGCAAGTTTGTTAAACTAATAAGGTAATCAATATCTTAACATTTTCAATTATGAGCAGCTCAAATTATATACCCTTAATCCTCTTTGCATACCACTTCAACTATAAAATAGGCCTGAGGAATGTAAACTTGCTGGTTCAACAAGCCTTAAGAGATGCACTGAATGTGGCTTAATTATTATTTAAATGGCAGTTATAATCCAAAGTAGGGCCAGGATGCCTTGGTACACTGAGCAATACTTAAAAATAAAAACATTAATTTTACAGAAATACCTTTAACTTTGCATCAGGTCCTGAAACTACAATGCCATTCTTAAACCATACAAAATGGCAAGGGTGTTCTGAATCTAATTTACAAGTCTTTTTCCTTTGTTTCTTTTTAGGTTCCTCTTCATAAATGTCACCCGCTACATCCTCATATTTATATCTTGTGAACTTAAACATTTTTTGATCAACTTCTTCTAGTGTTTTATAATCTTCTTTTACATAAACTGGAGGATCTTCAACAGCCTATTGAAATAAAAATTATTAATATTTTTACAGTCCAAAACAACATAGCCCAACTCAATGTTTTAAATGAATCACAGATTGGCAAGAAGATGGCTATAACTAAAAAAACTGATTTTTTGGATAATCACATGTGAAGTTTCAACTAGGGAAAATAGTCTTTGATCACAAATAGTGGGCGATTAGTACCACAGGTAACACCGCTGCGTTAACACGATCATTTCCTCCATAAAAGAATATGGTAAATTGTGTCTTAAGGGAATGAAACTATTAATACTATTGCGACAATATTCTGGCATTGAAAATTTTATCATTCTAATTCCAACGGCATGCATAACTCAGAATTGATAAATTTTGAGTTGTAACCATCTTCCTGTTACGTGCGGTATGATATTAAAAAAAAACAAATGTGAATAATTAGACTCTTCTCATATTCTAAAATACAGTCAGTGCAGAAAGTACTCGCACACTAGTGAAAATTATTTTAGTAGGTATAATTGTGACTTTAAAATGGTTAATATGTGGGAAAAATATAACTGACTGCAAAAAAAAAAATTCTTTAATTAAATGTTAAACACTTTAGAATACAATAAAAGAGTAACAATTTTTTTATTAACACGTTAACATAATCATTTTTATAAAATTGAAGAACTTGTGGAAACACTTCACACACAAAGTATTCGAACAGTCGAGAAATAATTATTATTTCGGAGCTAAATACTTCGTCGGCACCCCTTTTGCGTCAATAACAGCTTTTAAGGGTCTTATTATAGATGACACCAGGTTTTCTAAAAACAAATTCTTTATTCTATCCCACTCTTCCTGAGGGAAAGTTTTTAATTCTTGTAGGCTGGAAGGTTTCCGTTCTGCCATTCTTCTTTTTAGGTAGTCCCACAAACGTTCGATAGGATTCAAGTCCGGACTATGGGGGGGGGGGGGGGTGTCACCATGTATTTTGGAACGTTATAAAGTAACCACATCCTAGTTTTCCAAGCGGTATGCTTGGGGTCATTGTCCTGGGTAAATATGTAATTATTTCCTAAACCCATTTTCTCGACACTTGGTGCTAAATTTTCCTTTAAAATGTTGACATACTTTACATGGTCCATTGTACCATCTATGAACACTACTTTACCCACTCCACTGGCACTCATGCAGCCCCAAACCATAAGGGAACCTCCTCCGTACTTAACGGTTGGAACTAAATTTTTTGGATCCATTGAACAGTTTTTTTTTCTTCCATATTTTTTGGTGATTTCTTTTAGCAAACACTTCGAATTTGCATTCCTCAGTAAAAATGACTCGTTTCCAGAACTCTGGAGGTTGATTGTACTGCTCTTTTGCATAAATTTCCCTCTTCACCCTATTCGTTTGTGAAATAAAGCATTTTTTACGTGCTGTTTGCCCATGAAAACCTAAATCTCTTAAGTAACTTCGCACTGTACTGGCCGAAATATTAATATCCTTTGTTTGTGCTATGGCCATTGCCAATTTCGAAGCACTTAATCTAGGATTTACCTGAAGTTGCCTGGCCATCCATCTTTCATTCACTTCTGTGAACAGCAGTCGACCACTGCGAGGTTGAGATTGATATGACTTAGTTTTTCCAAATCGGTTAATAATGTCTGATACTGTTACATGGCTCCTATTTACTAGTTTGGCGATTTCACGCAACGATTTACATTGGTTAGGTAAATTTACTATAATATTCCTTTCTTCGGGGGTTGTCTCTCTTGATTTACGTCCCATCTGGAGCGAACTAACACTGACTGATGCAAAGGAGACTTTTTAATATAACTAAGCCTATACTAGTGATACAGAAAGGATTATCGCGATAAACAAGTAAGTTTTGGTTCATATACTCCGACTGTTCGAATACTTTTTGCTTTTTCATCTAAGATAGAATTTATTTATATCAAACTCTAATTCCCCATTTGATTTTTAGGGGGAATAAATCCATTTTTCACCTATTTAGGCATAACTAAAAGTAATATGCAAGTTAAATTAAAAATATTCAAAACATAATCTATAAAAACAATTAAAATTACATATTACTCAGACTGTTCGAATACTTTCTGCACTGACTGTATATAAAGCAGAATCTTTTAATTATTAAAATATAAACATGAAATAATAAATTTCTCACTTGAGAAAAAATTCAACTTTGAAGACCCAGATAGCTGATTCTCTATCCATTCTTTCATATTATTAAAAAAAAAATTAATTCTAAGGCATTTTAATCAATTTTTATTTTTTACATAGACGAAGGTATAACAATAAGAATAAATTATGACCTCATTAATTTGGTAAGAAAAAATACTCAGCATGATTGCTGTGGGTATGGAAAAGTAAAATCATTGACAACCATTTTGAAACAAAATGGTGGATGATAATGACAATTATTGAGGATCTTCCATAAGTAACATTTGACTTTGGTGCAAAATAAGTAATATGAGACTAAACATAACAACATAACAAGCAATAATACTTATGGATTGACAAAAATGTTGATTTCTCAGATTTTAATAAACATTTTAATTGACACCTTACCACTCTTCTATCTTTTGGTAGAAAATGTTCAACTATTTTTTGACTCTCAACAACATCATCAACTGGTGGGCTGGTTGGTTTCCAGGGAATCAAAAGATTTGCTTTTTTAGAAGTAACATCAAACTAAAACAATAAAATGAGATCACAGAAAAAATTTTTTTGGAAAAAAAAATTCAAAACAACTAGAATAATTTTGGTGCCAAAACAGTAATAAAGTGTTAATTATTTATAAAAGGTTACCACACTGGCAAAAATTTTTTTTAAAAAATTATGGGATCGAATGCAATGGAATTTAAAAATAAATAATTTTCCATTCAAAATTGTAACACTAATGTTTGTTTAGTTACTTTTTATTTACAAAAAAATTACAATTCACAATCCAAACAAATTAAACCTCAAATTGATAACAATATTACACAAAGTAACTACTAGTGACACAAAGTAATCATATGCTTCGATGTACAAGCAAGACTAAGCCCCTAATCCATTGTTTTTTATACTTAGCCTGATATCATACATTCTTGAAGGGTGTAGTAGATTCTCGAAACATCTAGAACACGTAATAAAACAGTTTTGAGACTGTTCCAACAAAAATTCTAGAACTCTTTTCAATGTTACAATATCTCTCTGTTATATACCTTAATAAAATAATTATAAAATTAATCTTGTACTGTAAAACAAAATTAAATAAAGAAAATCATTTATGAGGAAAATCTTTAATAAATAGTATTTTAATTGTTTTACCAGGAGCTATGAAATCTTTAAATTACAAACAAAAAAAAAGAAAGAAAAACAAGAAGAATAAATTAAAACAAATAAGACAAGAAGAGTAGAAAAATAAATTAGTTCTAGTTTCACTTACGGTATATAGATTGCCATTTTCATCAATTAAATGCAAAATTCCATTGGAATCAAACTGCATGTCATGAAATGAATGGTTTTCCAAAGTAACATCATTTGTATATTTTTTTACCAAAAGTGATTCATCACAGAGGATAGTCAAATACCAGAACTGCAATAGCGTTTTCCCTTTGTGCTCTTGCATCAAAGCATAAAAACTCCCCTTTAAACTGGAACTAGTAACAAAAGCTGTCATCAGATTGAAAAATAAATTTTTAATGAGTGACTCTAGTAGTCCAAAATATTATCACTATCTGAATGTCAAAATATTAATCAAAATCAAGCATTCCAAAATATTATCTTTACCTGAAAGAAAAATTAAAAGAAAAACCTATAAAAATATTGTAACGTTAAATCGATAATAAAATAAAAACATATGGTTTAAAATCCCAAATCTTTTGTTGGAACAACTTTTGGTCAGAATAAACCGTTGGAGCACACAGACAGGCCTAGATCTTTTCGACGAAGACCTGGAACCACCCAGGAGGATCTCGAACCATCCAAAAGGTTCGCTTTGCGACTATATATAAGGAGCAAGTGACTGGGCCAGTTAGTCTAAGTCTGTGTCTTGACTGTGAAGCTCAAGTCATATGATTAGTGTACTATAAAGTTATAATTTTTGTAACCTGCTCGAACATTTGGAGTTGTATTAATTTGTTGGCATTGATAATTGTATATTTCTGTTGAATAAATACTTGTTGACCCACAGAAGTGTTACAACTGGTGTCAGGTGTAGGGTTTAAAAAAAAATGCCAGGCAAACGAATTGGAGAACTTAAAGTAGAGGAGCTGAGAAGAGCTTGACTTAGACACTACAGGTACGAAGACGATCTTATTGGCTCAGTTACGTGAGTACTACTTGAGTCAAGGCGTAGATCCGGATACAGTAGAGCTTGAGGAAAGCTCTTTAAAGGCCACTTTAAATGATTTGTCTGCTGAGCTTAAGGCTGAAATAAATGATAAGTTGGCAAGCCAGTCGGCGGAAATAAATAGCAAATTTACCAGCCTAAATTCTAATTTGTCGGCTGAATTAAATGATAAATTGACTAATCTGTCTGGCGAAACAAATGACAAATCATCTTATCACCCGAAATGGATGACAAATTGGCCAACCAGTCTGCTGATATAAATGAAAGGTTTACCAACTAGTCCTTTGATATGAATGCGCCTAACAAAAAGTTTGCCAGCCAGTCAGCCAAGATAAATGACTGGCTGAACAACCTCTCTTGTGAAATGAATGACAGGTTAGCTCTACAAGAAGCAAGGGCTATCGCTTTTAAGGAGGAACTTGAAAAATTGAAAAGACAACTTGAAAAAGGGCCCAGGCGGTCGTCAGGGAGCAGCTCTGCTCACAGCCATTACTGGACGAGGAAGTACATGAACCCGCAGTTATGTAGAGCCGAGCCAGGATAAAACCACCGACGTTTGATGGTAAATCATCCTGGTCGAATTACCTTAAGCAATTCAATGTTCGGCCAGTGCTAATGGGTGGTCTCCTAGAGATAAGGCAGTTGCCCTTACGGTGGCACTCAGAGACGACGCTCTGGATGTTCTCCAGACCCTCAACACTAACGACCCATATGATTTTGGCCTGTTAATAAGCCGGCTAGAGATGCAGTTTGGCCATGCCCACCTCGAACAAGTGTACCAGTCCCAGCTGAAGAACAGGAAACAGAAGGCAACAACGACGATCCAGGAGTTTGAGGCGGACATTGCGAGGATGGTGAAACTGGCTTATCCAACAGCCCCAGAAAATTTATTGGAGTGCTTAGCGGTCCAAGAATTCGTTGACGGCCTACGTGACGCGGAACTTCGGAGAGCGGATTGCTTGTGGATGCCCTCTAGTGCGTTGGAGTATGAAGCGGCGACGGAGGCTTCTCAGGGGGGCAAGAACTTTAATGCAAGGATCCGGGCCATGGACAGCACCGACTGCAGCGAGGTGCAACAGGAATAGGCAAACCTAAACAACCTGGAAGAGGTAGTTTTAAAGGTTGTCAAAGCACTTGATTCTCGAAGGAGACCAATGCGGTGTTGGGGCTGCGGTGAACTTGGACACATCAGGAGTGCCTGCAAGAAGCAGGCCACTACTGACACATCAAAACCCCAGGGAAACTAAGATGGGTCGACTTCTGGAGGGCGATATCGACCCAACAACGTCTTCAAGACCCTCCCCTTGTGGTGGTAGCCTCATTGGGGCACAAGCCCGGTAGTTTATATGAGGACAGCATCGTCAACAGCACGAGGTACGCCACGTTGGTAGACACCGGTGCTACGAAGACTATCGTCTGCTTGAAAGTGGTTGGCAAGCAAAGGCTGTCCCCTCCAGGTGGCGACTGAGGACCGCGACAGGAGATGTAGCCAAAGTATTTGGGGAAGCAAAGGTAAAAATACAGCTGAGTTCAAACTGTGTCTCGCACTCAGCTCTAGTGGCTAACATCGAAGAAGAAATGATTCTCGGCATGGACATAATGAAATCATGCGGTTTCCAAATAGACCTAAAACGGCAAGTCGTCAACGTCAGTAGGGAGGAACTCATGCATAGTCGAGAATTGGCCAGCATATTAGTCACCTTAGGTGAAGACGAGGAACTTCCTGCAAGGTGTGAAACTATCGTAGCTGCTCTTCTCGACTCTTCAACCCACACGGATCAGCCGAAGCATCCCATCTTACTGGAGCCTAGAAATCATGACCAGGAGGTTGGGAAAGGCGTCCTTGGTGGAAAGGCGCTCATCATACCCTCTGACAGGGTTCCTATACCTCTTTGTAACATCAATGACTACCCAGTTACTATCAAGAAGGGCACAAAGGTGGGGTGTTTAGAGCCTATGACCTTAATGATACTTCAGGCGTCTGCAAGGAAGGAGCAAACAACTGAAAATCTCAGAAGAATGTTAGAAGGACTTGACCCGTCACTGTCAAGAAAGGAAAAGGAGAAAGTCAAGGACCTTGTGAATCGCTATCGTCCTGTCTTTGGCTCGGACTCCAGTAAGCTAGGTAGAACAAGCGTGGTGCATCACAAAATCGATACTGGTGATGCACGCCCTATTCGTCAAGCCAAAGTTAAGAAGGAAGAAGCTGAGAATGCTCTTAAGAGATGGTGAGAGACGGAGTGGTGGAGCCGTCAAGTAGTCCATGGGCCTCTCCGGTAGTGCTCGTAAAGAAGAAGGATGGAACAACCTGCTTCTGCGTAGATTACCGGAAGCTTAACGATGTGACAAAGAAGGATAGCTACCCATTGCCAAGAATCGATGATGCCTGTAATTAACTAATCCTCTGGACAGACACCTACGAGAGTTCTCTTTGGTCGAGAGATGAGGTTACCCTGTGACCTCATTTTTGGCAGCAAACCTGGGATGGATGTATCTGGACAAGGCTATGTATCCGGACTCGAGAAGAGAACAGAATTCACGTACGAGCTAGTTTGCAACAGCCTTTTGAGAAATTAAATTAAATTATATAAAGCTTTGTTACTGATGACAGTAATAAGATTCTTATAGAATTTTATTTAAAAATAGTATAGGTGTTAAAAAAATTGCAACAAACAGTATAATAAAAGTTAAAACTTCTAGGGAATTCAGTTGTGGAGCAAGTATTAAAAATAGTTAAACATTAGAAATGACCTAAACATCATACATACCTAAAATATTCTGGATGGATTTGTGGTCTATCTAATAAGTAGCTACAAAGGACGTAAGTACAACGCCAATACCAAACAACAACGCGATGTTCAGCAAAGTCACATTTAAGAGAAAATAATAATCCATTATTTCCAAATTGTATATCAATAACTTTACCATGATACTGATCTGAAAGAAGCATAAGAATAAAATTTTATCTGTTAGTTAAAAATTAAATGCATGAAATGTATATACTTCGGTAGCAGAGAGGCAAAGAAGACTAATCTACATATTTCTGACTTAATAGAAATGCAATTGGAACAAAAAAAAAATCTGGTGCGATGGGCGCAACACACAACTTTCACTTACAAACTTATTTAGATTAGAAATTGACGTGTTTTTTTAATTACCATTTCTCAGAGTCACATATTTCATATTTAGCTCTTTCTTATTTTTAAGCGAAATGAGAGACAGATAATTTCTCCATATAAACAAATACAAAGGTACTTTATAGGAAAACAAAAAAGGCCCCTACCCCATTTTAGCCCCCTCAGAACATTTTAATTGTGATAAAGCTCACCTGATATTAAAGAAGACTTGATTTTCATTAAACATGATGAATTTAATCAAAATCATTAAAGCCATTTTTGAGATATTCGAAAAAAGGTAAAAATTGGAAAAAAAAGTTATGAAATAAAGAGCCCCCTCCAATTGATCAATTTTGATGAAATTTTGACTGTCACATCGCGGGCATATACATACACCAAACACCGAGTTTGATCAAAATCGTTATTGAGTAAACAAAAAAAAACACGTGGTAATAAGACAACATTTATTAAGTAAAGTGCCCCCTCCGTTTAACCAATTTTGAAGAAATTTCGACTGTAGCATCGCGTTCATATACATACATCAAATACCAAGTTTGATCGAAATCGTTAAAACCATTTTTGAGTAAATAAAAAAAAAACACGTGAAAATGGGACAACATTTATTAAGTAAAGTGCCCCCTCCAATTAATCAATTTTAATGAAATTTTGACTGTCGCATCGCGGGCATATACATACACAAAATACCAAGTTAAATCAAAATCGTTAGAGCCGTTTTTTAGAAAATCGAGAAAAACGTAAGAAATAGTCAAAATTCTTTAAATAAAGTACCCCCTCCCTTTGACCAATTTTGATGAAATTTTTGCTGTCACATCGTGGGAATATACATACACACGCACGCACTTTATGCCAATTTATGCCACTAAGGCTAATCGGACGATACTACAGTGGGAGTCCTAAATTTTGCCCATCCAGGTATAATTAGGATAGGGATCTTTAACGAGTACCTGACATCGTACATGCTCGGGACCTCCATTTTACTTCCTATCTGAGTGACGGCATTGACAAGGATATTTTACTCCCATTAAAAAAGCCTAGTGCCACCTCGGGACACGAACCTGCAACCTTTAGTACAGTAAGTTTCTATGCTAACCACTACACCACAGGTGACCCCCATTGACTAATTGTTAAATCAATTAATAAAGCGTATTTTTTAAAACTAACATTTTTTTTTTAAATGTGTATCACAATAGGAATACCTGGTCAATCTAATTTTAACCTAGTTTTTTATTTATAATTATGATAATGAAAACAAAAAATAATTAATACATAAAAATAACCTCGTACCTCGAAGAACAAATGCAATATGAAGATCTGGATAAGTAACAACAAAAATGCTAGGCTCATTAGTTTTCTCAGAAAAAGCAAAGAAGTCTTCTTCGTGAGAACCTCTAATACAACCAATACCATCGAAATCAGGAGGTGAATAAAGCAAGTAATTATCTAAGTTTAAATCATAAATAAAAATAAAATATCCAGTGGCAAGTAGAACAGCTGAATTCTTGATACTTGTAATCATTGTCTCTTTTGTAAATTTAATCCACCTAAAAGATTGAGAATAGGGAAAAAATACAATAGCATTAAAAACAATAAATAGCAATATTCATATAACCTCTAAAATGTCAGAATAAAATACCTATTTTAAAGACTTAAAACTTTAGAAATGATTTTGTATGTCCTAAATATAAAAAATTGGATTTTTCATTTTAGTATTTAAGTTTAAAATATTTATTTTAAACTACGTACATTAATAATTATACGATAATATAAAAACTAGGAACTCTGAATGTTGGTAAGTTAAAATTGTGTGTTGTGCGCATCGCACCAGATTTATCTATATATACATAAACATATATATAGTTATACATATATATGTATTACTATATTATCAACGGATCGGTAACTTCATTATAATTACCTACATAATGACAATTATAAGTTTTATAAATTTATCATAATTACAGAAATCTACTTGGCACAAGAGCAGCATTGGAAAAATGAAAAATCTGGTGCGATGCGAGCAACACACAACTTTAACTTACCAACTTACTTAGATGAGAAATTCACATGCTTTTTTATTTGCTATTTCACAAAGTCACATATTTTTCCACATTCGTTTCTTATTTTTGTTTTTATTTGCTCTCAAAAGTACAGTATATTTTTATTATTATTAAATAAACGTTCTTACTTGCAATCATTTGGCAATGCAAGCTAATACTCCAAGTCGTCTGATTTATAATTCTCTATGTAATTGTTGAAAATTTCGTTTAGTTACCATGAAACAAATCATTTCCATTAAATAAACTGAAAGGCTTTAATTACAAACAATGGTCTGTCATTAAAGGTATACTCCGCATGCGTGGGCTAAACATGTTTATGAGTTGACGGAATATTTTTCTTTTTTTTCTCCTTTATATGTTTACTTGATTTTTTTAATATTTCATATTTAGCCTTTTCTTATTTTTAGGCGAAACGAGAGACAGATAATTTTTTCATATAAACAAATACAAAGGTACTTTATAGGAAAACAAAAAAGGCCCCTTCCCCATTTAAGCCCCCTCAGAACATTTTAATAATGATAATAAACCTGATATTAAAGAAGACTTGATTTTCATTAAACATGATGAATTTAATCAAAATCATTAAACCCGTTTTTGAGATAATAAAAACAAGGTAAAAATTGGAAAAAAAAGTTACTAAATGAAGTGCTTCCTGCATTTGACCAATTTTGATGAAATTTTGGCTGTCACATCGTGAACCTAAGACAAAGTTTATTAAATAAAGTACCCCCTCTGTTTCACCAATTTTGTTGTTTTGTTGAAATTTTGGCTGTCGCATCACGGGCATATACATACATCAAGTACCCAGTTTGATCAAAATCTTTAAAGCCATTTTTGAGTAAATAAAAAAAACACGTGAAAGAGAGACGAAATTTATTGAGTAAAGTGCCCCCTCCAATTGATCAATTTTGATGAAATTTTGACTGTCATATCACGGGCACATACATACCTCATAAATCAAGTTTAATCAAAATCGTTGAAGCCGTTTTTGAGAAAATTGAAAAAAATGTAAACATTAGACAAAATTCGTTAAATAAAGTACCCCCTCCGTTTGACCAATTTTGATGAAATTTTCGCTGTCACATTGCGGGCATATTCATACACCAAATACCGAATTTCAGGTTCGTACAGTTTATAGTTTTTGAACTAGTCTCTTCACACACACACAAACACAGATCATTTGGCGGTCATTTGGACTCAGGGGAACCCAAAACGTGTATTTCCGTTGAGAACAGGAAGTCAAAATTTTTCAGGATCGCAATACTTTCCCTTACTAAATATTTTATATATAGCTAAGTGAAAGTAAAAAATGAGTGGTCTTGAAATTCTTAATTTTAGGACAGAGTGTAAACATTGCTTAAAAGTAAAGATAACAAATATATACGTAAGATCTCCCCATAATTTTCAATTTACTCGAGGCCTTATCTGCCTTGATCCTGATGTGACATCCTCATATAATATGGAACCCCTGTGAGTAGCTCTTGACCTTTGGTTAAGTGTAATCGGATATATGGGAAAATAGCAGATTTTATTAATTGTGATCTCATGAATCATTCCTAAATACAGAATGAACTTCGTAATTTAACTTGAAAATATCATTATAAAATAGTAAGAGTAAAATTCCCGCATTTTGCCTTAAAAATCTAAAATTCCCACAGATGAAAATTCCCGCATGCTAGACACCTTGTTTTTAAATTGTTTTGCTGATCCCAATTTTTATTTTACCCCATCAGATCTTGGGTAATTTAACGAGGAGGCCTTAAATTTTTTGACATAGGTAACATGCCTTTATTTCGATTCTTGGTTTACTTAATTTTTTTTAAGTGGTTGTAACTGAAGAAAAATACAACTCCTTCATTTCACATGAGAACTGGATAGCATGTAGAAAAACAAATAAAGTATAATTTTAGCAAAAAAATATTTATTTTTAAGAAGCCCTAAGAAATATGAGAAAAATATTCCATAAGAAAAAAGAAAGAGATTAAACTGTATAGCATTTCAAAATGATAAAATAAAGCTAAAATCGCAGAATAAAAAGAGATATATAGCAAAACTTAAAGGTACTACTTCTGAAGAGTGGCTCATGGGCGTGGCCTGTTTTGAGAGGTTATGTGACCATGATGAACTCTCATCCTGTCTCCTTCAGTTAAAAAGGGTCTTGATTAGCTTTATTAGATCCTAGCTTTACAATCCCGTTAGCGACACTGTTCAGAGATAAATAAATTCCCAAAAGAGTCCTTTTCAGTCACTCCTTGGCTAGAGAGCCACTGTTCAGAATAAGTGCTGAAACATAGTTTAGTAGGGCCAATATGCACCTCATTCTAAGCAAAGAATGACATTTCTTATTAGAAAAATGTATGGACAGCAATGGACCTAAGAGTATGGACAGCAATTTGTATCCCCCAAACACAAGGTTGAGGGTAGTAGAAGTTTAGAAGTAATTTTATATGATTTGTTTAAAATGCTGCTCGAGAAAAATTTAATGTAGACTAAATAAAAATGATTTTGTTGTTACATTACAAACAATAATATTTTAAAGTTTTTAATGCTGACTTATAAATGATTGACATCGAAAGAAAAATACATAGTAGCAGTTGTTGGAATTGGGGTCAGTATTAAAATTGATGATGTATAAAAGCACACTGTCTTATATCAGAACCATTTAGGGCACCAGGCACACCTCAGGCACATTGTAACTAATGGAGAGGAAACCTTGGTAACAATGGCAACAACTCAATTCCCTGGCTCAAAAATAATAAGCACATCAGAAATTGACCACATAAGCAATCAACGAACTGTGTTCGAGTTCTGTGAGGTCAAGCCAGACTAATAATCACAAGTGGGAAGCTAGACTGGGCCATCAACTCAATGACCCCATTGAAACTGACTCATTTCAACCCTTACCTTATATAAGCATGAGGTATTTCTATTGCAGGAACCCACTGCCTCCTTTTCTCTCGTTTCTTCTCAAGGATTTCTATCCTTTCCTTTGGACCCCAATGGTTTACTGATTTTTTCCATTTTATAAAAGCATTATCCAATAAAGTAAGTTTAAAAGCTTGTTTCAGAGAAACATCTAGAACAAATTATAATAACAAAAATTATTACAAGCAGAAATCAGGCCTCCTGGAATCGCCCAGGCAATACATAACTATTATATAAATGAAAGTGTTCTCAATCAGTTCAGTGCCTTACTGACTCAATCAGTTGTCATGTAGGTAGCAGTTAGGTGTGTGTATTTTAGTTGTTTAGTCTGGAATTATGATATATTCTTATCCTTTCTCAATCTAAAAGCAGCTCTTGTTTCTGTAAGAAGAGAGAATTAATGGGAAGCCTTAAGGAGGAAAAATACATCAAAGAACCAAGCAGTGGCCATCAAGTAAACTTACTCGGAACCAAAAGGAATTATTAGACTGATTGGAAAAGAGCCAAAGAGATTCAAAATAGAGAAGGGAGGAGACTGCCTGAAACCATAACTCTTCTAACAGTACATGGATGCCCTGATAAATCGGAAGCTTGCAAGAAAGGCATGAACATGAATATTGCCAAAAGTAAATTCCTATAGGTATGCAGACCCAAAAAAAAAATAATAAACATTTCCTGTAATGGTGAAGAGATGGAGGTAGTGTTGGAATAGACTTACCTAGGATCAGTAATGCAAAGCTGTGAGAAAGTGGGGTTCAAAATTTTACACAGGATTAGAAAATCAAAAACTGTTTACAAGAACACATGAAATACAGTCGTAGGAAAGAGGGAGGCGTGCTAGTAAAAAAAAAAAAGTAAAAAAAAAAAAAAAAAAAAAAAATACTCGAATATCATAATATATTAAAAGTAGATCTAAATATGGGCACAAAAAAATATAATAATATATACTATAATATAATAATAATATATATCAATGGTTTAAATCTTTAGTTACAAGTAAATGTGTTAATTTATGTTTTATATGATTAAAATAATTTTAGCAGATTTTATAGATAAAATTGATTAACGTAACAATGTATTAGTAAAAAATTACTTTTACCTTTACTAAAATATTTAATTAGGTTGTGGGACACTTTCTCTTCCATCAAAGAATCATGATCCTTCCTTGAGGCTGTGTAAATAATCATTATTAATTATACAAAAGTGTCACAACATACAATGAACAATAAGAATTAAGAAAATAAAATGTTACTATATCACATATAGCATATAATATAGATATTATGTATAATACATACAACACTTCTAATAAAGATAATACCTTCTGTAAGAATTTATTTTATTTTATTTTTTAAAAAATCTTAGCTTATACATTTTAATTGTAATTAAAAATTTGATCTAGATTTTCACATGATAGTCATGATCCAACTACCATTAAAAATATTTATATGAAAGCATTAAGTTTTTGCAAAACCATACAAAGGGGGGTATATCCAGGGTTTTTAGTATTAAGCTAAAACATGTGAATTTTTAATCTTTCACTGACACAAAATATGAGTTACTATTAGTAAAATATACAACCAGAAAGTGAGGGGATGAAATGGAAAAAAAAAGTACAGTAAAATATTAATGTGTATACATCTATATAAATAAAGATGAAATTCTTTTTGAATGTTTGTTTGTTCTTTATAGAAATCCATACCGTTTGTCCTAAATTCTCCAAATTTCGCTCAGTGGTTCTTTGATACCAGGTGAGACACCTGTCCATATTAAAATTGCATAAGTTCAGCCAATTTCTGGATATATACTTTATTGTTATAAAAATCATTTTGATCTCGCTTTACATTGTTTTTTACGAAATCGACCGTTTGAGTCGATAAAAGTTTCTCTTCATAGATTTAAAAAATGAAATTCTCCGGGTGAAACCGGTATATTCACCTAGTTTTTAAATAAATTATTAAACAAAAAGGAAAATTTAAAAAAATATTTTTTTCCATACAAGTTTTTTAAGTATATATTTAATTATTTTTTGTCTTTTAGTTATCTGAGGATTCCTAAGATTCCTAGCTCTCCTAGGAAATCTTATTTCGCAGATTTGTCGGAGTATGCAAAATCATCGACTTTTCCAGTATATTTCAATGGGATTTGTTGTTTAGTTATAAACTATGATGTCACTATTTGACTCAGCTTCTTATTGTACATATGAGTCAATCAACAAAAGCATCCTTGATTTTGGAGTTTGAAATGTTTTGTGAAAACCTGCTAAACTACTTGATTTTAAAATTCCATCAATGTATCTTAATGCATGCAGTTTTACATGACATCCTACATAAGGCTGTGATTTTCTTAATATGGCTCTAATTATTTTATTTCACTATATTTTTTCCATTGATTGTTTTATCTTATGTGCTTCCAATGACTAATTTTTTAAAAATCTTTTTTCATATAACTCACATTAATTTTTTTCTCACAGTTAGAGTCCCTTACTGTTTCTACTATTCCTAAATCGCTGAGGAGGGCTATATCTATATTGGGCTTATAGCCCATATATAGATATAGAATAATAAATTCTAATAATAAATAAATAATAATCCCATAAATAATAATAAATAATCCCAATAAATTCTATAATGGGAATTTATAGCCCACATTTCTCGCATTTCCCGATGACCTTGAATTATTCGCAGACAAGAAACGATAACTTAATTACATCTAAATATTATACAGATGCAGCTGTCCAGTATCAATATGGATAATAATCCAGGCAAAACTAAAAGCATGAGCATTTATATATGGCTGAGTAATGAGAATATTAAGGTTAAGTGGCAAATCCCAGAACAAGATAAAGACTTTAAATATTTAGGTTCTAGATCAACAAAAGTGGGGAAAAAAAATAAATATCAATGGGGAGGTGTCGCATAGGCTGGGAGCAGCTAGAAGATTGTTCCACCCAATCAGGTTTCAGCACTCAAGAGAAATAAATATAGATACTCACAATACTTTGACATAGAGGTTAATTACAACTTATTTATAGCCATAACAAAAAAAAAGAAATGTGAAGACTTCAATTGAAGTTAATTTTTTATAAAATGATTTCATTCTTTATTACCTTCTTTAACTCTGACAAGAAACAGGGGCAAATATAGCTGACATGTTACTTCACCTATATTTTATTTGTCCTTTTAAATTAAATTCTATGTTTAAATGACAAAAACATCCCCCTGGCAGCAGCCCTTCCCTGGATCGGCCTATGAATGTATGTACATAAAGCTGAGAGGTATGGAATAAGGAAGCTGTGAAAGCATTTACCCATTTACATCAATTTTATCTATAGGTTAAAAAATAGGTATCTTACATAAGAAATTTTAAACACCCAATTAAGAGTTAATTAATATTGTTGAAATCATAATAATTTGTCAAATATCAATATATTGTAAATGAACCCTTATCATTGAACTCTTAAAAAAATGAACATGTAATCTAGAGCTAGATCTGGATAACTAACACTAAACATTTCCATGACAATGAGTATAAAAAACCATATTGACTAACTAATAATAGGATCATCTCCTAATCACTGTTACAAGACTTCACACATAATCAGCTGAAAAATCCATATCAAGCAAACTTTTGGTTAATTTATTATTCTTTACAAAAATTTAAAGTGAAAATTGGCAAATTTAATTACACAATTAAACTTAAAAAACTAGTACTACAGCTGGTTCACAGAAAAAAATAAAATAATTTATCTGCATTATTTAAAGATTAATAATTAAACCATATTACAATATACTATTAAAAGTAAGTTGAAAGAAAGAACGAAATCTGTAAAAAATAAAAAAATCAGTAACAAACAAATATAAGAAACAATCAACAGTAAACATTAGTAACATCACCCCTGAGCATCAAACATACCTTCTGGTACGCTCGATTTCTTTTTTTCAAAGAACTCCATTCTTTGATAAAATAACTTCTTAAAGCTATAATTAATTAAATATGTCAAATTGGATTGACAAAAATCACATGTTGTATCGATACCTTTGGTTGCTAAGAAAAACAGGTTCTTTTCAAAACAAAACGGAAATGAGAGGGTTATTTCTCTCCGGAAAATAATGCTTAATCGATATTTTTTTAGTAACTCGGATTTTAGTCAAATTACCATGGACTGCTGCAGAAATATATACCAAGAAGTCTGTTTCAGGCCCCAACTAATTTTCATAGGTCTAATCATTAAATAGCCCTTGTTCCTAATTACAGAACCTTTTACATTCAGCGTAAAGAAAGTATTCTTTACCTTGAGCATAGAGAATCGTTTTTTACTTTTAAATTTCTAACCATGGGCGTACCCAGCGGGGAGCAGCTGCCCACCCCTGGAAGGCTGGATGCAATAATTTTTTAAGCTTTTAAGGCGGGAAGCAGTAATAGAATAATATTTTTAAAGCAAATAATTGTAATAACTTAGTTGATAAAGCACTGCTCTAATTATACATAATTTTGGTTTCGTTTACTTTTTCCGCGGTAAGATGTTACAACCTGAACGACCATAGCTTGCCCCCCCCCTAGTTTTGATCCTGGGTATGCCCTTATTTCTAACATATATTGTTTTTAATATACACTAAATATGAATAAAACTTTAAAATATCTAAATTAGAATAAGTAGTTCGGGAAACCTAATAAGTCCACAGATTCAAATACATAAATGGAAAAGCTAAAAAAAAAAGAAAGTTACTACTTTTGCACTAAGAGGCCGTTAACTTAAATTATTTTCCGACGTGTATCCCTTGATAGCTCAAAGAATTGAATTTTAATCCTCTTGGATTATATGCTTAGGCATGCTAGGAACTTAAAAATAAATTAAAACCAGAATCTACCTTTTTGGACATCTGAGGTTTAATTTAATTTTTTTTCTATTCATCACTTTTAAATATTTAGCAGTTAACCAGCACTCCAAGCGTTGATTTGGAAAACTTTGTTTATTCATTATTCTTTATTTATTAACTTTATTCATTATTTGCCGTAAAATGTAAAACTTATTAAATTAGTAACAATAAATCAGTCTTCAGCGAGTTTCCTATCGAAATCTTTGATCTCTTTAAAGGTCTGGTCACATGCAGCACGGGCGTGTATCGGATCTGATTCATTTACGAAGGATAGATAGTAACCGTTCACACTTACCCGCCACCGGGTCAAATGACCCGTTACTATCTATCTTTGATATTTGAATCAGATCCGATATACACCCGTGCTGCGGTGCGGTTATGTTTCACCAGACCTTTAAAGTGGTCCATGTCAAATGGAAGTCGGTTGGCAAGACGTTTGGAGGGTAGGGTTGATTAGACAGTCTCATTCATCGAAGCTCAAACAATTTTAGTGAGGTCGTGTAAGGATAATTGTCGTGTTACAGCATAGTGTCTTTCCAGTGGACCAAAGATGGCTTCATTAATCCCGATTTCTGTAGCATAGCATACATGTTTGAAAAAACATAGGTATTGATTGTTTTTCTAGGATTCAATAATCTGTACCTGATTTGCTGACTGCAAGAAAGTTCTCGGAGAATTGTTCTGTGGTTTTCTTTAACAGTTGGCTTCAAACATTTTCGTCAAGGGACGGAGTCCTTCCATGACCTTTCTAGTCTTCACGGCTGAAAGTTCTCTTCAGCATTTTTTTAAATCGCCGCAGTGCGGTGCCCTCTTTCACACTGTGATCATCCCATACTTCGTTAGTAGAAATTAGGTGAAAATTCTTCTTTGAGATATTAACGCTAAGTATATTATATACAAGCACATATTTGTTTGGAAGATAATTAATAATGAAGACATCTGTCAAATATAATAAGTTTGTTATTTAGAGAGATGATTTAATGAAAACTTAAAATTCTAGATTATTTTCGGGACAAACAACTTTTTCTAATGATCTGAACATTCAACCTCCTTGTAAGTTGGCGCCAAACTAAAATTTTGTTTTGAATCTTGACATATAACAATTGTGATTAAGTAAAGATGAACTTTGCCTTATTATAACCACAAGTACGCATGTATTTTTAAGAATTTGTATTAAAATGGAGGATCTATCCTATATGAAGCCGGCTGAACCTGCTAGATTTGGATTTATTAAAGATTACAATGAAAGATATGATAGGATTCCTAAATGCTTTAGTTTTTCTGTTGATGAGAGACTGGATGATGGTATTCAGGTTTATCTTAGGATAAAACCTGATGGTGATTTATCTGAAGTTAGTTCATTACCTTTAGTTGATAATGTAGCTCTTGTAAATAAAACAATTTTATTGTGATTTTGACTTGAGATTCAATGTTCAGGATGGCTTTTTATCACTTTCTGAAGAGGAAACAAATTCTCTTGTTCTTAAAAAGAAGGCGTTAGTCTCTAAGTAAGTGAAATAACCATTTAATATTGAGTAACAAAATCTTATATGGAATAATCCATAGTCTATGTCTTTTGATTAAAGGCTCTAAACACTTTTAGTCATTAAAATTAAATATTTTTGATTATTTTATACTTATTATTTCTGTAAAAGAATAAAATACTTTTAATGATTTTTGCAAACATTACAGTAAGGTCCATATCCTTGTTTCTGACATTGATCCCTCTTCAATTATTTAAAATTAAATGTTGCAATTTAGTCATTTTGTAATTTTAAATAATTAATTTATTATAAAAAAAAATATTAGAAATTAAACTAGTCAGTTCTTTATTTTCTTTGAGTACCTTTAATTCTGAAGAATTTCTAGAATTGTTCACTTCAACTACTTTCAGCATTCCATGTGCAGTTTGTTTGTTCTGGATGGATACTAGTTTCCCTATGTTACTCCTGGGCTAAGACAACCTAGCGTCGTCTAGTTATCTGCACTGAAAATGAACCGTTAGGGTACTTTGAGCAGGTTTCGTTAGTAGGATTCTAATTAATGTGCTTTTTAACTGAAAAAGATACATTGAGAGTACACTTATACTACGTTTCGTAACTTCCAAAAATAGACAACGCCCCGGAAGGAACATAGGGAAAGCTTTATCCCTGGATATAGTTTGATATATTTAGAGCCTAAATATGATATTATTTAAGTATTCAAAACAATATTATTTTGTTATTTTGAAATTACTGTCATGATATTAATTTGTATTTTTTTTTTTTTTTTTTTATCATTTGATTAGTACCCACTTCAATATAAATAGAATGTATGAAAAATGACTAAATCGCTAAAATTAGTGAATAATATACTTAGATTTAAAGAAATGGAATGATGAACAAGGAGCTTCCTTTCACGCTTATTCTTAAGATTAGAGATATTGCTGTATTGACAGAGTAGGAATTCTGGATACTCTAGGCACTAACTATTACACCTATTTGGTAATTAATCAACTCCATGGACTTTTCCAGAGTGTATGTTCCAATGATAAAAATTTAATTTATCATTATGTATATTTTTCATTTAGATCATAATATACAATATATATGGAACGACAGTTTTGTGTATGTGTCTTCGTGGTTCTAAAATTTTATTCTGATTTTGGTTTGCTTATTTATTTAACTCCACTTTATTACTTTGGCTAATTGGGCCTTCTTATAACAGCTTGTATTCTGATTATAAATTGAGACTTCATAATTTCATCTCCTTAAAGTGAATGATTGAAAAATAATGTATTTTTTAATTTTAGGTTTTCATTTTCCTACATTTTTAAACCCAATGCCACACAGGAGGAAATATTCCTTAAAAGTACGGAGCATAATCTACGAGATTTCTTTAATGGAAAAAATGCATTTGTTTTTACTTATGGAACCTCTAGTTCTGGAAAGACTTTTACTATTCAAGGTATTTTAAAGTTATTTATTTTCCCTAATTTTATTTTGATTTTGGACACGATTTCTCTTCCCTTAACTGTTTTAGATAATAAAATTGTTTTTTTAAACTTCTTTTCACATCCTAAACCAAATGCTGCATACCATTCCTAGAAATTTTTTTTTTAAATCTATCCATAAGCCTGAGCCTAAACAGAAGACTAAAATTACTGTACTCTGTTCTTCACAAGTGATCGAAAATGAAGATCAGACAAAGACTGAATACTTTTACAGACCTTTTAAAACCAATGTGGACATATGCATCACAAATTTTCGGGACAGTGAAAAAGACTCACATACAGAAAATACAAATATTTCAATAAAAAAACTGAGACTAATTAAACGTTTACCCTCTTACGTCAGCAACAAAACCTTTCATACAGATTTACAAATACCTACTGTCCAAGAATATATTCATAAATCATACAAAAGATTTCACAACAAACTCTAAGGACATTACAACAAACTTATACAGAATATGGCGACATCGGACATGCCTGAGAACACCAGAAGAAGGCTAAAATGGAGGTGGCTAAGAGATCTCCTAGTATAAAATCTTATAGAATATCACGTCAGAAGGAGTTGCCGAACTCCCTCATGCCTGTTTCTTTATGTACTACACATCGATCACATCCGCTTATTGTCGCGTTTTTTTTGTGACAGGTGTGGATATATAAATAAAGTTTAAAAAAAAAATCTATCCATTTTTCAAAGAGTAGAATAAAAGTTGCATTTAATTTGTAGAATGGGATTATAAAATTTCACTTAAATTAATTTCATATTTTGAAATTTGTTTTTTCTCTACAAATTTAAAACTTATTTTGAGATAAAAGAAATAACTTTTTTTATCACAATCCGGACTTAACATTTCCCCATAGAGAAGGCAGTTCTAAATTTGGAAAATTTTGGAAAATTCAAATTTGTGGAGAAGAAATAATCTTATTTTTTCCTAAAACTTCCTCAGGAAGTCCCATTCCCTCTAATGATGCAAAATACCTACACTTTCTACCAAATACCCATGCTTAAGTTCACTTCTATTGATTTATCAATAAAATATAGCCTGAAAACTGTAAATGTTTTTGTTTTTTGAACATTTTTCAAGACTTCATTTTATATCTTAAAACTTGATTCCAATGAAAATTTAAGTACTTTCTCTCCTCATATCATATGAAATTTCAAGGTCCAAAATCTTATGTTTCCAGAAATCAGTTTTTTTTTTTTTTTTGCTTCCACAAAATATAGTTACACGGCTTTTTATAATTAGTTGCTGCTAATTTATTAGCAGATCTAGTAATTTGTGGAATTTTGTTGGTAAATTAGTAAAATAAAGGATTTAGGGGTAATGCTATCTCTTCTGCTCATGATAAGAAAAAAAAGACTTCTAATTTATAGCGACTAAAGAGACTGTCTTTTGGTTTCTATTGATGAGAACCAAGAAGCATTCCTTTCTTGGTGAAAAGTATCAAAAAATTTGGAATCACATATAAAACATCAAATGCAGTATGTTAGTATTTCTTATATTGGCTGGAAGATTCTTAATGTATAATGTTCCTATTTAGTATTAATAGTTTATATTTTACTGGAAGACTTTTTTTAAATTCTTTTTGGTCTTTTATTATTCCAAATTTATACTACAGAGAAAAATCCAGTCTTCCTTTATTATATATATATATTTTTCAATACATTAAAACCTCACAACGTTTCGAGGCTCATTGCCTCATCTTCAGGTGTACAAATCTCGTCAAAATAATTAATAATGTTAGATTGCACTTCTTTCTTTGGCCACCTCACTTTTAAAGAAAGAAGTGCAATCTGACATTATTAATTATTTTGACAAGATTTTAATGAATTGATGTATTGTATAGTTATAATATATATTTTGTACACCTGAAGATGAGGTAATGAGCCTCGAAACTTTGTGAGGTTTTAATGTATTGAAAAATATATATATATCATAAAGGAAGACTGGATTTTTCACTGTAGTATAAATTTGGAATAATAAAAGTTCCTATTTAGGCATTTTGTGATAAAATATCTTCCTTTATTATTGTCAGATCATGACAAATGCAGGAATAATAATAAATAAACATCAAAACAGAAATTGCAGAAAATATTACCTTTAATCTTTAAAATGCAATGCCTCCAAAAAAGTTTATAGGTAGATCATATTCAAATAAAAAAATTCACGATTGGTAAAGCTTTTGCTTATTTCATTTCCTAATGTTGCAGTGGATTACTCTATAGCAATGGTTCTGAACCTTTCCTGCAGAACATGGATGTGAACCTTTTTTTCTCAACTATTTATTTGGGCCAATAGCAACATACTAAAATAAGGGAAATTATCTTTGAAATTAAAGAAAATAGAAAATAAATATTGTATTTAGTTTTTAAAATAATGCTAATAAGATACTTGTTAAACCTAGTTCAATAACTTCAGATTATGTTATTTTGTCACCACATGCTGTCATATAGTGTTGTCACTACATGTTATCAATTCATTGTGTTATTCTAAAGTTATAATTAGAGTTTGTTTTGTACATAACTTAGAAAAATTCTCTTGTAGGAGACTGAAGTGATTGATACTGAACATTTTTAATAATGTTGTTCTCATAACCTAATAATTATTTCTTTACTATATTGTATAAAATATATGTTATATATATAATACCTTTTGTTGATTTATTTTTAATTTCTATTATTTTTTTCATTTTTTTATAGTCTTAAATGCTCCTTTAGGAGAAAGACCTTGAAAAATCGTTATCTATAGTAACTCAAATCTACTCCCTAACTGTTTACGAGAATGCTTTACATATTTTCTAAAAAGTCTGCACAAACCATAGCAATTGTATTCTGCATATAACTATGAACTGTTAGCATAGGAACCATAAAATCCATCAAATTTATACCTACAGCTTGGTTGAACTTTTTCAACTTGATCATCCTTTTTTAGTAATAATCATTCTCTTTTTTTTAGTAATAATCACCCACTTATCTACCTATTCTTTCAGAAAATACCTGGAGAGAATTTGATACCACTGAGATAAGTTAGCCTTAAGCTAAAGATCAAAAGGCCACTTATTAAATTTTTCAGAATCCTAGAACTTTTGCTTAAACAAATTTATCATTATTTGAATTCAAATATAAACTCATTTCTTTGAAATAGCTGCTTTCCCTTTTTTCATTTTAAAAATGATTTGTCTCAGCACTTATTAAAAAAAAAAAAAAAAAAAATAGGAAAAATAATAAACCAAAGATTGTTAGACCTACTCACCATTCCTACTATGTACAGTACCTTGACCACTTGGGGCCCAGTACGGAACGCGTGGTCATAACTGTGGGGCCCTCCCTTATCACAGTTATAATTGAGTGAGGGGGATTAATTCCCTGTTTTTAGGCCTGAGGTAGACCCACCCCCTAGGTATACTGTTGCCTAGTCACTGACCAAAAAAAAATACCTGTCTATCAATCAATTTTCGGTTTCACAATACTACAATTACTTACTACATTGCTAATACTTTGTAGCAAAACTGTTACTAGTGCATTTCAGGATTTCGTTACGTATGACTGAAACTTTTAATAAATATATGTTAGAAATTTTATTTATAAATATATGTTAACTTTTATTATATAGATATTATCACTTCAATGTGTTAAAATTTTAATTATTTTTTATGTTTAACCCAGGTAACATTTTTAATTTTTTATTTCAGGAAAGAAAAAAAACCCTGGTCTCATCCCCAGGATCATTGCTTCTGTATTAGCAACACTTCAAAATTCTATTGATAAATCATGCTATTATTGCCCAGAACGATCTGTGTCGGTTGTAGAACTGACTGAAAATGAAGTGTTTGAAAAATGTCTTTTTAAGGAAAAATGCCTAAGTCATGCTAAAAATTTTGTAAGTGTATAATTGTTCAAAATTATTTTTCAGTTTATCTAATTATAGTTTTTGAATTTACAAATTTTATTTTATTTTATTTTAATGACAGGAAGCCAAACCAAAGGCTTGTTTGTCCCAACGAAAGAATAAAGTTTCATATTCTTTGATGCCAAAGTTGGTAATGGGGCCAATGTGATAAAATTGATAGGTATTTGATAATTTACTTACGAATCTTGAACCTTTTCCTAACTTTAGATCAAATCTAACTAGCCACTTTTGAAATAGTAGGTGTAGCTATGAAAATATGTCTGCTCGAATAAACAAAAGAGAATGGAATGCGGGTAAAATTGATTCAACTACATTTTTCACTAATAACAAATTTTTTGCCAAATTGATCTAGTCTTTTTTGTAATGAAGGCATGTCTAAAAAATACATTTGCATTTGGGCAAGCAACATTAATTATTCTAAATCTAATATATACTACGAGGGGAGATATTAGTTTCTAAATGGAGGACCCTTCGTTTAGTTTTTCCTTTGTTGTGATACTTATTTTAAATTGGTAGGTTACTTATGATTCAATAGTCAAGGGATATCAGGGTTCTAGGTGGTTGAGTTTGTAAATGTGTTGCTCCCTGAAAACCACATAACCTGAAATTAACGAGTTTGAGTCCCGAGTGCTGGGAGTCTTTTAACTACTCGGCATTGCCCCTCAGTTACCCCCTGGCCCCCTATCGTCTTTTTCAAGTTAAATGATATTTGTTATTCTAATGAATCTTTCTTTTTACATAATAATCTACCTTTATTCTTGTTTTAAGTTCTGGGAAGACATTTATGTACTGTAGAACCTCCCTCAATGGACACTTATAAGCAGGCGGTTTTCATTTACCCGACTTCGTTCCGTTTTCTTTTTATTGAAATCAACTTATAATAACTGGATATTTTAATAAACTTACACAGACAAAGATTTAGTCCTTTTTGTTTAAAAACAATCTTTGTTAATCAGACAGAAGGCAGAAAAGACGATGTTATTTCTTAGAAAGGCTAAGGGTTAGAGCAGCGGAGTTAGCCTGTTATATGTAATTTCTTAGAATCTTATTTCTAAGAAAGGCTAAGTGTGGTTTCTGTTTATCTTAAACAAAACATCAATGTTTCAAAGAAATTTTTTGTATCCCGGTACAGTCTCGTACAGCTTCTTCTTGAAACTATTTTTATTCGGTTAACATACAACATTACAGCGAATACATCCCATGTGTCAGGGCAGTTTAGTGTGCTTTGTTTTAAAATAAAAAGGTTTAATAGAACAATTAATTAAAATGACTCCTAAAAACATAGTTTAACTTTGAATGAAAAAGTGGAACCAACAATAGAAGTAAATGGAAAAGATACACTTATCATCTGGCCTCTCATTCGCGTTTCGAAATTAAAAATTAATTTTACAGCAAGCAGAGCTGAAGAAAACGAAGTGTAAAGTAAAATAGTAGATTACTGATTAATTTAAACATTAAACATGAAATTTTTCAATTGCTTCACTTTTAGTTGGTATAGTAAATATAAACGGTAAATTCTTTTGTCCCATCATGATGATCTATCTTTTTTTATTTTTTATTTTTAAATCAAATTAAGTTTAATGCATATAAAAATTTGTTTGTAGATATATATTGTACATTTGAACAGTTATAAAAAATAAAATCCCTATAAACTATTTTTATTTTATTGCATTTTCCAAGTTCATCTTCATTTTTATTCGTTGCTTTTGTAGATGTTGGTCTGGTTAGTATTTAAAATTTACTTCTCATAAGCGGGCATTTTGTCATTTCCCGATGATGTCTTTCTAAGGGAAGTTCTACTGTATTACAGGAATTTTTGATTCACTTGCTTGTATTTTTTATTATCATAAAAGAAAATTTAAAATGACTATTTACCATATTTTTATAGGATTAATTTATTTATAATATAATATAATAATTGTTAATTTTTTATTTTTTAATGCCTATATCAACTTCTCTGACCTTGCATTTGTTTCATTTTAGGTACAGCTGAACTTATCCAAAAATGATGACATTATCAGTAAGTATTTATTAATTCTAAAGTTTATAGTAATATAATACAATAATGATTGCTTAGGGTTAAAACTACTATTAAGAATTGATTTTTGATTTTAATATGTTAAAGAGAATAAAAAAAAGAATTATAAAGCTTCATTGTTATTTGGAAAACATCTTTACTTTCTCTTAAGAAAACTTATTTTTTAACAGAATTTCTTTTCTAATGGGTGAAAAAATTAAGTATTAATCTCTTTATCTATGTGTTCAACACAATTTAATATTAATAGTAAAAGAAGTTTTCATATTCTTTGTTAATTAAGGATTTTCTGATGTATTTTCATCATCATTTCAAAATAGAAATGTGACACAGGCATATTTGTTTTTCTAGTGGGACATTTTACTAATTTAATGTTGCAGGGAGACTAACTCCTTTTGTTTCATAAATGAATTTCAACATCAGATCTGCTCTTTTTTTCAGCATTCGAAGAATTTGAATTGCTGTTCAAAACATCAAAAAAATTGGAAGAATTTGTTCAAGATAACTGCATTTTTTCAATATGGTTTTCATTTTGTGAAATTTACAATGAAAAAGTTTATGATTTGTTTGATCAGTCAAAAGATTCAAAAACTCCATTAACTCTTTCTACAGATTTGGATAAACGTGTTTTTATAAAAGGTAGGTTGTTATCAACACTTAGATATTTAACCATTTTCGGCCCGCCAACAGCATATATTGGGTTGCTTTCCCTTCCGTAGCTGTTCGTCACCGACAATAGCCGTTTTGGGGCTGATGCTCATTCAATGTGTAACTGCCCTCATTCAGAGTGTCATTATATTACAATCCTCATGCTATTGCTTTATATTAGATTTTAATATATTGTTTTCAGTTTTAGAGGGATCCAGGTATTAAAAAAGATTTGAGAGCTATGCAGCTATAATTTAAAAATGTATATACATATATATATATACATATTTGTAAATTTGATATATGCTTATATTCATCTTTGATCTTCACCTATACATTTTTTTAACCCCTAATTCCATATTTATAGAATATATATTTGTACCTTTTGAAGTACAGGCGCTCATTTGATATTTCACCGGCTGTATCATAATACTTTTCAGTATATTGAACTGGCTAGTAAATAAATAATGCATATTATCTCAATAATTAAAAAAAGAATACTTTAGAAAAGTATTACAGTAAAAAAAAAAAAAAAATCCAGTAAAATATGCATTAACACAATGCAACAACCTCCGATGAACTAAGTAAATTAATGAGGTACTGGGGGGACAAGTTGATGGCTAACGGGGGGGGGGGGGATGTGAGGTACCTCCGAAATGGGGGAACGAAAAGGTTAAAAAATTTGTTTATTATTTAATTAATAGCCAATTCTCTCTAATTCAATGCCTCTTAGTTTCATGGCTCTATATTCCTTGGCTCTTGACATTTTTTATGTTGCAAATCAAGTAGTTATTACTCTCCATTCAAAATGGAGAACTCATTTTATATTGGTTGTGTACTTCTGGTTTAACAATCGATGGATATCAGGGATATTTACCAAAAAACTTAAACATTTTTCTCTTTGACTGCTGCAGAAACACTTTAGCTCGTAGTTTAAAATCAGCTCAGTTAGTAAAATTTAGTTTATATTCATTTAAAAAAAAATCATGAATAAATTTTGTCTTGAAATCCAACAGTTTGGAAATTTTTACACTAGATACATTTGGAATAGTGAGTAATGCCAAAACAGAAGTTTATATTTTGAAACCAATGAGCTGAAAAATTATTTTTTAAAACGGAACTTTCTCTCGTTTCTTGTTAGTTTTTTATACATTTTTCCACAAAACCTTAAAAAGTTAGCTTATCACCATATTTTATTTTAAAGCTTATTAATTTTTTTAGGTTTTCAATTAATACAAACTACATGTTGATCAGAGTTGCCAAGTTATTATTCTATCAAAATTTGACTGCAGTTTTATAATATTTTTCACAAACTAGATAAAAATTCTTAATTAAAATTTTGTGTTCCCGTGTGTTCGTTTTGTGTTGACCGAAATTTTCTACCTCTTTTTATTTAATTTAGAGATTTTGAATATAAAAACTCATCTTATTGAAAATTCAGAAACACTGGTATTAATTGGAAACATTTTGGTATTTTTTTTTTAGCTGGTGTAGCTACCAGTTAAGCTGGTAATTTTCTACCTCTTTTTATTTTATTTAGAGATTTTGATTATAAAAACTCAACTTATTGAAAATTCAGAAACACTGGTAGTAATAGGAAACATTTTGGTATTTTTACTTTCACTTACCTATATGAAATATATAGTAAGTGGAAGTATTGCGATCGTGAAAAATTTCGACTTCCGGTTTTCAACGGAAATACACGTTTTGGGATCCCCTGAGTCTAATTAACCAAGTCCCGCGAAATGGTCTGTGTGTGTGTGTGTGTGTCTGTGTGTCTGTGTGTGTGTGTGTGTGTGAACAGACTAGCTCAAAAACTATAAACCGTGCGAACCTGAAATTAAGTATTTAGTGTATGTATATGCCCGCGATGTGACAGCAAAAATTTCATCTAAATTGCTCAAAGGGAGGGGGTACTTTATTTAATAACTTTTTAAGTTTTTTTCGATTTTCTCAAAAACGGCTCTAACGATTTTGATTAAACTGAGTATTTTATCTATTTATATGCCCAAGATATGACTGTAAAAATTTTATCAAAATTGATCAACCGGAGGGGGGACTTTACTTAATAAATTTTGAATCATTTTCACGTGTTTTTTTTATTTAATCAAAAACGGTTTTAAAGATTACGATCAAACTGGGTATTTGATCTATTTATATGCCCAAGATATGACTGTTAAAATTTCATCAAAATTGATCAACCGGAGGGGGGACTTTACTTAACAAATTTTGAATCATTTTCACGTGTTTTTTTTTATTTAATCAAAAACGGTTTTAAAGATTAAGATCAAACTGGGTATTTGATCTATTTATATGCCCAAGATATGACTGTAAAAATTTCATCAAAATTTATCAACCGGAGGGGGGACTTTACTTAATAAATTTTGAATCATTTTCACGTGTTTTTTTTATTTACTCAAAAAAGGCTTTAACGATTTTGATCAAACTGGGTATTTGATGTATGTATATGCCAAAGATGTGATAGCCAACATTTCATCAAAATTGGTCAAACGGAGCGGGCACTTTATTTCATATTTTTTTTCCAATTTTTACCTTTTTTTCGATGATCTCAAAAACGGCTGTAACGATTTTCATCAAATTCGTCATGTTTAATGAAAATTATGTGTTCTTTAATATCTGGTAGCTTTATCATTATTAAAATGTTCTGGGGGGGGCTTAAATGGGGTAGGGGCCTTTTTTGTTTGTTCGTTTTTGTTTCCTATGAAGTATCTTTGTTTTTGTTTATATGGAGGAATAAACCGTCTCTCGTTACGCCTAAAAATAAGAAATGACTAAATATGAGATATGATAAAAATAAAGTAAACATAAAGAGGAGAAAAAAAGAAAAATATTTAGTCAACTCATAAAACTCGTTGAGCCCACGCATGCGGAGTACGCTTTTAAGAACAGACCATTGTTCATAATTAAAGCCGTTCTGTTCATTTGAGAAGTAGCAATTAACAACGCATTAATTTCTAATCTAAGTAAGTTAGTAAGTGAAAGTTGTGTGTTGCGCGCACGCACCAGATTTTTTTTATTAAAAAACGGCTTTAACTATTTTGATCAAACTGGGTATTTGATGTATTTATATGCCAAAGATGTGATAGCTAACATTTCATCAAAATTGGTCTAACGAAGGGGACCACAACAACGCATTAATTTCTAATCTAAGTAAGTTGGTAAGTGAAAGTTGTGTGTTGCGCGCACGCACCAGATTTTTTACTTTCACTTACCTATATATGAAATATATAGTAAGTGGAAGTATTGCGATCGTGAAAAATTTCGACTTCCGGTTTTCAACGGAAATACACGTTTTGGGGTCCCCTGAGTCCAATTAACCAAGTCCCGCGAAATGGTCTGTGTGTGTGTGTGTGTGTCTGTGTGTGTGTGTGTGTGTGTGTGTGTGTGTGTGTGAACAGACTAGCTCAAAAACTATAAACCGTGCGAACCTGAGATTGGGTATTTAGTGTATGTATATGCCCGCGATGTGACAGCAAAAATTTCATCAAAATTGCTCAAAGGGAGGGGGTACTTTGTTTAATAACTTTTTAAGTTTTTTTCGATTTTCTCAAAAACGGCTCTAACGATTTTGATTAAACTGAGTATTTGATCTATTTATATGCCCGAGATATGACTGTAAAAATTTCATCAAAATTGATCAACCAGAGGGGGGACTTTACTTAATAAATTTTGTATTATTTTCACGTGTTTTTTTTATTTACTCAAAAACTGCTTTAACGATTTTGATCAAACTGGGTATTTGATGTATGTATATGCCAAAGATGTGATAGCCAACATTTCATCAAAATTGATCAACCGGAGGGGGGACTTTACTTAATAAATTTTGTATTATTTTCACGTGTTTTTTTTTTTATTTACTCAAAAACGGTTTTCACGATTTTGATCAAACTGGGTATTTGATGTATGTATATGCCAAAGATGTGATAGCCAACATTCATCAAATTCGATCAACCGGAGGGGGGACTTTACTTAATCAATTTTGTATCATTTTCACGTGTTTTTTTTTATTTACTCAAAAACTGCTTTAACGATTTTGATCAAACTGGGTATTTGATGTATGTATATGCCAAAGATGTGATAGCCAACATTTCATCAAGATTGATCAACCGAAGGGGACACTTTATTTCATAACTTTTTTCTAATTTTTAGATTATCCCAAAAACGGCTTTAACGATTTTCTTCATATTCGTCATGTTTAATGAAAATTGAGTGTTATTTAATATCAGGTAAGCGTTATCATTATTAAAATGTTCTGAGGGGTTTATAGAGCAAATGAAAACAAAAATAAGAAATGAATGTGGATAATGTGTAACTTTGAGCAGTGGCATTAACAAAACGCATTAATTTCTTATCTAAGTAAGTTGGTAAGTGAAAGTTGTGTGTTGCGCGCACGCACCAGATTTTTTTTTTTAAATTTTAAAATGGGGTAGCTACCATTTAAGCGGCTAAATTTTTTGAAACAACAGAGCTGTATTTATTTGTTGCTGTTTTTAATATTATTAATTTATTTTTATAGTTTTCATCCAAGTTTCAATCTTATTTGTTCTATGATGTCACACAAAAAATAGATTTAGTATTTTCAGAACTTTTATATCTATATCTCCCCTAGGACTGCAGCATATCCATGTTACAACTTTAGAAGAAGCCTACTTCCTTTATTACTATGGCTGTTGCAACCGCAGTGTCAGTTACACGGCATTAAATGAGAGATCCTCTCGATCCCATTCTATTTTCACAATAAAAATTCTTGGCCGACAAAAGGATAGTAGTAACTTCTTTGTTTCATCAAGGTAATAACATCGTATAAGAGTATTATATTATTACAATAACTTAAATCTTTGAACTCAATTTTTTTTTTTTAGTTTTTCAGTTTGTGATTTAGCTGGTACAGAGCGGTTTAGTAAAACAAAAAATCTAGGATCACGCATGAAGGAATCTCAGAGCATTAATTCTTCTTTTTTGGTTTTGAACAGATGTTTGAAAATAATACGGTATATATCTTATTATTTTTAAATTTAACATACTTTAATTTATTCATTTAAGAAATACATAAAGGCATACATATCAGTTGAAGTGGATAACTTTTTCTTTTTATTAGAATTAAAAATTGTAATACATCTTTCTACCTTCCATTAAAATCTTTAGTTGGCCTCAGACTCCTTTACAAGCCTCCACCCTGGGAGAAGGGCATGGGAAACAGATCCCCCCGAAAAGTTTGAAAAAAAAAAAATAATATACTGGAATAAATTTACATATCTTATTCTTATAAGTGTTTTAGTGTATTAGTATTTATGTATAAGAATTGAATGATGTCATTATTCTTTTTGTAAATTATTAAGTTTGCTGTTTTTATTTTAATTTTATTTTTTATACCAACCAAATCGCCCACAATTAATGCAAACTGAAAAAATAAATTTCATGCCGCCTCACAACTGAAAAACTTGAATTGTAATTGGCATGACTTATAGCTTCCTTTTACTTTTAAAGGAGAACATGGGTTTTAACTGATTCAAAAAAAATAATGTTCAGTATCCTCAAAAAAAAAATCCTGCAAAAAAAATACTTTTTGAAACATATCTATTATAAAACATTTTTTAAGTTCCTATGAACAATTGAAAGTTGTAGGAATGAATGGAAAATAAATTCAAAGTTGTAGATGTAGCCTTGGTTAAAAAGTGATGTAAAATCGACACTACGAGAACCAGACATGGAAAGGGTTCTAGTTGAAACCGGACTGGTGCTGGTACAACGGCTGAAGTTCTCTAAAGAGACGCAGCCTTCTTCAACCTTAATAAATTTTATACAAAGTCATGAGACAGCATTCAATCCATCCAAATCATATAATATATAACTAGATCTTGTACATTTAATATACAATTAATTATTGTGGGTCACCACAATGTATATGAAAATACGATTGAATGGAAATAACAGAATGTTGCTTGAACAGCACAAGCTTAAAAACTGACTCAAAATCTCACGTTCAAAGTTCGTTGCCAGTTAAATTAGAATTTACACAAGTTAGGGCCAGTTACATAACACCCGCTAAGAATAGCTAAGAACATGACACCCGGGTTCATTGTTGTTTACATTCTGTTTTTAGTAGAATTAAGAGTTCCAGAAAGTTGTGCTCCATTTCGCTGGTGTTTCGTTCTGATAAGGTGGTCATGCTACCTACATTTAATTTTGTTTTATAAGAAATGGCACAATCAAGGAGATGTTTCAATTATCCGATGACCTAACTAAATGGAGTCAGCTCTTTTCTTTCATTATTTCTTAAAATTTTCTCTTCCCAATATCCATTTAGCATTAGTAGTTTGATGATTTGCTTTGGTTTGTTGTAGCGAGAATCAGTTACGTGATGCTAAACAAGTTGTTCCTTATCGTGAATCAAAACTGACTCAGTTAATGGGAAGTTCTTTCACAACTCATGATACGAATCTAGTAATGATCGTAACTGTAGCTCAGTCACAGAGCTTAAGGGATGAAACAGAAACAAGTTTAAAATCTTCAGCAATTGCAACAGAGATCAAAGCTATCATTGTATCACCTGTCAAGAAGAAAAAGAAAACAAGGTTTTCTTCAACCTTTTCTCATCTGGAACCAGGCCGTGGTGTAAACTGGAATGGTTTGTTTTGTTTTCAACATTTTTATTTTACTGATTATTTTATTTCAAGTAAGTGCTACAATATGGGGATAACCCTATTTTAGGCTGTTTTGAGTTAGAGAAAGTTTCTTATCACAAAAAAATATTGCTCTTTCGTTTGGACCAATAAGGGAATAGCTTAGGATATAAGTTCCTTAGATTTCTGTTTAATAGCATTAGCTCCTATTAAGCATGAGGTTAAAAATGGGGATAACTCTTAGAGATAAATCTTTTTTACACCACCTCAGAGCTACTAGAGGAACCTATAGACCCGTAGCCAGCTACAAAAAATTTCTCATTTCAGACTAATTTTTGTTCTTATTAATTGTCCTCCGCACATCTGTTACTTTTGGTGTCATCTAACAGCCTCAAAAAACACTCTTTGATGAACCATTTGAGAAAAACCTTACAATTTGTATCCTTTCTATTTCAACATTCTTCTCTCTGAAGACCTCAACACTAATCTACTACTACCTTGCGTTATTATTATCTTTCAATCATTCTCTACTCCAGTAATTTAGATATGGTCTCTTACTACCTGACCCATCATACCCAGTATTCCAACACTTGGCTCACGTTCTCAATTCTCATTAAAAATCCATTGTCTCATCAGAGCATCCAATACTGTTTTTTTACTCTCTTTACTCTTTTCAAAACCTCAAGCCATTATCACCTGCAATCTTATGCCAAATCTTGAGAACATCCAATGGAGCCCAGTATATGCCACTGACTCTGTTGATTAATTACATTTAAAATAAATTCTTCCTTAGTACCGGGTATTTCCTTTTCTGGCTCTGATGTCTGTTTCGATCCTTAATGAGGATAGCTATCTGTTCCTGGGGTATGGCCTCCCATTATTCCAGTCCTGAGATTGTGTATGGTTTAGCCTCCGTCAGACATACCTCTCTAAATGGTCCCTTTGTTGTTCTATTGGGATCAGGTCTGGGCTTCATGCTGGCTACAGCAGATTACAAATGTCGATCTTTCAGAACGAACTCAATCAAAGGGACCATAAAAATGCCAGACACTCTTTCATAACATCTGCTATGTATGGCTGGGCATTAGCATGTATTAGGCGAAAATTATCACCAATGAAAGATTTGAAGGTATCACATATTCCTCCTAAAACTAAGTGATGTACAAATTTGCATCAAGAGATGGTTTGTTGGAATTGAGTAAGTCTGAACTCGCTTTTGGTGCGACACCTTCCCGTGCCGTAACAGACCCACCCTTGAAACTAACACTTTCAGCGATGTTGCACTGACTGCACCTCTTTCAACTTCTTCACCATACTCTTTCCCAGTCCTCCAGAGCACACAGGTTAAACCTGGACTATCACTGAACATATAATAAGAGGCCCGATCAGGCCCTGTCCAGGGAATCTTGAGAATCTAGAACATGAAGATCGAGCCAAGTGTCGAAATACTGGGTTTGATGGGTCAGGTTGTAAGAGACTATATATGGTCAGAAGAAGGTAATAATATATTAGTGTTAAGGTCTCCAAAGAGGAGAATATTGGAAGAGGAAAGGATCAAATATTAAGGAGTGTGAGGGGCTGGTCCCTGGCTCGTATATGAGCCAATCTGTTTTTCTGCTTCACTGTTTAGACTTATATATGAGCCGGGTAACTAGCGCTTTCTTTTGACATTTTTTGGAATCTATAATATCCCCATATTATACCATCAGGCATTTGATTGTTCTTTTCCTTACTATATTGCCTTGATACACAGTTGCTTTTCAACTTTCTGTAAATAACATAACCTTCTGCCTGATATCAAACATTCTATACCTGCCTATTTACCCTTTGTCTAATTTTAGTTTATTTGCAACTACTGTGGCATAAACTTTTGTTTTGAAATAGTTGTGATGGCGAAAGGGCTGAGGGAGGTAGCACATTCCACAGGTTTGATCTGTTGATTGGTCCTTTTTCAGCATCAGGGGAGTAGCTGAGAGACTTATGAATCACAATGGGGAAGTCCTAAGGAAGCTATAAACCTAAGAACCTCCGTGCATGGTAAAGAACCACACCCTGCTCGCGTGCCCTGCTTTCAACGGAACACAGCGGATCTAGACTGGGAAGTCGATAAACATCCCTGGTTTGAGGCAGCAGTAGCACCAGTACTGGCATGGAGCCAAAGACGGTAGGAGTTGGTTGGGTCCATGACTAGACATTAATAACCAGGCTGAGCTGGAGATCAGCTGAAAGGCTGGTGAACTACGAGGAGTAGATGGGACCCCTCAACCTTAGTGAAGGCAACCTATGTAGGGGATTTGGAAACTTATTCAAGCCGGAAACCCATTGTCCCTGGGCAAGGGGCCTCTATTTACTGGGCCAATCACCCTTTGGAGTATAGACGATTCAAAGGAACTCATGCAGCCTCGGATTCGGACAGTCAAAACGATTACAGACAAGGCAGGGACAAGGACATACGTTGGCGGTCGACAGAATCCAGTTGGAAAAGGCTCGAGGACCAGACGACATAGCTCCGGGAATGGGAGAATGGGAAAACAGCATCATAATCCCCATACACAAGAAAGGCAGCCAAAGTGAATGTGAGAACTATAGACCAACTTGCCTCTCATTAGTCGTGTAGATAGACACTAGGATTTTTGAGCAATGACTGCGGGCTATAGTAAAATATTGAAGAGGAGCAAGCAGCTTTTAGACCGGGAAGACAGACCCATGATTACATTTTCTCCCTAAGGATGATCATTGAAAAAGCATTTCTTGACTTGGGAGCAACTTTTGACTCAGTACCAAGGTGGGAGATTTGGGATGCACTGATTACAAGAAAAGTACCTCCAAACCTTGTGAGCGCAATCAAATCCGCCTACCAAGATCCTTAGGGGATATTAAGACTTAATGGTCAAATATCACACCCTTTCCGTTTTTATAAAGGAGTAAGCTTTAAGCAGGAGATAGTCTTAGCCCTCTGCTTTTCATCCTTACTTGTGGATGAAATATGGAAGGTGTGCAAAAGAAGAACACCAAGAGCAGTGGGATACTGGAATCTATACACAGTACTGGCTTAGGCCATGATTTATGCAGATGATGTGCTGATAGCTGACTCGCAGGACATTCTCCGGTCATCTATAGAGAAATGGAATGAAGAATTAAAGCTAAGAGGGTTACAGATAAATCCAGGTAAGAGCAAAATCATGTGCGTTGGAAGAGAAAAGAAGAATGTAAGGATTTTATGTAGTGGCGAACCTCTAGAACTGACGAACACTTACAATTACCTTGGGACCACTATAAGTAAAGATGGTAAAATAGACTAGGAAGTACTAACCGCGTGACGAAGGCCAATGGACTTCATTACCAAATACCTAAAAGCAACATTGGCAAGCGGGAAGTCAGTAGAGAAGCCAAATTGGTATTGATATTTAAATTGGTGTTCCTTCCAGTGCTCATGTGTGGATCTGAAAGCTGGATAACCCTTGAAAAGCACATTAGCAGGATAACATCCGCTGAGATGAGATTCCTCCGAAGAATAACAGGAAAGATCAAGAGAGACTGCATCAGAAATGAAAGAATTCATGAGGATTTGGGAGTACAAGCAGTGTGGGACATCATGAAATATAGGCAATTAAACTGGTTTGCCCATGTATACAGAATGAACGACACCAGAAAGGCCAAGTGGTACTTGGAAACCAGCCTGAAAGGAAGTGGCCTCGTGGCAGACCCAGGAGCACATATATTGACTACATTGGCGACTGGGGACTGCAAGAGGAAGCACCATACCAGAGATGCGAAGACTAGCCAGGAACAGAGACCAGTGGACTAGATGGACTGCAACTGCAACTGCACGCTTGACGGCACAAAGGAGTTAGAGGAAGAGTGAAGATAGGAAGAAAAATATATAGTGAAGAAGAGCTTTTGGAGCTCTTAGCGGGTGCTAGTTATGGGAAATTTTTTTAATTTTTAAAAATTTTGTACTCCACCAGTGCCAGTCCACAGTCCCCGGCACTTAAAAGTACTCTGCACAGCGGGACCACTCGGTGTGCCTACTAACCTGCAACGGCGGACCACCTCATGCCACACCACATGCCACAGTTAAAGGGTTAAAAAAAACCCACATCATTTCTTTGATCGCGAAGAACAGCAACTGAGGTGTAGCATCTATGCTAATATGTTGTTTACTCACATATCTCTCACTTGGTGGGCTATTTTTTCAGGCGTTTTCACACTTTGGGCAACTCAATTATTTTTTAAGGACTACAATTTCCTTATTGCTCATGTTTCCATGGAAAATTGCTTGGCAGGTGGGTATGACCCAAATAAGTGTTTTTTTTTTTTGTCATTCCTTGACACAGTCTGCATACACACTTACTATTCATAGTGTTTTTTAACAAAGCTTCTAAATTATTCAGTTTTAAAAGTAAATACTTATATTATGATATGGAATACACAAAAAAGAGTTTATTTTATATCCTGTTTTTAAAATCTTTTATTTTTATTTTATTTAGTTGATCTAAATGATTAAACATTGGAGTTTTTCATTTTAGTTCCTAATAAGTTTTGACAATTACATGTAATTGTGAAATCTTTGTAAAATTTAATGAAAGCAAGCTGTATAAATAAGAATGACTCAATTATCAGATTGAGAATTGTGGACCATGGAAAATGGCTGTTTAGAGGAAACTTAAATGGTTTAAAAAATGAAATTAAAGAAAACGTCCCAGTGATTGCTCCAACCTAGTAGTTTAGATCAACTAAATAAAATAAAATAATTTAATCCCAGGAAATTAAAGGACCAATTATAAGCTGGAAATAATTAAATTTTGCTTTCAAAAATTAGGAGGTAACCACTTATTGCTGCACACCCTTCATTGTATTATGATTTTTTTTCAACAAAATAAACATTTATAAAAATGAAAGGAACCCATAAAGTTAACACGAGCATCACTAAAACAATATACATTTTCATTCCTATTTATTAACTTGTCCAAAATTCTTTGTTTCTTTCCATTTAGCAATTTAGCTTTCCTGGATTGTATACTTAAGTAATTCGTATGATGATGCTGTAACAATCAAATTGACATAAAATATTTTTCTTCAACACATTCTTGTTGTGTTTTTATAAGACCATATAAATTATATATGCATAGAGGAAAACTTGTCTGAGATATTTATACAAATTTATTGATTTAATTTTCATTTCCAGAGATTGTGTCCTCAACCAGGAATGGCACCAGTTCTTCTCTTCCTTTACAGGTATATACCTTTTCTTGTTGTTTTAGTCATGTAATACATTTATATATATTTCTATTGTAACACTTATGCAGGTTAAACAATTGTTATTGAACGAAAATTACAATTTCCAATGGCAAACAAATTATAAAAACAAAAATATTTAAACAGGTTACAAAAATTATCACTTTGTAACACAAAAATAACCACATGACTTGGGCTTCAGAACAAGACTAACTCTCCAGTCCATTGGTCCTTATATTTAGTCATAAGGTGAACAGCATCGAAGGTGGTAGACCAGCATAGATGGTACTCAAACATTTTATTCAAAAAATTAATTATCAAACTTGCAAGGAGCAAATCAAGGACACATAACTCAAGTATTAGTCATTAATTTTTCTCTTTCTACATTATGTCACTATCTGTTGTCGTGTGTTTTCTCTAAAAATGGTTGATTTGTATGCTAAAAAATTATAAACCCTATTGGAGTTTAACTTTAATCCTAAAATAACTTTAAACCGTAAATAACTGTATAGAAAAAGTTCATGATTTTGATGATTATACTAAAATCTAGGGGAAAACATCGTATTCCACTCTGTTATTTAAGCCCCATCTTTTTTTCCCCTCCCCTTTTACAGCTATATGGGGTTTATCCTGGACCATAGTTGAGGTCTGGTATTAATACCAAGTTGAAGAAAAAGTAGCCTCAGGTTACCATGTGTTGTCAGAGTCAACCCTATCCATCATATTAGCTCGCTCAACCACACATATAACCCGTCCACAATTTAATCCCTTGTAAGAATTTAAGATTGAAATGAAATTTGCTATATCTCTGTGAAATTATTTTTTAACAACTGATATCTTTTAAATTATATCTCTGTCTTTTGATTCCTCATTAATCAAAATCCTTTGCACCTGAGAGAAGGAAAAGCGATCTACACTACCATATTATATTTAGGTATAATAAAAATAAAAATTAAAAAGAACCTGACTTCAATATAGGGAATAATTGTATATATTTTCTGTTACTCTTAACAGGATTCTAATTTAGAACTCTTACGGGCATTAGAAAAAGAAAAAGAAAAGCGACAAGAAGCAGAGGCAAAATTAGTTGAATTGGAGGAAATGCACAGGTATACCACCTATTCAATTATTAAACTTCATGAATTGCCAGGTTTGTAAGAAGTTTTAAACACACAATGACAATATATTCTGAAGGTACTCCAAACTGTCATGTCTCGGTTAGAAATAAACTTTTTTCTACCACTATGGATTAGCCTCTTTCTTTGCTAATCGGTTTTCTTGACCTCCATTATCATGTAGCTCATGCTCACTTAGCCTTTATATTAATAATTAGTAAATTGTTTGGAAGGCTAGGCATCTAGATTATTGTTTTATGGGGATAGACAACTTAGAGTAGGGGGAGAGTGGGGAACAATGAGACGTTTTTTTTGTGTTTTTTTCAAATTGTCAAAAATAATAGGAAAATTATAGCTGGAGTTCTGAAATTTATATAGTACAACTTACTACAATGGACCTTTGTTCGGTAGATGTGAAATCTGAAAACGTTACACACAAAAATATTTATTTTCATAAAATCACAAGAAGGGTTTTGTCTGTGTACCCCACTGGAGGGAACACTGAGCCATTGCTCGGGGAACAGTGAAACACCATATTAAAACTAAATATTTTAATAAAATTATTAATAATAAAAGATAATAGCATTTTATTACAAAATATTATCATGATAATTAACATAAAAATGTGACTTGTTTGAAGCAGACATTATGAAGAGTCATTGACAAGATTAGTATCACTAGACATAATTCTTTTTTGTTTTTTAATTTAGGGACCAATACTTACAATGAGAATTTGCGATTAACATTACCAAATCACATATTGACAATAAATAAAGTAAAATCACCATAGGGCCTTACCATCTTTCATCACTAATTTCTGTTTCCAAAATGAACAATCATTGGTCGTTTAAAGGTTAATATTAAGACTTTTAGTTGGTGAATATTAGGCATTAACAGAAATTCGGTGAAATAAAAAATAATACCCACACTGTCAACGAGAAAGCAAGTCACAAAAAAAGTTTACTTGTCTCAAAATTAAAATGAGACAAAAATAGTCCCAAACAGTCTCATATTATGTATGGTAATAAGAAGAATTTGATTAACACAACAGGAAAAAAAAAAAGTTTTCACCACAATGTAAATGTCAATTTCTATGAAAGATTCTGGTAATAAGTATGTATAATAAATCATTGGAAAGCTGAGAATATCGGGAAGAAAAATATTTAATCTATAACATGATAGAAGGTTTTGATTGATTGATATGCAAGGAAAACAAATTTATTCTTTCATATTATAACAGAGTTCTATGGCATGAAAGTTTTATGACGACTAAATAGAGACTCATAAAGTTTACCTGCCTGGGAGTATTGTGTTTTGCATTGTCATACTGTGACAGACACAAAAACAAACTTTTTTATAGTTATTTAGTGAGGTGATGAGTTTAAAAATACGTGATGCTCAAATTATTTAAAGTAGTTTTTTGAGGTAGAAAACTTATGTTACGAGTTAATTTTTAACAATTACATTTTAGTTTACTAACTTTAGTAAATAAACTATAATATATTTTTTGAATGAAGGTGACCCTACTGAAACAAAATCATAGTTTGCTTGAAAGGTATCAGACACAAAAATTCGGTTTAAATTTACTATAGTCCATAATTATATCCTTCTATCAATTCCCGTTCACGAAATATGGAGAAAAACTATAGATGAAATAAGGATTTATTTTTAAGTAACCGTAAAAAAAAAAAAAATATATATATAATAAATTGAGAAGTACTGATGACTGTCAATTTTGCACTGATTATAATACTCCCTACCTTATAGAGAACAGCAAACAAAAATAAGTGAATAAATTTGAAATAAGGTGTGTCCTGTCAAGTTGCTAAATCGTTTTTACACATTTAACAAAACACATCAATTTATACTTTATGTTTGAAATAGTGCATGATAAATTTTTAACTTCCTTTTTTTTATTTTTATATGAAAATATTTTGGGGATTAGAATTTTTTTATCTCTAGGTAAAAAAATTGGATCGGTGAGGATGACAACAGTACATGTCCAAATTAGCTGTTTGAGGTATCTGCTGTCAAAGGTTTAGTTATCCATGGGCTTGTGCCTACTGTTCTTCTACTCAATGCCTAGCTCTATAGGTTTCAACCTACAAAAAATATTTTTCCTAAATGATTGAAATTGGTCTTGTACTGTTTTTATCTCTTATTGGTTCAATTAATCTTTATATTTTACTTTCCTTTTTATGATTATAAAGGAATATTTCTTTTTTTTTTATTTTTATTTTTTTTATTTTTAGAAAAGAAATTGAAAAATTAGTTAATGAAATCAAGAAGAATCCAGCCACAAACAATGAGTTTGTAGATGTGTCCAAAGTTCACCAACAAACCGAAGTATGTACTCAATCTATGAAAATAATAAAATTTTATTTTAGAACTGCTTCTTTAATTAGATCATAGCCAGTATTCCATTGAAATATTTTGATTGTTATTTAGTTTCAGATTCTTTAATACATGTAAATCTTTATAAATAATTTTTACTTAAAAACTTAAATAAAAATGAAAAAAAGAAGGCATAAGTATATGATATTAAGTTTATAAGTAATTAAATTGAAAAAAATCTAGTAATGAAAAAATGTTTCTTTTAAAAAGTATAAAACAAATTGTAAGGTTATATATAATGTATTTCAAGAGGTTTTGCCAATTTTTTTAGAAATAATTAGCCAAAATATTTAGTATTATAAATACAAATTTTCTCAAACTAAAAATATGTTAATTTATGTCTTTTTATTGAGTGGAAATTTTTAATTTTCTGTTCATAAAACTCTTATACCTCCTGCACAAATATAGGACAGTCTTGATAATCTGAAACCCCATGTAATCCGAACAACAAACAAGGATTTATTAAAAGAATACACTAAATTTGAAACAGAAGTGTGAGAAATTAGAATTATGGCCTGAAAAAAATCTAAAAATGTTGCATCCATTCAAAAATGCCTCAGGTCCCCTTGGAAGAAATTGCTGATTGGATTGATGACCCAGAAGAAGGTAATCGCTCAGAGAACTGGGATGATACCGAAATTGTTTATAGACCATTGTGCAATTTTTCCATTACTTTAAATATAAACTCTGATAATCCAAACATTTTGATGGTCCAAACAGGTCGTGAAATCTACTTGTTTAGATTATCAAGATCGTTCTGTACTAAGTTCCTACTTTTATTCAGAAATAAGGACTTCAAAAATGTTATTTGTTAATAACAAGAAGTATAAATCTACTTTGCTTTTAGGAATTAAAAACATTGAAAAAGCAGCAAGAAGAACTTTATGACAAATATATGAATTCGAAAGCTGATACATTAGGGTAAGCACTGTTGTTTATTTTCAAGGCTATAAAGTATGAGTACTCAATTTTTATTTTTAAAAAATAAAAAATCATTTTAAATAATTAAAGGATACCATGGTATATATGGGTGATTCTCCCTCCATGTACAAAATTTCTGTTTCATTTTTCACCCATTGAAGTTTAACTTTTTTTTTTAATGGAATCACATATTTTTCATTAATCACATCTAAGTATTCCCCTAATCACTTGTACCTAAAATGCGTTCATAGAGGAACGGATCCATCTATCTTGTGGATTTAGAAATACAGCATGATCTTTGAAATCACTATGGTGAGGTGCTAACTGAATCATTTAAAATATTGAAAAATCATAAAACAATGTCTATTATTATCATATAATAAACAAAATCACGTTTAAGGAATTTAAGAACACATCAGCCAAGCTGCTATGTGTCATAAGAACGACAAACACTCAAGCAGTTATAGTATTGTTGTCTTTTTGTTTGACGAATTTCAATGCACATTATCATGTACAGATGTAAAATTTACACCTGAGGTTTAATCCTAAAAGGGAAAAAGTTGGAATCAATAATTTGTAATTCAAATACTAATTCATAAGATACCTATTACTTTCCATTTTTTTCTTTCTTTTTACTCCTATGAATCTGTACCTGTCAACAGATAATTTTTTTTAATACAGTTTTTTTTAAGTCCCTTACTCTTATTGTGAGGGTCTAACATTTTGCATGTTTTATGGAGGCAAGGTAATTTAACACATTCCAACCATGCAATTTCAAAAGGGCCTTGGTTTCATTGGCCATGTATGGGCTGGGATTGTTGTACAACAAATACACTCCCTTAGTCAACAGCAACAGACATTATGGGATGATTTAGTACTGAAGTGTGTTGCCGGTGTTTGTTGTGGTTGAGACCTACCACAACCATTGGGTGTTGCCACATTTAGAAAAAATAATTCTTGCAGCATGACATCACAGCCCAATAGTGCTCTTATATCATGGACATGTCTCGTGTTGTTTACTTCAATATAAGTTATTGTAATTGGAAAAATATACTAGTTTTGTTTCTATAAGAGTTTATTTTTCAATGAATATATTGTCTTAACTGACAGAAACCTATTACCTATTATTGGTCATGTCAACATTATCTTATTAACAAAATAGTTTTCTTTGATAGTGATGTCTAGCTGACGTTGGATGTGATTTAATGCATTGAGATTGATTTATTTTAACCGCTAACCAGATATCAAAAAATCTATCCCTAATTTTAGATATTTCTGTTCCCAGGAACTTTTTTGATACATGGCCTTTTATAGATATTTATGTAATTGTGTTTCTGTTCATTGTTCATATTATGTTTTATTTCAATTACATAGTGGAATTATCTGTGTACATGGGAAAGTATGGGATTCTTAATATTTAGGTCAGCATATTTACATTATATCATATTTACATATCAACAACACTCATTCATCTATTTGGTACACCTCCACCAAGCAAGTCATGTAAAGCCACAGAATCTGACCCTCGTATAACAATGGAAGCCAAATGTCTTCAAGAGAAGATATCTTACAACATATCTTTGACTCCCAGCTGACTTGAGATTTCAGTTATTCTTAAGATAGCATTCCTTTTTTTTTTTTTTTTTTTTTTTCTTTTTTTTTTAAATCTTCTGTATCCTAGAAGTAAAATTAAAGGAAAATATTTCTTGGACACGCCCAGACAAGGCGTATGAGTAATCGCCTTACCTTGTATATCTCAATCGTGAATTGTGATATGATTTTTCATGATAAAAGTAATGCTCTTATTTGTAAAGTCCAATCTGTTTCAGGGGAAGATATTTAGGGTTTCATTTACCTGTTGACCATAAGCAGCTGGAATCCAAGGATCTTAGCTGAAATATTATTGTCTTATGAACTCAAATTAATCCTTAGGAAAGACACTGCTAAGTTGCCAGAAAGGATCAGTTTTAACATCATCTGCCCTTACTGCAATATGGATGGTTACAGTATTCATGAAATGTTCATTGTCATCAGTTGTTTATGAAATAAATAAATGACTATATTAAATTGCTTAAATTTTCAAGTTATATAAATCCTGAGTTTTTAAATTGAGTGTTTAAAGTGATGTTTTTAAATTTTATTTCAGACTTCAGAAAAAACTCCGCTTGCTGAAAGAGGATTATGATCAGCTCAAATCTAAATATGATGAGTTAGAGGCAACTTGTGAGGTAATATATACTTTATTTTGCCTTTAAGAAGTGTTTACTTCTTTTTACTTTCATATATGAAATATATAGTAAGGGAAGGGATTGCGATCATGAAAATTTGGATAATATGGTTGAAAGTCGCTGAAACGAAGTTTTATGTTCAGCAATACATTGAATAAACTTCATGATTTAATGTACTTTGTAGGAGTTGGAAGACATGCTAGATGATGCAAAAGAAGAAGTTGAAGAACTTCAAAAAGAAAATAAAGAACTAAATGAAGCAATAATATCCAAAGAAGAAGCCTTGGTTCTCAAAGTGAGTTTAATTTTCTCATTTTTTTTTTTTTTTTTTAATAGCAAGAATTTAGGAACCAAATAATTATTGTTTGATTACAGTTTACTACTTATAGTTAAAAAGATGGTTTGTATAAAATTGTTTTCAACATATGAAAGAATAGATATAAACATAGATAATTCTTACTTATAATGTCAAAAGTACTTTATTATCTTTCTCAATACTTTGCTTTTAGGATGAGAGGATCAGCTTTTTAGAATTGGAAGTTGAGCATCTTGAAGATAACCTCAAAGACAATGCTGAGGAAAGAGATGCTTATGATAAGCTTGTTAAGGTAGGTTTATCTCCTCAGTGATAATTCGAAAATAACTGGGTTACAACCATTCTTTGTAATTTTACAGAACCTCCAGTTTTACTTTCACTTATCTATATATGAAATATATGGTAAGGGAAAGTATTGCTTTGTATCTTGCTTTTTTGGGCCTGAAAGCAGCCTTGGATTCAGTTCCCGGAGAACAAATCTGGAGAGTCCTAAGAGCAAAGAAGAGGCTATTAGGAACCTAGTTCAAGATAAAAATAGGAGTGTGTTTCAAAATGTTTACTGATCAGAAAAGTATCCATAATTAATTAATAAATACAATTTAGTTTAATAAATATTGTCTCAAAAGTAGATTATTAAAATTAAGAAATATTTATCAGCCCTCCCATTGTTTTCTGAAAGACTTAAATGCTAAAAAATCTAAAATTCAATTCCTATAAATTCGTCAATAGATCATCCATCAATAAGGTTGTATGCCATAAAACCACCTTTATCTAACCCAATTATGATATATCATTAAAAAACTGTATATAAATCGACTTTAGGGGCTTACCTACATTCCTTTCTAAAACCCTTCAAAAGCAAAAATATATTAAACTCCAAAAGAATCTCATGTATATGTATGATATGTAATGAAGACACTTCTATATTTAGAAGAAGAAAAAAAATTGTAATTCTGAAAACAGTTTTATTTGTTCCATGTTAGTTTCCAATGCCACTTACACTTTTTTAAAAAATATTCCCATTGTAGTAAAAATAGGCAGAGTGGTGAGTGGAAGTATTATGATGTGTGCACCGCACTATATTTTTAAAGTATCTTGAGTAAGTGACAAAAAAAAAAAAAAATACTTTTTTTACGATTTTACTCATTCTTAATTTAAATTTATTATTAAATATTGGAACGATAAATCGATAAGCAAATAAAAAAAACATATGGCGTAAACTCCCGGACCGTTTGTTGGAACAAAATAAGCGGTTGGAGCGAACTGTTTGTGTCTAGATCTTTCCGTAATGGCGTAGAACTGCCCACATTGTTCTGGAATATTCCCGGCCTGACTATTTATGATTATATATAAGGAGCAGTGACTGAACGAGTGAGTGGAAGTCGGTGTATTGACTGTGTTGCTCAAGTCATATGATTGTGTTTGTTATAAAGTGGGGTGTCCCCAATAATGGTAACCTCCTTGGGACACCGAGACGACAGAGTATACGAGGGGTGATCAAAAAGTTCCAGGACTGATTTTTTATTAATTTATTTAAAAAATCTACAGGCTATTGGACATCGTCCCCTTCAAAGTACTCTCCTTGGGAAGCTATACATTTTTCCCAACGATGTTTCCACTGTGTGAAGGACTTTGAGAAATCATCTTGTGAAATGGTGTGTAGCTGCTCCAGCGATTTTTTTTTAATGTCATCTACGGACTCAAATCACTTTCCCTTCATGGGTCTCTTAAGTTTTGGAAACAAGAAAAAGTCTGCAGGGGCAAGGTCAGGTGAATATGGAGGCTGGGGAATGACCGTCATTCCATTTTTGGTGCAGTAGTCGCGAATGAGCAGTGCGGAATGAATAGGCGCATTGTCATGATGCAGCACCCACTCACCGCTCCGCCACAACTCTGGTCTCTTCCTCCTTATTGCCTCGCGCAAATTTCTCAGGGTTTGAAGATAACGAAAGCGGTTAATGGTCTCACCTCGTGGAAGAAATTCATGGTAAACAACACCCTTCCAGTCGAAAAAAAACAGTAAGCATGACCTTGACGATTGATTTGACCTGACGTGCTTTTTTGGGGGTTGGGGAGGATTTTGTCTTCCATTGTGATGACTGGACCTTCGTTTCCACGTCGTAGCCATAAACCCTCGTTTCATCTCCAGTAATGACTTGTTTTAAGAAGTTTTCATTGTCATTTGCCATTTCAAGAAGTTCCTGACAAACTTGAACTCTGTGTTCTTTCTGCTGCTCAGTCAACAGTCTCGGAACAAACTTTGCAGCCACCCTTCTCATCTGCAAATTTTCTGTTAAAATCTGTTGACACGAACCAAATGAAATGTTCAATTCTTCAGCCATCTCACGAATGGTTAGTCGACGATTAGAACGCACGAGACTGTTCAATCTTGCAACATGATCGTCGTCAGTCGAAGTTGATGGGCGCCCTGAACGAGAATCATCTTCACACGATGTCCGGCCTTCCTTGAACCTTTTGTACCACTCATGACACCTTGACCGCCTCAGACATTCATCACCGAAAGCCACTTGCAACATTTGAAAAGTTTCAGTAAACATTTTACCCAACTTCACACAAAACTTTACGCAAACGCGTTGCTCTTCCTTTACATTCATTTCACAAAATCGCCGAACACAAAAAACTTTTTTTTACGAAAACAGCAGTAACTTTGCAATGAAGAAGGTTATCAACAAACTGAATAAACAGCTGAGCTCAGGAAGAGTCATGCTAAACAATGCTGCCAACCGCACTGCTCTATGACACTCCATTGCCGCGCAATCTCAACAGTCCTGGAACTTTTTGATCACCCCTCGTATGTGGATGGCAGCGTCAACGGCAAGAGGCACACGCTGCTGATTGGCACTGGAGCTACAAAGACTAGTGTGGCTGGCAAGAAAAGACTGACGCATTCCAGATGGCAGCTGAGGACTGCGACCGGAAAAGAAGCCAAGGTATTCGGGAAAACCGAGGTAAAGTTACAGTTAGGCTCAAACCATGTCTCACACTCGGTCCTAGTGGCTGACATCAAAGAAGATGTAATCCTCGGGATGGACCTCATGAACGCATATGGCTTTCAGCCTGACCTGAAACGGAGGAGTGTCAAGATCAGTGGAGAGGTGCTGCCATTACGGAGTCGGGGACCAGCCGGTGTGGTAGCCACCGTGGAACAGAGTAGAAAACTTCCTTCGAGGGATAAGCGCTCTAAGGTTGAGACTTCGGCGTCGATTACCTCGTTGGTTCGGCAGGCGACTACGAAGAGGAAGCTGAAACACAAGCATAAGGACAGGGTGATTGAAAGCGTCGATCCTTCATTGTCTCGAGAAGAGAATCAAAATCACCCAATCGCTGTCAATAAGAGACACGTCCCCAGCGATCGGATGAGTAGATCAAGCGGGAGCAGGGCCAACCAGGGAGGATACGAAGAAGGAGAACCTGCTTGGCTCTGCAACCCAAAGGAGGGCGAGGACCATACGTGATTAAGAAGCGCATCAACGATCTCGTCTACAGGGTGTTCAAGTACCCCAAAGGAAAGCCCATTATCCTCCATAATGATCGCTTGGCGCCTTATACGGGGAACCATGAAGAAGAACAGGTGCAGCGGATTACGGAAGAGACCTTTCGTTCGACCTAGGGAGCAGACACGCATGAAAAAGAAGACATCCAGGAGGAATGTCTCTAAGGAGGGGACAGTGTAACGATAAATGATAAGCAAATAAAAAAACATATGGCGTAAACTCCCGGATCGTTTGTTGGAACAAAATAAGCGGTTGGAACGAACTGTTTATGTCTAGATCTTTCCATGATGGCGTAGAACTGCCCACATTGTTCTGGAATATTCCAGGCCTGACTATTTATGATTATATATAAGGAGCAGTGACTGAACGAGTGAGTGGAAGTCGGTGTCTTGACTGTGTTGCTCAAGTCATATGATTGTGTGTGTTACAAAGTTATCATTTTTGTAACCTGCTCATATATTTAAGTTTTAATAATTCGTTGGCATTGTGATAACTGTATATTTCTGTTAAATAAATATTTGTTACCCACATAAGTGTTACAATATTTAAATATAAATTTACCTACACTCATTATTCACTAGGAGCCATCAGAAAGCATCACCAAAACTCTTATTTTGGCTATTCGACTGTTTTATTTTCTTGATCTTACTTTAGTTTCTCTTCTAAAAGAGAATTAATTTTATATACTTAATGCTGTTATTTCTAATCTAGTTATATATTTTAGTTGATTTTTCAGTTATTTCTAGTTCTTAGCATTTTGTATTTGAAGAGTGAGTAAATGTGATTTGCCTCGTTTATGATGCTTTAAATTAATTGCCTACATTTTTATATGTGAATTGGAGACGATAACGAAGAAGATACTGAAGGCAAGCTCCAAAAATGTAAAATAAGTGATAAATTTCTTAACACGTTAGGTATGCCATCGGTCCCCGGGGTCCGATACTTAAACTGAACAGGATACCCCTAAAATACGCTGCCGCACCTAACATGTTAAATCCATTCCAACTATGGAATATTTTTGATGTTTGATTTTTTTTCTTTTACAGCCTCTTGACTATTTCTTTTTTTGCTAGCTGTTCATCCAAGCTGAATTGTTTTATTCTATCTTTGCAAAATTAAATGTCCACTTTTTAATTAAATACATAAGGTAATTCTTATTTATTTTAAAATCTAAATCATTGTTTTCTTATTTAGAGTTTAGAAGATGATATTCGTTCCAAGACAGAGGAAATAAAAGAATTAAATCATAAGCTAATGGTAAATATTTCATGTTATTTATTATAATTAATAATTGTAAACAATAATACTCATGAACCATAACTTTTGCTAATAATTTCATGTTTCTTAAATATAGCTTATTTCTAACTAAATTTTTTACAATAGCCTTTATTGGTACATTACTATTTGCATAGTAAATTATGTTATGTTGGCAAGTATAGCATTTAATAGATAATATAACATTTTCCAAAAAGAATGAGGCATGAAAGTGCACTTGATATAAGCCTCCAAATTCATATAAATTCATTTATAACTCTTTGACTAGATTAAAAGCTAAAATGAGTTATCGGCACAAACCGCCTATAGGGTACCCTTTTATCTATTTCAATCCCAACTTTTGCTATTTTCAATTTATTCCATTCCAGTTTTTTTATTTTAATTATAATTCAACTGGGCATAATATTATTTATATTGCAAAGCCAAACAAACAATAAAAACTTAAATTAGTAACAATTTTAGAAAAAATTATCAACTTGTAACAATACAGTAACACAGAAGTAAAGATGCGATTCGATCTTCAGTGCTAGACTACGATTCTAGTCCATTGCTCCTTATATTTAGCCTGAATCAGAACATTCTAGGTTCTCAAAAAGCATAGATTCTAGCACAGTCAAAAACATGTACTAGAACAGTTTGTAACTTTTCCAACAAAAAGTCTAGAACTCTTTTCAATCATTCAAGTTTCTGTTTTACGTTACAGTATATTGTTTATCCAACAATCAATATTTTAATTACTGATCTAAACTAATTAGCAGTAAGAGTTTTTAAATTGTTATTTATTTTAAAATCTTCAATTCTAATACACTTTTTTGAATATTTGAAGGAAAACAATAGGATTAATTTAGGCAAAATAGAGTTATTAACAAAGAAATTGGAGGGGCTAAATGGCAGAGAATTGAGGAGTGTGAATGAAAAAAATTACAACATACCCTTACTCAGGATTCAGGTAGAAATTTAATTTATATTTTTACTAATAGATTATTCATTATTTAATATTATCATAATTAAATTATGTCCTGTGGCATCCAATTATTTTACATAGTTTAATGTGGATTAGTTAAAAAAAAAGGCTATATATATATACACTCGCGGCCAAAATAACCGGCGCACCTTCATTTTTAGTAATAAATGTATCTTAACGTAGGTATAACGCGTCCTAGCATCGATTTTTTATTTCTTATCTAAAATAAGCACATGTCCCTTCAATATTATGTCAATAATCCTCCATAGTAAACAATCAACAGATTAGAATTCGAAACAATACTGCATCAGTACGTATATGCGACTTCAATGCTATACGTTTTCCTGCTTAAAGTGCTTTTCTTTTTAATTTTCTTTCGTTTTTTTGTGTTTGTGATTGTTACTTAATCTTTTTCTTTTAATAAAATGGTTTTAGAAGCTATGACAGTTGCGAGAATAATTGCGTTAGTAGAAAAAGGTAGGAATCAACGTTAGGTGGCCAGGACGTTAGGCCAACCAGAAATAACGGTTCAAAGGGCGGTTCAGAGGTAGTAGGAGACGGGACTCTATACGAGGAGGCCAGGATCAGGGAGCCCCAGAACGACTGAGCCAGCAGATGACCGTTCCATCATGATGCAAACGTTAAGAAACCGCACACAGACTGCAGTAGAAACCGCTTGTCGGCTGAGAATTGCTCGGGAGGTGAATGTGAGTTTAGGAACAATAAGTAGAAGGCTCGCCGAAGTGAACTTGCACTCCAGGGCCCCAGTAACAGGTCCTCAGTTGACGGCAGCTCACCGAAATGCACGTCTTCAATTTTGCCGAGAACATGCTAACTGGACTGAACCTGATTGGGCCTCCGTTATGTACAACGACGAGTCAAGGTTTAATCTGTATACTCAGGATGGCAGAGTAAGAGCATGGAGAGGAAGGGGAGAGAGGTATAGCCAGGGCAACATCGCTGAAACGGTGAATTTCGAAGGTAGGTCTGATATGGTGTGGAGAGACATCAGATCACAAGCGGGGACAGACCTCCACGTGTTCAACAGACCCTCCCTCAATGAAACCTCGTATATCACGGAGATTCTAGAAGAACATGTGATGCATTTTAAGTCTTTCTTTGGCAATAATTTTCGCCTTATGCAAGATAATGCCCGGCCATACACAGCACATGTCGTGCAAGAGTATCTGGATAAGGTCGGCATTCGTACTCTTCCATGGCTAGCTCGAAGCCCTGATCTGAACCTTATAGAACAGCTATAGGAGGTGTGTCCGACGGCGGCCAAACCCTCCCATTACTGTACAGGACCTCAGGACAGCGCTAGTGGAAGAGTGGGAGGCTGTACCCCAGGAACGGGTAGCTATCCTCATCCAAAGTATGCCGAGGAGGGTTGAAGCAGTCATCAGAACCAGAGGAGGGAATACCCGGTACTGAGGACGCTTTTTTTTTTGTTTAATCAAAGTTAAAAATGTAAAAAGTCAATTTTTATTTTTAGAGATATTTCGTTTATTTTATAATAAATTTTATTTCTTTTTTATATGTCGTTTTTTCTTCATTTTCCTTGTGCGTCTTAGAAGCATATAGTATACACTTTGCTCAGAAAAAAATTGGGAAGTTTATCTCAGTCCAACAAAAAGATAAGTGCAAAAATCTAGGTGCGCCGGTTTTTTTGGCCGCGAGTGTATATTTTCCAATGAATAAGTTTTATAAAATATTGTACTCTTCAAAGTAATAAATTCAGAGAATGCATTTAGCATAGCATCACCAGTTTTAAAACACTTGGCCTATTAGAAAGTAGTATTTTGATGAGCATATCAAGAGTGGATCATTATCAACCTGCTTGAATAATTAATTAATGATTTCTGGTATAAATCATTTATATCCAGTATGTTATTAATATCGTATTTAATAATTTAATATTCTTCGATATTTATGTGGGTTCAGATTTTTTAAAAACAGAATTAGTTCAATTAATTTTAAGAAGTATTTATAATTATCTACAATCTGCAGTTTTAAAGATATCTCAAAACAGTTGGCAACATGTTTAATGAGTTTCCCAGAGTTTTGTATCATTCCCTCGCAACAAGGTAATTTATATTGTAGCGGGGACTTTAATATCAAAAGAGGCTTGATGTAGCTGCTTTCAAGATAAGGAAGTACCATGCATGCCCATATGTGTTCAGTACAGCCTAGTAGTGAAAAATTTCTTTCATTTTTTTTGTGATGACTGCTTAGTTTTATTGACCCATTCTCTTGCTCCAACTAACAAGCTTAGAAATTAATTTTTCTTTTCATTAGTAGAGTAACTTATTCATTATACAGACTGCTCTAGACCAGCACCTTATAATTGTGTTCATTAATTTTGTATTCCTTAATAATTCATGAAGTTATTTTTTAAAACTGCAGTTTTATCATTCTCTCTATCATGTGAGGATTATGAGTGTTAAATTATACTTTTATGGAAATGAAATTGAACTGATTAGATCTAAAATCTGTTTTGTTGTTTAAATTTTCTCAGATTTCTTTGTATCCCTACTGACTTTAATAATTTTTCTTTTAATCATATTTTAATTGTTTTTGGAGTGTGTAAATAATACAAATAATATATAAATAATGAATTTATTGTCACTTCAAAAATTTATTTCTGAATTAATTTATTAAATATATTATACATCGGTCTGTAAAGAGTACAAGTAATTTATATTTAACAGGAACTTTTTTCATTTGCACATAATAAATCATTAAAACACCTTAGAATAAGACAAAAGAAGAATTCAAATTGGCCCGAAAAATCAGAGATAAAATGAAGAATGTTCCTTAGAGAATGTTTATTTATAAATAATGTATATGTGCATAGGTTAAATTAAAATATATAATACGTATACGAGGGGTGATCAAAAAGTTCCAGGACTGTTGAGATTGCGCGGCAATGGAGTGTCATAGAGCAGTGCGGTTGGCAGCATTGTTTAGCGTGACTCTTCCTGAGCTCAGCTGTTTATTCAGTTTGTTGATAACCTTCTTCATTGCAAAGTTACTGCTGTTTTCGTAAAAAAAAGTTTTTTGTGTTCGGCGATTTTGTGAAATGAATGTAAAGGAAGAGCAACGCGTTTGCGTAAAGTTTTGTGTGAAGTTGGGTAAAATGTTTACTGAAACTTTTCAAATGTTGCAAATGGCTTTCGGTGATGAATGTCTGAGTCGGTCAAGGTGTCATGAGTGGTACAAAAGGTTCAAGGAAGGCCGGACATCGTGTGAAGATGATTCTCGTTCAGGGCGCCCATCAACTTCGACTGACGACGATCATGTTGCAAGATTGAACAGTCTCGTGCGTTCTAATCGTAGACTAACCATTCGTGAGATGGCTGAAGAATTGAACATTTCATTTGGTTCGTGTCAACAGATTTTAACAGAAAATTTGCAGATGAGAAGGGTGGCTGCAAAGTTTGTTCCGAGACTGTTGACTGAGCAGCAGAAAGAACACAGAGTTCAAGTAATAATAAAAGTTAATAAAAAATCAGTCCTGGAACTTTTTGATCACCCCTCGTATGTTAATAATGTATATGTTTATGAAAGAAATTAAAAAAACCAAACATGAAAAATATTGTGTTAAAAAAAAAGTAGCTCCCCCCAAACATCACAAAACTTCATTTCCTCAACTTTTTACATTCCCTCATAGCCAGATTTTCATTCCTTAGCCAATATCTTCATTCCATCATGGAAGACTTTTACTCTTTAATACTTGTTCAAGAAATAAGCTAGCAGCTAAGTTGCAGGTATATACTGGGTGTTCCAAACCTAGTGTAAAAAAAAAAATTGGGTAATACTGGATGTTAAACGGGGTAGAATGGCGTAGAAACGAGTTTCCTATCTCAATCTGTCGAGGAGATAGAATTAGGAAGCACGCTACCTCATTGCCCCAGCAGTGACATTCTCCATCGTGTTTTTCATCAGAAAAACTTCTTTTAAACTCGAAAGGTGAAGTGAAATTGTATCATGGGTTACACCACTAAGAAGCTATCTAAATTCCGCAGTTTTTAGGAAATTTGACAGCTTCTAGGGTGCTCCAGTGAGGAAATTTCAAAAACTATTCAAAATTTAAGTTTCAATTAATGTTTTGTGTTTAGTGCGTTAAAAGTCCCACTGAAAGAGAATTTAAAATAACCAGACCCTTCTCATCTTTTTGAAAATTTAATACTGATTAAGAAAATATCATCGTTTTTGTTTCTACGCTAAACAAAAGTAGAGAAAACTGTCATTTTTCAGAAAAAAAGTAAGATTTTAAAAATAAAAACAAAAAAAATTCTATCTCCTCGACAGATTGAGATAGGAAACTCGTTTCTGCGCCATTCTACCCCATTTAACATCCAGTATTACCCAATTATTTTTTTTACACTAGGTCTGGGACACCCAGTACATTTACTATTTGAAACGCAAAGGAACATTCTGCATTTTTTTGTAAAATTATGAATGTTGTAGATACAATTTCAGAACTATAATTGGCCCTTTCTGTGGAATGACTATTATACTTATTCTGAAATTGTTATAATTGTACTAACTCTTTTGGCATCTGATCCTTTTTTAACCCACCATATTTGGGCATTTCCTCTGTTCTTGTATAATCATTATTACTTTCATTTTACATATTATATTCACAAATACAAATTTCTTTGAATTGTACATATTGGTCTAAATTTGCAGGATATTTCGCTCTCTGATCATGATGATGATAAGCGGACTCCTTTAATGGTGAGTAATTTAATTTCAAGTTTCAAGTATTATGAAGATATTAGTTTGATGATTTTAGATAGTATCTTTTTATTTTTTTATTTTACTATTATCAAGATACAGAAAATTACAAGTCCCTTTCTTATACCTCACTTCCTTCTTACTCATGCTCTCTTCTATCCTGAGCAAGCCTGTTTCAATCCTCTCCTCTCTCTTACCTGCTTATTCCCAAATGTTTCTGGATATTTCTGCGAGTCTTCTTTCCTTTAACTTCCTTCTCTTTTTTTCTTTAACTAATCCGCCATATCCTATTTTCTTCTAGTATGTTTAGCCCGGTTTTATTCCTGGATTACTTTTTATGATGGTATTTCTGACCTCATGTTTTCCCCTCTATCCCCTTCAGGAACCTCTATTGAGGTAGTAGTCTAGGATTAGTTTGCCTAGGTTACTTAGGGAAAAAGCTTAATCTTGAATCCATGTTGTTCCTCTTGATGACTTTCAGAAGCTTTTACAGTATGTTAAAGAGAACTTTGCATGGTAAACTAAGTAATGAGAATAATTATTGGTTTTCCTATAGTCTCTTTCTTGTCTATTGGAATTATATTGGTCTTTTCACAGTCCTGAAAACTTTTTTCTTTTCCATGTTTGGTACAGCAAATGCTGAAATATTTCCTATCCTTCTTCATCTATGGAGTCATACACACCTTCTACTTTATTTATTTTTATTTTTTAGGTTATCTACAGCATTTTTTATTTCCTCTTACAAAGGATTTCTCTTCCTTGGCTGGGTTTTAGTTCCAGTTAGTAGTTGTTGCTGTCTTAAAGATGTACCTCATAAGTCATTTTGTATTTTCGCAAATTATTCCGGCCCTCTTATGAGTGGGAATATTGCCTTCTTTGCACATGTTTTGTTTGCATCTCAAGATTTCCTATCAAGTAACCCCCCCATCAAATTTTAAAATTGTAACTATTTTCAAAATCTACTCCCTCCGTTGTTATAAATGCTCTTCTCGAAGAGATACGAAAATTTATAAAAATGTTATACGGAGAGATCCCCCCTCCCGCAGCATCAAATTTTAAAATTAATTGTATTTTCAAATTCTAAGCCCCTGTTATCATTACTGTAGTTTACCATTTTAAAAAATCCAAAAAATTTAAAAAAAAGTTTTTAATAAACAAGCTTTTAGGAAGAGACTATTCAATTATAGATATAGAATGCAGGCCTCAAAGTCTCGTATAATTTCAATAATTCACTTAATAGTGCAGGTTACATGCCAAATTTTCGCCTATTCAGGCATCTTCAGGGCTACAACAGTTTCACATGCAAGCTAGAATCAGACTGATTCTATAATTCTGATTCTGATGTAACCTGCACTATTAAGTGAATTATTGAAATTATACGAGACTTTGAGGCCTGCATTCTATATCTAAAAAAGTTTTTGTTTTAACACTCTCCCAATATATGTATTTTAAAATTGTGACAATTTTGGAAATCTGCTCCCATGTTATCATAAACCAATAGACTCTTTTAGAAAAAATTCGAAAAGTTCCAAAAAAATGTTATATGGAGAGTTCCCTTCACCTCCCACAGCGTCGAATTTTAAAATTTGTATTATTTACAAAATACCTACCCGAATAAATCCTCATTTAGTGCATATTTACAAAATTATACAGTCTATTAGAATTAATTTGAGAAGTTACTAATTTCTTTTAAAATGGACCCTCCCACCACAATATCGAAATTTTAAAATTATTACTCTTTTCAAAATTAACGCTAGCATAAACATAATTATGCTTCTTTATTGTAAAGAAATAGAAAAATTTGTAATTTTTGCATATAAATGCTCCTATCGTATTTTAAAATTATTACTTTTTTCAAAATTTATGCTCTCCATAATGGACCCTCAGTTAGAAAAGATATAATGTTGATGGCTTAATACTAATAAAGACTTTTAATAATAGAATTTTAAACATTCCCAGCCACAGAAGTTGAAGTATCCGAAATTGTATCCATAAAAATGTAACTAGATACCGACAGTACTCCCGGATACTCGGGTATCCATGCTGACGGATAGGAGTACTACTTGTATCCGTAGCTGACGGACCTACCTCTGGGGTAGGTATCGTTAAAATACAAAAAAAACCTACTTATTTAAAATTAAAGAGAGTTGAGTCGGTGGAATGAAGCTTCCGGACAAATGGCATTGTCTCCTGCCCTATGATTCCTGAAGAGATTATTTCAGTGAATATGACCCATACTCTTTACAATTGCATAATTACTCTTTACCTACAAAAACAAACACATCCTCCTAATCAGCTTCCAGGTCTCATTCTCTACAAGTGCATTCGACATAAAAGTTTTAAGGGAAAGCTTAGACAGTTCATTAAATTGCATTTGGCGAATGGGCCTATTATATTATAATATATATTACAATGTAGAAACAGATCATTTTGAGGTTCCTTAATGATCTATTTCTATTTAAAACTCAGATTATTGAAATTTATAGTCCTGTAATTTAAGTTATGGCATAAATAAAGGTATTTGAAAGATAAGGAGTCATGAATAATAAATAGCCTGTTGTTGTATTTGAAAGGGGGTTTTAAAGATTTTTTTGTCATTACTAATTAGTACTTTGGTTTAAAAATTGAGTGCTTAACAAAGATACCATTAGATAATGTATGGATTTTTTTGGTTTTCTATTTCCAGAGAAGTAAGACTGCAGGATATCAACGTAAATTCAGTGACAGTGACGATCAGTCGTTTTTATTTCCAGCTAGTAAAAAAAAAGTCACATCCAAAAAGTAAGTAAAGGATTTTTTTTGTTAATATTTTATTTACTACTTCTCACAAACTATTTTATTTATATTTATCAGGATAATTCAAATATAAACTAAAATGTTAACTTATGAGTTATTAATAATTATTAGATTAATAATCTAACGGATAAGCTAGTTCAAGCCTGATTAGCGGTCATAGGAATAGTGAGTATTGGGCATTTACCTGAGTGAGCAATTACTCCAGTAGTATCCATGGTTGAAAATTTAATTGTTACTCATTATTCATTAATTACACTTTTTTTTTCCAACGATCACATTTAACTCTCAAATATGAGTAATTATTTAAAATATTAATAAGAATTATGTTAACATTTTAAAAAGATTTTAAAGTTAACTTCTTTTCCCTCCCTATTCTCACCATTTAGGCTGTATGTGGTTTTCCTGGGCCAGGGGAAAAGGTGGAGGATCGATGCCAAATATTATTAAATGTCCCCTGGCTCCAGGTTTTAGCTGACAGAACATGTTTTCAGGAGCAATGCATATTTCCTAGTGCGTCAGCTCACTTGGCTATTGTGGTGAACCAGCCAGAGATTTAGCAGGTTTGGAAAAATAAAATGGAATGAGCGATAAAAAGGCTTTTCTACAAGAACAACACTCTGTTGCCTCATTCTGCCCCAAGTTGAAAGGTTATTCTCTTATGCTACAGAAATGAATTAACCTTGTAGGTAATAATGATTAAAAAAATCACATATGATTTTAATCATTATTGAAAATAGTCGAGTTTAATTAAAAAGGCTAAAAAAGAATTTCGAGCTCAAAAATAACAGTGAAGAACGCACAAAGGCACCTGCGAAGTGTGGGCTAAAACGAGCATATCTGTGCGGTACGTACAAACGTTTTGATTTACACCCAAAGACAATATATTTATATTTATATTTTTATATGTTTATTGAAAAATAAATATTTTCATTAACCTTTATATTTATATCTTTATTGGGGTACCTTCTGATACATAAGTTAGCTCCGTTGTAGCTTAGATCCGATAACCCCGATAGGTGGTGACCCCGACGTGATAAAATAAGACGTAATGATGCCTGCAGATAGAAACGTAAGCGAATCCCAGCAACAGCTACCTATAGCGGAACATTCCGCGTTTCACTCAGAGATAGCCTCTTTTACGGGAGCTACATCCCGCCTACCTCCATTTTATAAAACAAACCCGAACCTTTGGTTCCTACAAGCAGACGCCGTATTTGCAACTTCACGGGTTACATCGTCCCGAATCAAATTCCAGTCAATCATAGCCAGCCTGGATCTCGAGGTGCTTACACAGGTAGCGGATCTTCTTACATCTCCCTCTGATGACCCGTATAAGCAGCTGCGTGATAGGTTAATTTCGATTTATGGCAAATCCGAAACTCGGCGAATCAAAAAGCTTTTAGAAGAAACCCAGCTCGGAAGTCAGCGGCCATCTCAGCTCTTCCGTCAGATGACCCAGCTAGCTGGTTCGACAATTAGCGCGGATGTCGTCCGAACATTGTGGTTTCGAAATCTACCCCCACGCGTTCAGGAAATTTTGGCTGCGACCAAGCAGGAAGACCTGGATGCCCTTACAAGCGTAGCCGATAAGATCATGGAGGTCGATCGTCCTGAGGTTTACGCTCTTTCATCACAGGTTCCTTCGGTTCCCAAGGCGAGTTCCAGTAACGATGGAATCTTGGAAGAGCTTAGGAAACTTAGGGGATGTAGGTAATAATGATTAAAAAAATCACATATGATTTTAATCATTATTGAAAATAGTCGAGTTTAATTAAAAAGGCTAAAAAAGAATTTCGAGCTCAAAAATAACAGTGAAGAACGCACAAAGGCACCTGCGAAGTGTGGGCTAAAACGAGCATATCTGTGCGGTACGTACAAACGTTTTGATTTACACCCAAAGACAATATATTTATATTTATATTTTTATATGTTTATTGAAAAATAAATATTTTCATTAACCTTTATATTTATATCTTTATTGGGGTACCTTCTGATACATAAGTTAGCTCCGTTGTAGCTTAGATCCGATAACCCCGATAACCTAAAGGAAATAAACCCTCAGATAATTTATCTGTAAAAAGTGTAGTTCTAAAGGCAGATATCTCGTCAGTTGAAAAATGTTCAATATTATTCTATTTTATCTATCTTTATTGTTTTATTTTTTAAGTATTTATTATATTACAAAACATTTTTATTTTTTTTTTTTAGCTTTTCCCTGTATAAAAAGTTTAGTGTTCTATGTTTATGACCATTTGTAATTTTCATGAAATATATTTTGATTAATAAAAAAAAAAAAAATTAACCAGTCTCCAAAAAAATATTAGATTAAATGATTGATAGATTTTTTTTTTTTCATTAATCTCCGCAATAAAAAGAGTGATGAGTGATTTGTTCATGACTAAATAATCACTCCTCATTCATGGCCATTTGATTAATTAATCAATACTCATTCACTCGATTAATTGCCCAACATTGAATAAGTAGTCTAACTATGCATTTTTCATCTGTTGAGACCAAATAATTAGGATTTGGGATGTTGTTTCCAAACAGTATTTTCCTTCATTGAAAAGTGAATAAAAAGAGTGTTCCTTCAAGAAACTAAACTTCTCTGAAAGGTTTGATAGTAATATAATTTTTAATTTAAGCTGCTGATATATTTATTCATATAGTTCATGAATTTGAACTAAGAAGTTGACATTCTCTTTGTAAATTTTCATCTAAATGTTTATGACTATTATTTCAGGAAGAAGAAGAGACAAGAAGGGAAAGACCTAGAATCTTCTTATTACTTTGATGGTATTTTTTTTTCATAACATTTAATATTAAATAAGTTATTTCTAATTTTCTTTCACATATTATTATATTTAAAATTTGCCTTATAAATCTTGATTCACTAATAATTTTAGAATTGTTTACTTATTTATAACCATGGCTTATTTCATATATTTGTTATAATAATAATAATAATAATAAAAGGCTTAACGAACCCTAAGGTTTGAAGCGGACACCACAAGTCACTCCCTACACACCTCCATCCACAGACCGCCATCCAGACCCAAATTCAATAGATCCAACACAATCAGATGCTTTGAAGCGATCCTGCCAACTCTGCCTTGGCCTAAAACTTGGACGTTTCCCATTTGGCCCTGTGCTTATTAATCTTTTATGGATTCATTCACCTCTCTCTGGTTCGAATCTCCTTGTTTCAAACCAGAGCAAACCTGGAACCTCTCAGAAAAATTATTACCAACTTTAACATTATTGAACATTTTGGTCATACATATGTTTTATTAAGTTTACTAACTTTTTGGTATTCCCTGCTTAACAAACATTTTATACAACTTCTGTTGGTTAATAGAATCATATGCCTTTTTGAAATCAATAAAAAGATGATCTACTGTTCCGTTATATTATTATAACGGTTATAATTTTTTTTCTAATACTTGACAGAGAAAGAATGTTTAGTCTAAGGTTGAACGGTTCCATCTGAAACCACTTTGATAGTCTCCGATAATTTCCTAGGTATATTCAGTAATTTGATAAATTTGACTAGTCAGGATTAAGGTAAATATTTTATAACAAACCGGAAGAACAGTTTAACTAACCGATTTTACGTGATGAATAGACTTTCTTAGTTACATTACGTGGTTCATATCAGCGAAAATGTTTCTCATGTATTAGAAATAAAAAGCCTAGGTGTATAATGTGAGAGTTCTTCCTAGAGTGTACTAGTCTGAAATACTTTGGTATTGATACAATACATTTCTATACACTCTTCTTTTTGCTGTTTAGGCAAAACTGATTCATCTTCAACCTCCACAGGGTTTTCTATTCGAAGGCGATTGTATAAAAAAACTTCTGAAGAACTTGCTGAACCATCTGACACTGTAAGTTGTACTTGTGACTTTTTTTTCTAGTTATATAATTACTCTTACTTTTTATTAATTTTATTGTCATCTGTTTGCTAGTTTTGTATTCTACAAAGTCATGAGACAACAACTCCTGTATTGATATGTTTCTATACATTGTTTAGTTTATTTTATTTTTTTATTACTTTCACTATTTACATTCAAAATATGTAGTTAGGAAAAATATTGCAATCGTGGAGAATTTCAAATCTGATTTTTATAAGGAAATTTTTGTGGTCCACTTATATAAGAACTACCAAGTCTCCCAAAATGGTAAGTGTGGGAACATGAAAATAGGAAAAGAAAAGTATCCATGTAATGAATTTATGCACATAATTTATAAAAAAAAAAAAAAAAACCTGTACCACTACAACCCATAAAGGGTCTTGGGTGCAGTACTATGTAAGAAAGAGTACTGTTTCTTGGTCAGCGGTCGTGCAAGGAGGTGATTTGACCGTGATCACGCTCAACCACCAGGTTCTTTCCCCTTAATTTTTCAATTAAGGGTACCCACTTTATAGAGGCTGGGTTTGCCCCAGGAGGGTCTCTCGGCCCACGAGGCGAACTGTGGCGAATAATTAAGATATCATAAGCCATGTCAGATTCGAACTCGGGACCTTAAGCACAGCAGTCCACTGCCTTACCAGTGGGCTACCCCGCTCCACATAATTTATAAAAAACATAATCCACATAATTTATAAAAACATAATCCACATAATTTATAAAATTATATAAATTCATAATTTATATACTTCAACTCTATTCTAAATGTGATTACATGAGAATTGAATATCGCTGTCATTATCTGAAGCACTCATTATTGAAAGATAAAGTTCCAATTGATTATAGGCTATTAAATCAACTCAAAAAAAAAAAAAAAAAAAAAAAAAAAAATGTCTACTCTGCTCAGTAGCATACAAATGTCTATATAAATAAATAAATATGTATATATAAATATATACATATATTTAATTTAAAATTAGTAGAAATGCATTATAATAAATAAAATACAGATTAAGTTTTTTACCCTTCTTGTTATATAAATTAAAAACTAAAAATTATTTTTATGTTAACTATTCAGCTATTAATTGGTTTTATTTTAATTATTAATTAATTTTTTTTTCCCTGTAGCTTAATGGAGACAATACACAGAGTTCTCCGAACACAATATTCAGGACTCTCAGAACTGGCAAAAAATATTGAAGCTTTGCATGTATTGTAAATATATATATTTATATAATATATACATATAATATATATTTAATATTAATATATATATATATATATATATATATATATATATATATATATATATATATATATATATATATATATATATAAATGTCTATATAAATAAATTCTAAACAAATCCCATGCTACAAGTAAGGGAGGCCAACTGCCCTCTATACTTTATGAAGTACTGAGGACAGTACTTCCCGATTGATTAAAAATTGTCATAGTGGTAAAAATGTTCCAATGACACTTTTATGTTATTTTAAAAATACTATTTAAAGTTCCGAACAATTTAAAGTTATCAGTCTAGTGCCTTCCCATTCAATTGCATAGTAGGTCAGTTAGAGTAATACCCCCTGGATCCCAAAATGAATCATAATATTGATGTTTATTTTAAGTAAATTGTTCGTTAAAGTTATATCAAAAGATATTGTAATTTAAATTTTAGTTTTTGATTTCTGATGTCGTTTTTTTTTTTTTTATTAAGCTAACAGTTTTGATATAATGGTTGCATGATTATTATCTGTTTTTTGATATTCATGTATAAAGTATAAGCTCTAAAAGGCATTTAAAATTAGTAGAAATGCATTATAATAAATAAAATACAGATTAAGTTTTTTACCCTTCTTGTTATATAAATTAAAAACTAAAAATTATTTTTATGTTAACTATTCAGCTATTAATTGGTTTTATTTTAATTATTAATTAATTTTTTTTTCCCTGTAGCTTAATGGAGACTATACACAGAGTTCTCAGAACACAATATTCAGGACTCTCAGAACTGGCAAAAAATATTGAAGCTTTGCATGTATTGTAAATAGTGTAAAAAAATTAATATTGCTTTAATAAATAGGTATTCTCACTTAGTGATGACTTAATCAGAATTCAATATTTTTAAATTTTATTTTTTACATGTTAGAAAGTTGTACTATTTTAAAATTATTGATGAATGCTTATAATGAAATTCATTAGGTTCATGATTGAATTTTATTTAAACTTATTTATTATTTATTGCCTCTTGTTATTAATTGATGCCAAATAAATTCATGACGTTAAATAATTTTTGTTCTAGTTATTAGCATTATCCCCTTATTTTTATCATTACCTTTATTAGAAGATCATTTTAATTAAGAAACAGTGATTTTGATTGAGGGGTGATAGCATCCTCTCAATTAAAAATAATCAATAATTACCTTCTAGTCCAGAAGTAACCTTGTCATGAAAAGTATTGGTAATTATATTCATGTTCAAATGCCTGGGACTCAACGTCCCTTTAACTCTAGTATTTTAAAATACTCACTGTAATCTTGGACTTTTTCCAATGCTTTATCAAAGTCAATAGGTTAGGTACTTATGTGACTACAAGCTCTTAAAACACCTTGACTCTTTTCTCATGCTCAGTACGTCTTGTCTTGTTAAAATTAGCAGTTAAAATTTACCATCGTGTTTCAAATGCTTGTTGGAACATCATGGGCATGCCCAACGGAGGGCAGGGGGGGGCAGCTGCCCCCCCCCCTGGAAGGCTGGATGCAATAATTTGTTAAGCTTTTAAGGGGGGAAGCAGTAATAGAATTTTGTAATAGAATTTAGAATTGTAGAATAGCAGTAATAATTTTTGTCAAGCAAATAATTGTAATAACTTAGTTGATAAAGCACTGCTATAATTATACATAATTTTGATTTCATTCACCTTTTTCGCGGTAAGATGTTACAACTTGAACGACCATAGCTTGCCCCCCCCCCCCTAGTTTTGATCCTGGGTACGCCCTTGTGGAACATACCTTTGATTCATTAAGAATCACCATATGTTTTTTTCCTTGATAAAATTTTGAACACGCTCTCCATCTTCTCTCACTATGTTCTCTCTCATCTTCTTTCTTAACAGTTTTCTTTGTAAAAAAAATTAAAAAGGCCGTTTGTAATTCTTTATGGTTTGAGTTAGTTGACAGATGGGATTAGTACCATGGAAACCCATTTCTTGTGACGGAATGACAAGGGACAGTTATTTACTCGAAATAAATAATAAAAATAAAGGTGCTTTAGAGGAAGATTTTTTCTTTATCCATTTAAGCCCTATCAGACCTAATCGATTTCGATAAAACCTACTTCATATTAAAGAATGCTTCATTAAGATTTGACTGTGGGCCGCGGCTGTTCCCTTGGGCGACGAGAAAATTTTCCTTAACAAAATTATATTTAATTATAATATTAAATAAATTGCACTACTTTTGAACAGTGGCTAACGTGCAGTAAAGCCGTAGTGCCCTTCACAGTAAGGCCCGATCTCCACAGAAAAGGACCCTTTTGGGGGTTTACTTATTTCTGAAGAGCGAGCGGAAGTCGAAATCTAGGATCTAATAAAGCTAATCAAGCCCATTTTTACTGAAAAAGACGCGATGGGATTTCGACAACATCGCGATCAAATATGGCGTCGGCTGGGGGATGCAGCTGCCTAGAAAATATGAGAAATAAAATAAATTCAAATTAATTATAGTAATTTACTAATTATAGTAATTTATTAAGTATCATATAAACAAATATTTTAATTTTAATAATCAATAACTTTTATTTGAAACATAAATTGTGCCATAAATAGTGAGAATACCTCGATCCCCTCCCACGGTCATAAGAGTTTACCAGCCTGCCCCCATAGACAAAAATTTACCAGTCAGCCCCCTAGACAAAATCCTGCGGACGCCAATGCGGTCACGTAACCTCTCAAAACAGGTCACGCCCGTGGGCAACTCTTCAGAATTAGTTTTAATTATTTATATAAATCAAATTTCAAACATAAAAGGAGATATATCAATGCATATCTGAATTATGAAAGGAAAAAAATTGTAACATCTAGGTGAATGGAAATAAGATGGGCACAATTCGTAGGCAAAGCCGCAAAAACCCCTCCCGCCTACGGTACAGGACGCAGCAGGACCCTTGAACAGATGTATTGAATCTAGTCTAGTGTGGGCGGATTTAGCAAAAAATATGGGGGTCACAACCACCCTCCCCCCCGATGTCACACCCCCGTTTTGCCTTTTGCCTGACAGCAATTCAATTATTTTTTCAATTATTTCCTTATATCTGGAAGAACTGAAGAACTTTTACCTACTGGCCGTAAATTAGCAGCTCTTTTCCTCTGCAAATATGTCACAGCCCAGGTAACTATATTGCTACTTAGAAAAGGAGCAAGGTGAGTCAGTCGGTCACGTGCGAACACGACACGAAAGACACGAAGGTGCCACTCGAGTGGTGTTAGGGGAACACCGGAACGGAATTCCAATACTTCCATTTTTCCTTTTTTCTAATAGTACAGGTGCTGGTAATTGACTTTGCAAAATGTTTTGGCCGGCAACTATCTTCGGATTATTATATGTGTGACGCTAAACAATACAAATCTGGATCTTGCCGGAATCTCTGCTGGTCGCTTTTAGTATAAAATATTAGGGGAGTGCGTAAAATAAAAATTCGCCAAATCATTAACCGGTAAGATTCGGATTATACATTGGTGACCTATAACCAACTAAAATGTATTCATGGAATTGTTCAAAATCACTTTCCTCCAGAGCCCGGTCTCTGAAAGCGATTATGAAGTCATTTTAAATTTCAGGAGAAATAAATTTCAAATGACTTCATTTATATGAATTATTGAAGAGAATATTTTTATTTCGTAGGGGTAATGTCTAATGCTAAATAGTTCGTTAATTTTTTTTATTTTATCGAAATCTAATTTTGAATTCCGCCTATTCACTTACATATTTAGTAGTTATGGTGTCGTTAAGTTCTTAAGGCTTACTTATTACGGTCTCGGAGAGTTTTTTCTCTACTAATACAGTTAAAAATTGTATATTATTTTGTTTTTGAAAGGAGAAATGGACAACCAGTCTCGAAAAACTCTGAACGACACTAGGCTGGTGGGCTCGTAAGACGTGAGATGTGTGGCCCCAGAAACTGGCTCTGTGCTACGCTTTTGTCGTGTCGCGCAAGTAGGCGTCGCGTCTTCAATCGGGCCACACTAGCCTCAATCCACCAAGCATAAGAAAGTGTACCTTCTCTCTATTCACCTTGTAGTAGCATAAGGTTTGACATGGGGCCCCACGGAAATTTTTTTAAAAACTAAAGGGCGCCGGAATCCGAAAAAGTTTGGGATACCCAGGTATATTGAACTGTCTAACTAAACAACCCGAATCAGGATACAAGTTCATTCATGAAGATATTTAAACTACATTTGATCATAATGATTATCACTAAACTCACGTAGAACAAAACATGTGTTCATTATTTTCTCCTGTCAAAGTTGGCCATCTACATATGTACCTGATAATACTGTTATAACCTTTCCAAGCCCAAAACATCAACCGTTTTTTCAATATAAGAAAACTTTTATATCTCAGACTTGAATACAAGACTTCTCTATAAAACTGATAAATAAAACAGCACTTGAATGCTAATGTGAGACAGAAATGGTAATTATATTGAGTGGCAATAGTTTTAAGCAGTGGTAATCACCATAGAACGAATCGAAGCATTTAACCAACAGTGAAATTTCGCTATTTTCTTTATTAGTGAGTTCTAAATGTTTTCAATTAGTTAACAATATATTTGAGTGATCTTACAAAATTAAAAACAAAATGGAAGGTGAATGAAACATTTTGCAATAAATAGCGTATAATTAGTCAGATTCGTTCTTAAGAAAACAAAGGTTATTTATTAAAGTGGTACCTTGGATTTTTGTCTTTTGCTGCTATTCTAATTTTAGAAAGGTAGCATTTCAGAGAGAAATAAATGAATAATAATTTCAAAATCGCTTGTTTGGAACAGGAGTGCCTAAGATACGAAAGTATTCGTTTTTGGCATTAAAAATTTAAGATTTTTAATGCCAAATTTAACGCTAGTAGCAGTAAAAGCTGACTCCCACCGAGTTAAGAGATGGCTATGATGATCATCAGATCCATCATAGCATCAGAATATTCTTCGCCTGTAAAATTTTAATTCTGGACTGAGTCTCCTTCTAAACGACACTGCTTACATTGGAAGGTATGCAGGCTGTTCTGAGCCACTGAGCTTATATTATAAAAGCGCCCCCTTTCCATCACAAAAAATTAATTTCGTAAGGTGTGAAAAATTAATTAATTCCTTTATACGTATACATTAATTATATTTTAATTAGTATGTATCTAATTTAGTTGGTCAATGAAGTAGATAAATTAGTTTGTTTTAGATGTTTTTTAATTGTTTGAGAGAGAAAATAAGAGAGAGGAGAGGGCTTAGTATTCGTGAAACCTATACATCTTGAATCTCATGATTATTTAAATGATGAAGGGGTACCATGTTTTGGTAGAAGCCTTTGTGTAATATTAAATTCTCTTAAAACAACTATAACCAAACAAATAATACAATATTGCTGGACACACATCATTCAGTAGTTAAATAAATGAAAGACAAACACGACAGGGCGGCAAGATTTGAGTTCAGGACTTTATTTAGACTAGTTAACTGTTAAATATATAAATTACTGTGTGGTTTTGGTACAGAGTCTAAATGACATGGGGAGTGGGTATTGGGAACCAGCGGATCCTGTGGCGGTATCCCCATTATTTGGCACCTTCCATCCGATAGGTGAGAAGATGAATTATCTATTAACAATTCTAAATAAAAAGGGCTTTTATTTAGTAATACTTTAGATCCTTAAATGGAAAATGGATTGTATTCACCATTTTAATTGTGATTGCTATGTAGTCATATTTTAATTAGAGCCCTCGTTGCTCATGTTATTTAAAAAATTAAAATCCTCAGAACATTTCTGAATCCGCTTCAGTGGAGGGGCGAATAAAGTTATTCTTACATTTATAGGTTATTCGTTTATATTTAGAAAATGGTTTATCGTCGCTCAAAATATTCAATATGAAAAATAGTATCAAATTTCCTTCAAGAATGTTTATTTCAATATATATTATAATTTAAGATATCTTTATATACGAGTATATGCGAAAATCTCTTGTCACGAAGTTTATCCGGGTTGAAATCCAGAACTACTCAACCGATCTTGATAAAAATTTGTCTCATTGTGTGTAGTTTTATCCAACTTAAGAGATAGGATAGGTTTTATCTCGATTATTGACATAAATATTTATTTTCTTGCGAATTTAAATGTTCATTATATTGTGATTGAGTGTTATATTTTATAAGTTCTGTATATTTCCAACATATGGTGGAGTAAGTCGATTTATCGACAAAGCATTTCATTTTCATTCGATATTTATATTAGGTAAATATCGAAAGACTGACAACTAGTTAAAAGGTTGGCGTCATTAACAACTCAAATCGGCTCATTATTCCTTATGATAGATTGATGATATTCTCAATAATCTTCTGAATCCAAAATTTGTCTGTAATCTGGATCTCTTTCAGCCATATTTTCATATTCAGATTTGTCAAGTATCTTAACATATCGTGGTATATAATTCATGAATCGCTTGTCATTTGGAATCAAGACCGCGCCTAGAGAATTCAACAGATTTCTACGTTAGTTTTTCGCTAACCTAGATGGAGCCAGTCCTATTACGACGTAATCGTCCACAGCTAGAAGAGTGTAAGCAGAGACTGATAGCTTGCCTCGAAATTTAAAAAAAGAATGACCTAATCTGAGCAAATTAAAATGTTCGTTTTTCAAACGAATACTTAGTTTTTGTGTCAGATACAATGAATTTCAAAATGCCCCAAGAAAATTGAGGATATTGCCAACATGGAGGAACCTAAAAATCTTGATGTTACACCATTTCTTAGGCATGGTTACTTACAATGTGAGATTCACGCCTAGCCCGTCTTTCATAACCTTCACTTTGCGTCAGTTACTCCACATAGGAAGCCAATTGGTTAGGACCCACAAATATCAAAAGCCATTCCAGCAGCTCAAAAAAGAATTCATTAGCGATCGGGTTCTCATACCATATGATAAATCGCTTCCACTGAGTTTGCGATACCGGCCCCCCAGGGATCGCTGGAGTATTATCTCACGACATTAAGGGCGTAAAAACGCCTACAATCCTCATCTCAAGATCTTTGACGCAAAAAAAAAAAAATTACTCCAAACATTATCGGAAGGGACCCGCAATAATTTTCTGTGTGTGAAGACTGTACATGTATCTCGCTGGCCTCCGATCTACGCTAAACAGATACCAGTCGCCAGATTTTTTCAACCTGAAACGAAGCTGTTATCCTTTATGTCAGCGAGGTTAGTTCGATACGCAACTTTTCTTCAAAAGTTCAAATACAAAGACATCTATCGAAAAGCAAAGGATAACGTAGGTACATGTTTACTGCCTCTCCAGAGCTAGTTAAGCTACGCCACAAGCTACTAACTATTTTTGCTTTTTTATTAACTTGTTGACCAATGTTGGTGAATAACCATTAAGTAATTGTCTAAATGACATCACCATTCACAACGAGCATGAAATTTTAACCGATATCACTACGACCTCCTTAAAATAAATTAATTGGTTAAGATGAAGTATTGTGCAAAACTCGGCTGTTATTGACTTTCTATTATTATTAATTCATTGATTATATTATTGTTATTATAATTACAATACCAGCATTGATATCTATAGATATACTTGATTTGTCTTAAGACACTAGATACCGTAGTAATTTGAAAGGAAAGTTAATATCTATAAATTCTTATTCGAAACATTTTATTTCAGATAAACGGCGAAGGAGATAAATGAAAAATGGTAAGTGAAAAATATATTTTTTTGTGATTGAGGAATTACAACATACGAGTGTATGTATTCATGTAATTAATAAATATGTCATATATACGCTATTTTTACATTCACTTACCTATATATGAAATATAAAGTAAGGGAAAGTATTGTGATTGTGACAAATTTCCCTTACTATATATTTCATATATAGGTAAGTGAAAGTAAAAATAGCATATATATGATATATTTATTAATTACAGGAATATATAGTTAGGGAAAGTATTGCGATCGTGAAATTTCGATTTCCGGTGTTCAACGGAATTACACGTTATGGGGTCCCATGAGTCTGATGGTAATTATTTTTTTTTTCTCCAAATTTTGAGGGGATTGATCTCCCATATCCCTCCTGGGACCGCCCCTGACATATTTTCTATCTTGATTCTTGCATTGCCTCCCCCGCCTGTAATGGTGTTCCCAGAAGTTCGAAATACTTTATTATCAGGCAACTTGCCAGTCCCATGCTAGTCGGGCAATAAAATTGAACATATAGTTTTCCCACACTCGGAGATAAATGAAATATCCTACTGATCTTTTGTTACCACTTAGGGACATAGCTTCGGCCGGATGTCGGATCCTCTGCAAATGAGCTTGGACGAATACATTGCTAAGAATCGCCTATATATAAACGAACTGCCACCCCGTAAAAATTCTAAAAACAGGGCTATGGAGCGCTACCAAAGTATGAGGGCTATTGAGCGGTCCCTGCGGAGAGATCGTAGCATGGAGCCGTTGCGGAAAAGAAGCAGGACAATGGATCGGTGTCAGTTGCGAGAGTCGAGTGTTGAGCCCTTGGATCTTACGGAACAGGCCCTTGAGCCTTATTTGAGGAATAGGAAGCGTAGAAACGGCTTGTTGTCCCGAGCAGGGAGCAGCATGGACATGAGGGGGAAGAGGGTTGTACAGGAACTACCGCGGCAGAAGTCGGTCACAAGGTACCAAGAGGTAAGTGAGATCATGTTGCAATATCTTAACACAGACAGTCCAACGACTATGACTAATTTTGACTAGCACACTAATTTTCGGACTCTTTGAACCTCTTGCATTTCTATACGTGGCTAAGATATATCAATTCTTTACTTTGATTGAATTAAAAAAAAAAAAAAAAAAAAAAAATAGACTAAAGATGAGTTAAAATGAAAGATATTGCCATTTTATTTATATCGACATTGGTGCAACGCTTTTTAACACCAACTCTGACGACGGAGCTTTACTAGTCATTTCCGCAGGGATTACTTTATCTCAAATATCCACATTTGTGGATGTGCTGGTATCATTACCATAGTGACCTGGCAATCCGCTGGAAATGATGCCACACATTCTTTATTGCATTTAATTACTTAACGTGACATTAAAATGAGGTTATGGCGCATCCTTATGGTTGTTCCAAGAAGCAGTCCAATCGAACGGGAAAACCAACTAATCAAACTTAGATTCAAATGAGTGGGAAGGTCATTAAAGTCAGTCCTGGTCTGCTTTTTGTAAGAAATCTCTGAGCAATAAAAAATTATTTTCGAATTTTATTTATTCACGGTCAAACATGGATATTTGTTAATAACTCACCTCTATTAAATATCGGAGAGCAAAGACATCAAGACTAACCACCTCTTTATGCTATTACTTTTATTACTTTCAAATTATTGAGCGAAATATCGCATACTTGACTTTTTCGTGGCTATTCCTATGCACCGTGCCATTGAGGATGCAAAACTTAATTTTTTACTCGTTTTAAAAAAATTATAAGCAGCCCTTATGCTATAACAATAAACAATTTATTTTTCAGGAGCCTCTTTTCTCTGTAATTAAGCCCAGAAAGGTCGTAATTACAGCCTCTAAACATTTAAAATAAAATGATTTTTATTAAGATAATAAACATTTTCTTAGATAATAAATTTTTCTTCCTCAAGATAACCGAGCGTTCTAATCCTTAGTCCTCTGGCAACAGATATATATAAAAAAATCTTTTTTTTCTAAATTCAACATTATCTTTACATAAATATATTTAAATAGGAAATGATATGTTTATATATATATATCTTTTTTTTTTTTTTTTTTTTTTTTTTTGTGGTGATCAGATAAAGGACTAAAACTAGTTATGTTTCCGAAAAATTAGTTCTTTCTTGAAATATAATGTAGACTTTAAACTATATTAATGCACTAAAAAGCTATTTAGATTACACGGTTTTAGGTAAACGAAGTCAATGAAAGGTTTAACAAGATCCAGAACAGACTGGCGATCGAAGAGAACATCGAAGAGGCATCGAAGTTATTCATATCTAATCTTTCAGAAGACGTTTCTAGAAGAGATATAATTGTAAGAAGTGATATATTTTTAGTTACATGTATTGCTATTTGATATCATCTCTATAATTACCCAAATTCTATTATAATTATCCTAATCCTCATATTCTAATTTTATTTGTCAGGTCAAGAATCTAGTAGTCCTTTTTAGCCTTCGTCGGTGAATTTTTCACCACTAATGTTAGACGAACGAGGAAGTTTTGTCGTCTTCTTGCATGTTTCACTCAACGTAACTCAACCCTCAACCGTTAAACGTAATTCAACCCTCAGTGTCCACATTATGACCCAAGAGACTACATTCGAGTTTGATGAGGTCATATCTCACAGTGTTTAGCAGCCTTCCATTTTCCCTCTCCGTTGTAGATATTTTTACTTTCACTTACCTACAAATATGAAATATGTTGTAAGGGAATGTACTTCGATCGTGAAAAATTTCGACTTCAGTTTTTCAACGGAACCACACGTTTTGCGGGGGGCTGGGGGCTGGTGTGGGACTCCCCTGTCCTAATAACCAAGTCCCGCGAAATGGTCTGTGTGTGTGTGAACAGACTAGCTCAAAACCTATAAACCTTACGGACCTGAAATAACGTATTTAATGTATTTATAAACCCGAGATGTGACAGCAAAAATTTCATCAGTTCAATTGATCAATCGGAGGTGGCACTTTATTACATAGATTTTATCCCATTCTTATGTTTTTCGATTTTCTCTAAAACGGCTCAAACGATTTTGATTAAACTCGTCATGTTGAATGAGAACAAAGTATTATTTCATATCAGTTAGCTTTTATCATCATAGAAATGTTCTGAGGGGGCTTAAATGGCGAAGGAACAATTTTAGTTATACTATAAAATACCTTTGATTTGTTTATTATATGGAGAAATTAACTGTCTCTCATTATACCCAAAAGATAGAAATTTATAAATATGAAAAAATTTGAATAAACATATACTTTAATGACAGACTAATGTTAATTAGTAAAGGCACTCTGTTCATGGGAAAGAGTTGTCAACTGTATGTGTTTTGGAACATACATATTTAATGGAATTATTTGTCTCCGTGGTAACAAAATGGAGTTTTCAAGAAATAAACAGAATTAAAAGATCGGAAGCGATGGATTATGCTTGCATCCTCGTACTTTCACAAATACAAAAAAAAGTTTTATTGTACTTTAGAGAGTAAATACGTGATGCTCAAATTATTTATAGCAGTTTACGGTGTGAAAAAAATATGGTAAAAGATAATCTGTAATTAATTATATTTTAGTTTACAACTTTAGTTTCAGAATATATATTTCTGAATGCAATATAAAGTGGTTTTCAGGTAGTGCAATATAAAGTGATAGGAACAGTAATCCACGGTTTCCGGAAAGGCATAAGAGACAAACATTTTAAAAAAACGGTAGAAGGAAGCTTATTTTAAGTAAATTTTTTTTGCAATACTTAAACTTTTTTCTTATATTATGGAGTTCAGCAGTTATATTATTTCAATTTGGCGCTATACCGACGATATGTAATTACTTATAATTTAAAAAAAAAATTATATTTTGAACTGATGAAATATTACTTCTTACCTTTATGTACATATAAAATAACTTAATGCAATTTTTACCTTAGTTTTACTTCCACAATGAATTCTGTTATTTTACTTTTACATTTTAATCTGAACGTAAAATACGTTTATTAAATCTGATAAGACTAATACTAATACAAGCGCAAAAATATTTTATCTCATTGTTTTTGCATGTTTTTCGATCAAGGATCTTTTCTCCGAATTCGGGGAGGTGGTGTCTTCGACAGTCCACTACAGCCAAGTAGGTAAACCGTTAGGCTCTGCAGATATCTTCTTTGGAAGCAAAGAAGAAGCCATAGCAGCGATGTCAGAATACAACGGCCTACCGCTGGACGGTAATCGCCATATTGGTTTATTATTAATTTACAGTTTTATGTTGTTTTTTTTTAGCTAGTTTAAGATGAATTGCAATGCCTTTTACATTGATAATTTTAGTTACATTTTTTCCATTTGACCCACATCCAAATACACGTGATTCATCAATTGTACTAAGAGCTTTTATTGCCTCAGTGGCTCATCTTCAAAATCTGGGATTACAGAATTTAAGATCTATTTTCGACCCACATGAATTGGCAACATTAGTGGATCTAGAAATTATCTGAAGGGGGGGGGCACTTTTATATATAACACTTTATAATATGTATTAGTACATAGTGGAGTAGTAAATGGCTATTAAATGTTTAAAGAAAATCTATCTTAAATTAAAAAAAAATGACTAAATATAGCGCATTTTATGTAGAAACAGTAACAGTTTGTTAGCGTCCTCACCTACTTGACAAAAAGTACCATGGTCAGTGGCAAGTTGGTTGCTAAATGTTCTTGAAAAATCGGAAAGACGACAGGTTCTGAAAAAACATTATCACAACTAAAGTGGTTATGGTCATTTATCCAGAAATGGCTAAACGCTGCCCCGATGGATTTTGAAGCCCCCTCACCAGTTTAGTTCATTAAAAAAAACCTCCATTATGCGCGCCTCGCACCAGCTTTTTTTATTTAGAAATCATTAATGCACCCTGCTCTTGTACAACCTTGAATTGGAGTTCGATCAGTGCTATGTAAAGAGTGTCCCCAAATATTTTCCCGATATTAATTCAGCGTTTTTAATTTAAAGAATTTTAAAGTTAAGATTCGCACTTTCTTGGATAATTGACCCTTATCTGAAGAAAAAAAAAAGCTAGCATACCTACAGCCAGGTGAAGCTGCACTACCGGGGGTTCGCCAAGATAGTAAAACTTCCTTTTGAGCTTGTTTCTCTTGGCAAGGCAAACTGTGAACAGTTCAGGGGCGGATTTGGCACGAGATTTGGGGGGGTCTTGCTCCCCCTGTTTCATAATACCGTTGCTGGCTGCACCATTTTCAGTTGAAATTATTACCTTGTGTTAAGAAGTAATGCGATCTAAACAACCAAAAGCGTTATGATTAGGGCATAGTAACTGCCTAATCGCATTATTCGTTTAAAAGTACAAAAAAAAAATTGAAAAGTCAAAATATTTGAGGGGGGTCATGACCCCGTGATCCCCCCTCCCCTGGATCCGCCATTGGAACAACTAGAACTTCGATATCCCGTTTTGGTCAAAGCAAATTTTTTCGAAGGTCAGTTCTTTGAATTACAATAACTTGATGATTGATATGAATCTGAATAGTTCATTGCCTCAAAATCAAAGGAGTTGTAATGTCATCAAATAAATTTACTGGCCAAAAAGTATTGAAAACAATAGACTTTAGTTTGAAGTGTAGTATATAAAAATGTTTAAAGTAAATTAAAGCTAATGCATAAGGACTTCTACAAAATTACAACCTTTGATTTTTATTCTTTACAATTTTTATTACTCTAAACTTGACCGTCAGGGGCGATCAAAATAGACAAAGTAAACCTGTATATACGGTTAAGTTTTATGACCAGTCTTGCGATGAAAATATTCTAGTTCATTTAAGTTCAAAACTCGGAGCCATTGGGAATTTAATAACAATATTCGGCATTGAACCCTACCCTCTCCCCTGGCCCGGGAAATCCCTTATAGCCTAAAAGGCGAGGAACAAAAATATCTTATAGTTCTTAAAACATTGAGCCTGTTAATTAGAACAATAATAATCACCGGTTAATAAATATCGTAAGATTGATGAAAAACTTAACCGTGTAAACAGGACTATTGAGTCCATTGTAATTGCCTTTGACGGTCAGGCAGCGAAGCAGCATTTGGTTTCAAACTTCATTCCGAAAATGTTTCCGTATAAACAGGCCTGTAGTTCATACAGAAATAATTCACCTGTGCTACAATATGCAGTTTTGATAATTGAAGATGTTGCGTAAAAATGTGATCGTCACAGAACCAAATAATAATCTTAAAATAAAATAACTTTCGATGAAAAAGTTTGTGACTAAAATAGAATGCTTCTGGATTCGTATCTCGGTTCTACCAGGAAAAAATTTAGTTAAAGAAGTAGTCGGTAATTAATTAAGCTACACATATAGAAGTTAAATAAATATGGTTTTGTTTATGAAAGGTAAGCCAATGGAAATTCACATGATGAGTGCAGCAAAGGAGCTCGGTATTCGGGTCAACAGGAGGCAGGACAGCAGGCGGCCGACCTGGGGGAGGAGGAGGGACGACAGAGCCCGTCTGTGAGGTAACTTCAACTTATCAAGCATAAGGCCGACCGCACATTGAGACGCAAGTGACGCAGAGCAGAGCACTTTTTGTGAAACGTAAATTAGAAAGGAAACGTACGGTCCAATGTCCGCGGAAAACTTTGCGAAGCAGTTTTTTTCGTGCCGCCCTAGCCTAATCTGTGTCTATATGCCCTTTTCTGATCTGCGTTAACTGCATGACACAGTTCAATGTGCGCCTTAGCTAATAGTGGATGTGTGAATCTGGGCGGTTTGACTTTTAATTTGTGGTTAATCCTTCTCAACATGTATGGAATAGGTTGGTTACACCTGGAGAGTAACCCCCGTGTGCCAGATTTAGTATATAATTGCGGCGGTACGAATCCACCCATTCCCATCCTGGCGGAATAGGGTGGTTTCACGTATAGAGTAAAATCCCCCGTATTCCTCAGGAGCAGTAGGCTAATAATGCACTATCTTTAACCTAACTTCTTATGAGACCCCAATGAGATAATCTTAGTAAATCTAGACAATGTTGAGAACTTTTTTTGATTGTAACATTGGTTTAACATTCAATTTTTTCAGTCTATCATTGTAGGGTCTTAAGTTCTCTATACAGTACAGAACCAATAGTATAACCGCCATTCAAAACCGGCCAATAGCATATAAAAAAGAAATACCAAACTGTTATATGGTATTATAGCTGCGAAACTGCATTGTTGTTTGTTAGGGTTTTAAAAGGTGAAACCTAAAGTTCACCAAGTAAACCAAATCTATATTGGTTAATCTCAAGAGAAAGCGAAGAAAAAGATTAATTATTAAGAAATAAGTAAAAATAAAATAAATATGCTCATACTGAACTGAACTCCAGTTGGCCAAATCGAATCTAAACATTTGAAAATTGGAATATTAGTAGGTGTATTGTAACTAGTTTTAAAATTATTATTATCCAATGCTGTCTCTTCATCGTTTAAAGGTAGTACAACTTTTAACCATGTTTTTCCATTGATTGAAAGCATCCTTTGTATTGTAAAGCAGGTTGCCTTCCCAATTCTCACAAAAACTCTGCGTAAGCAAAAATGTTATTGTCCTTCTTTTCAACTTTTTGGAAGAAATGTCTATACTGTTTGTCCCCAAGTAACAGCTCTTCTCGAGTTCCTCTCGTTCCTTTTCCCGCTCCTTTCTTCGGTGCCGATATTTTTCCATTTTCCTTTTGGCTCTATTATCTTCCTTAACTTCTATTTAACATTGCTCTACGTTCTTAACTTTTTAAGGTTAGTGGCTGTTTTACAATGTCTGTCAAACCAGGTAGATACATGTTATCTTCCTGGAGGATCGAGTAAATGTTTGCTGCATTTTTAACAGCGTTAAACCACGCCAACCTTCGTTTGTCACTATTGTCCACGATTCTATTGTATTCTAGTATTCTGTCCATATTGGTATCTACTGGGCGAAAATTAAAGTTTGTTCCGGTCTGTTTCATTCAAGACAAGCTTAAGTGCTAGTACACTCCTATATCCCACGTTGAAAGTCCTCTAGGAAATGCCGTGTTGTTCGAAGCTCTGTTTTTGGTTTTATAATGTTAAGTATTTCTGGTAGGGGGGGGGGGGCTTTATCCTTCTTATCTCTTTGAAGTATGCGCGTTTCTGTGTGGAGAGAAGAAAAAAGGGACTTTAAGAATAAAGCTTTTAGATAAAGAATGGTAACAACTGTATTCAGTGAAAAAAATTATGAAAATGTTATTTAAGAAAATTAACAGTTTTATTTTCTGTTCTCTACCTAAGTACAGCTATATTTAAAAACAAATTAAATTTTTAGTAAAATATTATTTAACAGCATAATATTTTTCAGGGCAATGAACTCTGTGTGAGGGCGATATCAACTTAAGCTGTTAATTCTGTTATGACATACTGATCGTAAGTAACTTATGGAAAGAATTTTATACTTTTAACTTTCTTATGAACATACGTTCATGTTGTTAGTCTACATCCAATCTAATTTTTACACTTATTTTTTATACATAAATTTTGTAAAATATATAATTTAAGCTTACTAAATGACCGTGCTGCCATAAAGTGATTAGTGGCGTACTTGGACCAGGCGAATGTGTGTTTTGAGGCCTCCATGCCCCTCTCAAGTATAGTGATTTAACTGGAGTTGGGGATAGATTGGTTCTTCAGGTCTTCGGGGGCCCCCTAAAAGTGTGTGGAGGGGGTACATTGCCTGAAATGTGGCCCCCCTAGTTCTTCAGGATGCTGGATGAACCTCCACCCCGCCTAAGTGTGCTACTGTAATTAAGATGCTGTAATTGACTTTTTATTTTAAAAATTACAATACGTGGATTTAAAAAGGTATTCTTCTTGCTTACGTCCTTACCAGGCCATGTTTTGGGAAATGTAATAATCCGATCTCGCGTCATAACCATTTGTTTTTATCAAATTTACCTAACCTAAAGTAATCGCATCTTATGTGCCTTAAAGTATTAGGTAAATTAAAGAAGGGCTAGAAACAGTGGGGAGGGGACTAAGCAGATCTGCGGCGGAATTGCCGGCAAGTTTTACTTTTATATTCCTGTATTCGCAGGAAAATATTGCAATCGTTAAAAATTTCGACATTCTTCGAATATTCTTTCTGCTTTCAACGCAAATACACGTTTGGGGTCCTCTGATTCCAAATAACCAAGTCCTGAAAAGTGATCTGTGTGAATGTGTGTGCTTAGAAACGATTTGTTGTACGAAACTGACATTAGGTATTTGAGTTATGTATATGCCCGTGATGTGACTGCAAAGATTTCGTCGAAATTAAGTTAACGAAGGAGGCACTTTAGTCCAACGTCTTTTTTTTTTTTTATGTTTAAAATTTCTCAAAAACGGCTCCAACTTTTTTGATTAAATTTGTCCTGTTTAACCAAAATGAAGCATTTTTTAATATGAGGTAGGTTTTATCATAAAAAAAAGATCTGATGGGGCTTAAATGGCAAAGGAAAAATCTTTCTATAACGAAAAACATTTACCTCTAATTTTGATGGTGGAAGATATTTGACCGTAGATATAATGAAGTGGAAAAGTTTTTGGGATGTGGTCAATAGTCCGGGAGCTGAGGGCCAAAAAGGTGCCTGATTTGAAGAAAATTTTTGATCATATAGGCTGAAAGTACTCATTTCATAGACAACAAATGTGAAAGTCTGCCACCTCAGATCGATTGCCATAAAATTTTATAGGCGAACAAAATCGACATTTTCGAATTTTTTTTAAATTTTTCGCTAATAACTCGAAAACGATTTGACGCAGAAGAAATTGCGTTCTTTCCAAAATAAAAGGGAATTAAATTTCGCGTTGAATGATGTCCTCACATTTAAAATCGGGGAAGTCTTTTCGCCAAAACTTCAATATAGCCACTTTAGCGGAAAAATGAATTACGCTCATGTTCCAAAGCCTGCAATTTAAAGAAGGTTACTCCAAATGAAAAATGTCACCTATAATAGTTGTAGAATATCGAATTCTGTTTAAAACGATATCATTAATTTTAAAATTATCCATCATTATATTTTATTATTAAAATAGTTGTAGAATATCGAATTCTGTTTAAAAGGATATCATTAATTTTAAAATTATCCCACTCCTGTGAAAACAAAGTAATTAAAACTTGAACGTATTTAGCGCCTTGTGGTCTAAAATCCATGAAATTTTAATCCGCTAAGACTTCGGTTTTTGAAGTATTAAACATTTTGAACTGATTAAACTACTCTCTTCTATGTGTTAAAATAAAAGATAAATTCTGCCAATTACCTACCTGTCTAAGTAGTTATTTTTATGAATAATTTATCAAATCCCCTGATGCTTAAAAGTCTTAGCAGGAAGTAAGCACTACTAATAATTTCACTTTTGATTTGTATTTCCCTCAGAATTTAGCTAATGTTGTGTGTACGGAACTTTTTTCCTGCTAAATATGATAATCAGCAACTTTTATCCAAAATATTTTTCATTTAAACTCGTTGTTTTTTAATTAAAGGCGTTGGAACACGGTTTCCACCAAAATCTTAAAAATTACTGATTTTTGATGTACCGAACCAGGCTAAACCACTAAACCGATTTCGTTTTAAACAGAATTCGATATTCAACAACTATTATAGGTGACATTTTTCATTTGGAGTAACCTTCTTTAAATTGCAGGCTTTGGAACATGAGCGTAATTCATTTTTCCGCTAAAGTGGCTATATTGGCGAAAAGACTTACCCGATTTTAAATGTGAGGACATCATTCAACGCGAAATTTAATTCCCTTTTATTTTGGAAAGAACGCAATTTCTTCTGCGTCAAATTGTTTTCGAGTTATTAGCGAAAAATTGAAAAAAGTTCGAAAATGTCAATTTTGTTCGCCTATAAAATTTGATGGCAACCGATCTGAGGTGGCAGACGTTCACATTTGTTATCTATGAAATGAGTACTTTTTGGCCCTCAGCTCCCGGACTAGAAGATAAATAACGGTCATGTACGTCTTACATATTTAAAGAAGCCGACTTTTCACCCAAATTTGAAGTCCTCATCAGGGCTTTTTGGATGGTGGCGTTATAGTGCAAAGATTTTGGTAAAGATTGTAATATAACACCACCAGTCAGAGAGCACGGGTGAGTCCTACAGTTTGGGTCGAAACGTCTGCATCATTAAATATGTAAAACCTAAATTTATGTTCATATTTATATGAGGGTTATTTATCTTGAATGATGAGGGTTATTGAATCTCTACGAGAGTGCGCTACCTCTAATTTTGTTTGTTTATTTGGAGTAAATAATATTCCCTTCTTATCCATAGTAACAAGAAATGGATAAATATAAAAGATTTAATATTCAAATAAAGGTGAAAAAAAAAAATGATTTTCCAAAACTTTCAATTCACGTTAATATGAGTAGTAATATACTAGGTATAGTATATCGTTGAAAAGCTTAGAATTCGAGAAATAATAATAATTATTTTGTAACGCATGGTATGCTCAGTATGATTCATTTATTGGTAGATAAATGAAATTGAATTTTTTTATAAATCTAAAAAAATTCATATTGAAAAGATTGAATTTGTTGTACTTGAATTTCGTACTTGTTTTAATAGAATTCGAGGTGTACTTACGCCTTTATTAATAAAAAAAAAAAACTCTTTATTCATACCGTAGAGTTACTAATAATCTACGCACAGGTTTTCTGTTAATGAAACTTACAATCTTATTTACTATTTTTTATTTCAGATGAAATTTTTAAAGATCTACAAGTGAAGTCATACCTACTAAAGGACGAAGACATGCCGAGTGTTTGAGTTAATAGCATCAGTATGGTTTAAATAAAGAATAGGAAATAAATATGGTTTAAGAAATTCATGGATTAATTTTTTTTTGCATCATTATTATAGTTGAGTGTTAAAAGTTCATAAAAAAGGCACAAATAACGTAATTTTGATATTCATTAAATTTCGTAATTTGGTTATTTGATATTTATAAATGATATTTTAGAAAATGTTGGCTTATTTTTCCTCTTATACTACACAATTTTTTCCGTGATTGCAGGAGAATTTAGAAGCAATTTTATACTAAATTCCTTTGGCGTTATTAATTATACATTTTATTTGTTTTATAATTCATAAATAACTCTTGCAAACACGGTCACATCATTAGAACTTATGAAAATATTTTTTTCATTAAGGATTTCTTCATGTTTGAAGTATCCCTCAACCAAAATCTTCAAGTCTCTTCTTCCAGACCTTCCTGTCCTTCGTCTCCTATCCCCTCAGCTCATGAACGGCCTTACTTTCCTTTACTTTATTTATTCACTGTATACGTGGTCTTACCCTTTTTCTGCTTCCATCTGCCTCCCATTCCAATATCATTCTTGGTATTCGACTCGAACCCATTCTTTTCAAGTGGCCAAACCATTTTAGTTTTCAATTACTTTATACTACTATTTCTATTTATACTATACTATTTCTATTCCAGTATATTTCCTTTAAAATTCATTTTTTCTCTGATATGGATGTTTCTTATATGGTTTATCCTTGAAATACTGGCCGACTTCCTCCAAAAATCCATTTCTATTTCCTGTGCTCTGTTGAGTCCATATCTCGGAGCCATACAGCATTATACTCTCGACCAGAGCACTATACATTAGTTTTTTGGTTTTGCCAAGACTATTGAGAGAAGAGAATGCAGCAAACCAATGACTTTTCTTTTCATTCACATTCAATTCGCATTCTTTGTATTGGTCAATTACTTTCCTAAATAAGTAGCATCTTCATTTTAAATAACTACATAACCTCAGTAACTTACATCATCTTCATTTTGTGCAATGATCACCTGGTATCAGCAAATAATAGATGGTGTAAGTACGTGCCGTTGATTGGGATACCCACCGGGCTGCATTTAGCTGTCCAATGTTTCAGGCAAGCGTCAATAAAATTTCGTACAACGTCAGAATGGCAAGCTGATGTCGGCACGATTCTGGCAGTTAAAAGCCTTTATCAAAAGAATAAAAATATTGTGAGGACTGGCAACTACATTTCCAAGGAATTTGAGACGACGCAGGGAATACGCCAGGGGGTGCAGCCCCTATTTTTCTTATTGGTGCTGGATAAGGCGTTAAGGAGAGCTAAACCCAGATTGCTACGTTTTCAACTAGGACATAGGAATCTACAGCCTACAGTCTTCACACACCTCGCTTTTGCTGATGACCTCGTCATATTCGCTGCGGATGACCGGGGCCTACAATACAACGTGAACATCATGCAAGAAGAGCTGTCTAGCATTAACATGGGTATTAATCCAGATAAGACAAAATGCAAGAGGATAGGAAGACGTCCCCGCGGTGTTATGAGAGTACTGAGGCTGAAAGGACAGATCTTAGAGCGGGTGCATGATTTTAAATATTTGGGTGCCTGAATCAACGGAAGTGGCTGTATCGATGGGGAGGTATCCCAAGACTGCGAGCAGCTGGAAGAATGTTCCACTCAATCCGGAAAGGCTTCCTCAGCAAAAGAGAAGTGCCGAAGAAGACAAAGATATCGTTCCACAAGTCAACGTTCCTGCCCATCCTTTCTTACTCTTCCGAATCATGGACTCTCACCTCAAAACACAAGATTCAGATCCAGACAATGGAGATGAGATACTTGAGGAAGGTTGAAGGAAAGACAAGGAAACCTTTCTAGAAGAAAATAAACTGAGATGGTTTGGACACCTAAGGATGAGCATCGAAAGAACGGCAAGGATTACGTATGAGACGAGAGTTGGCGGAAGAAGACCATTGATCATCTGGGAAGGTGTACGGGAACCGTTCAGGAAGCAAGGAGTGGATTGCAACAAGAGGAGAGATTTAATTGCTAATTAAATCGAATTAGTAAAAATAGCTAATTAAATCGAAATATTAAAAACTAAAAAATAAAAAATAAATATTAAAATCGAGCGGAGTCACCGCTTTAAGGGTAGAAGCTTACCATCGGTGATGGAAATTGGACGAGACCAAAAATAGGGGGGTAGGTGCGAGCATCTTTTAAAAAATCGGTGTAACCGGCCTTCAACCGCCCCCTTAAGCCTGTTTTCGGGCTTCAAGTATCAGACCTAGAAAGCTTACAAATTGGACGGGAGTGGAATAGAGGGCAGTCTAAAAATTGATAATTACATCTATAGAGTAAAAATGACTAATTAAATCGAAATATTAATACAATTACAAAAAAAAATCGAGCGGAGTCATGGCTCTAAGGGTAGAAGCTTAACAATAGGTGATGTAAATTGGATGAGACCAAAAATACACTTAGCAATATCTTCAGATATTGCTGCTTGTATGAGGTATCAACACTGAGTGTCATTCTTATGAGGCCCCCGTCAATCCCACCGTAACTCAGCTCAGTCATGGTCTTCTCAACATAGTTTAAATATATTTTTATTAGTTATATAGTTTGGAATACGCTTTGAAATCAACAAGTTATTGTGCCTGTTCTAAGCAGTAGCGGATCCAGAAATTTCGGAGGGGGGCGCACTTTTTTTATGTTGACATTTCTGAGTTAAAATACGTATTAGAAAAATGGACTATTTAATGTTTAAATACAATTCATTTTAAATTCGATGACTTAAAAGAAACTAATAAATATAGCAAATATTATACAGAAATTCAGCACCCATGCCCCCCTTGTTGCGCCAGTGCTGCATCCCTCCTTGATACAGTCTGTTTCCCGACAAGTTCTTATTTCCTGTATAGAACCCCAAACCCTAAGTGGATTTCCTCTACTGAGCTTAGAAACCACAACTTCGAGCAACCTTTTACGGCTCTCTTGTCACGACTTACCTTTTTGGCTGCGTGATTGCGACTGCTCGCTTTTTTCCGCTGAACTCCCTAAGCTCCTTTTTTTTTGGTGACTCGACCTTTCATATCGATCTTTTAGATATTACTAAGAGCCAGTATTTTATCATTTATGGCTAGTGAGAACATTACTTATTTTTTTAGCCACTTCCTAAATTAATGTAGATCCTTCCCTGTTATCTTTTATAAAGTTCCCTTAAAATTTAAGTTTTTTTTTTGTTTTTTTTTTTTGGGGGGGACTTTAAGCCTTCCACTGAAGCCCTATACTGCCCATACCAATTTAAGTTTTGGACTTAGCATTTTTATTCCTAAGATTTCATAAATGTTAGATCTTTGTTTCCATGGAAACTTCTACTTTTTATTTTTTTATGCATCATTGAACATACATACATATGTATGTTTGTTTTGTTGTGTATTTTTAACCTATATTCAGCCTAATGTTATTGAAAAATATAATATTGGATATTTTAATCTAAATCAATTGGAAAAGAGCGTATACCTTTTGCAAAATAATGGACTACTCAGGTGGGACCATTCATTCCCCTATAGTTTTAATTTTAGAAAAAAAAAAAATAATTTACTGAATCTGTGAAAAAAAAAGTATTTTTATCTATAAAATGATTTTACTTGAGTATGGAAAAACATTATGTATGAATGTAAAGTGCTAAATTTTAAGTATAGAAATTAATATAGATTATTTATATTACATGATCATATCTAATTTTAATTTTAAAAATACCGCAAAAATCAGTATTTATAAAATTTGCCAAGTTTAAATTACCTTCCTTCCTTATTCCGTTGCTCTTCTACCGATTGGTGTTGAGCATTTGCAGAAGCGACGCCATTGTTCCCTGTCGGCTGCACTGTCATTCCCCTATCGTTTCAATCTAGAAATTAGAATCCAGGGTTCTCTTAAATTACATTATCATTAATATTATGAAGTCACCTCATGACAGAATATTTCAAGAAATAATAGTTTACCAACACTCTAAAACTATCTAGCTTAGTCAAGCTTATAAAAAATAACCTTATTTGTTGTCACTACACATTAAAACATTTTAATTTGATATTTATTAATTTGCATTGGTTTCATTTTTTAAATTAATTACAGCTAGTTTTGTAATTTTACCTAATCTGATTACATTTCTTTCTCCTTTTTAGATGATTTAGTGTAATTAATCTATTAAGCATGTTAATTTTTATTTAAGCTATCTGTTCAATGTCCATGAATAGTTTTATTTTTTTTTCAGATGATCAAGAGCAGGGTACTACCTTTCATAAAAGGAAACCACCAGCAAAAAGTAAATTATTAAATTAATGGATCTAATTAATTGAATTGACCTAATTATTAGTAATTTATCAGATTAAAGATTTAAAATATGGATTTTGATAAGGTGGTTGGTCTAATTTTCATGAATTACTTGAAGTGTTGTTAACTCTGTCACCACTTAGAGGAATTTTTATAAATCAAATTTTGGCTAAACATGTCCCAGCAATGGAAGATGTTTTAAGCAGAGTAAAGAGAGCTTATTTTAAGGGTATGAGTAGCAAAAGTAGCAATAATATTTATTGAAATCATATTATACAATTCAATTTACAAATAACAAAATATTTTACGGCATAGCAATCGATCTGCCAGATATTTCATGAAATATACTATTCTAATAGTTAGCATATAGAAGTGTTTTTACATTATATACAGTGCAAATAAAAGAAAAACATAATTATCACGATATCTATAAAATGTCTAAGATAATATTTATATTTATATTATATTAATATAAATTTGAAAAAACAATGATTATTAAATAATTACTCCTGTTCATTACTGATAAATACGAACTAGAATTTCAAAAGTAAAAAAGCTAAATATGCTATTATATTTCACTCAAGTTGGAAAATATGTAAGAGTATAATTTTTGGAAATTGATAAATTTTTCAATAGAAACATATTTATGGGAGAAAAAAACCAATGACATACATTTTCATCAAAATTTAAAATTACAAAGCAATTTGGGGAATATGATTATATATAAGACGATTTTTAATAAAAAAAATCTGGAGCGATGCGCGCAACACACAACTTTCACTTACGAACTTACTTAGATTACAAATCGACGTGTTTCGATAATATGTAAACGCTATTCCTCACCTTCACACATTTATATGCTTATAAATGTTTATCTCCATAAGTTATAGAGTATTTGTATTGCAAAAACTTGAAAGATCTCAGTACTTTTCGATTTATTATTGCTTATTTCTTTCTTTAAGGGACATAATTTCATCAACGGTCGTGTTTTTGTTTTTTTCACTGGTTGCTTGTTTTACATTGTGAGTTGCTTTTTGTGAATATATCGTGAAGATGAATTGATAGAAGGTGTATTTACGTCTCGTAAAGTTAGTCTCTTATGCCTTTCTGGAAATCGAGAACGATTACTGTTCCTCTAAAACCACCTCAGAAATTTATGGAACTATAGTTTCTAAACTAAAATATAATTACTTAAAGAATATCTTATACCATATTTTTTCAGACCTTAAATGCTTTAAATAATTTGAGAATCACGTATTTACTCTCTAAAATAAAATAAAAAAATTTATTTTTAAATAATAGTATATTACATTACTAGTACCGAAAGTGGCATTTTACGTTGCGAGATCGTGTTTGACTGGCGAGTCTGTTAATTCGATCGAGCATCGTAAAATCACTTTCGGTACGAGTAATGTACGATACTTTTCATCACGAGGAATCTACATATTAAGATTTTCATAATTAATATTATTACACTAAATGATTGTTTTCCTTTTTATTGATTATATGTAACAGCTGCTTTAGAGAAATAACCATAAACAAGTTTAGTTTAATACAATAACGTTAATTAACTCTTTGAAATGTAATAATTCAAAATAAATTTATAAAAAGGAGCAAGTTTATATATTAATAAAAAACACTTCATTTTTATAGGGTCAGGTTAATATTAATTGTACAGTTTTGGTTGTTGCTAATGTTTAACCCATCAGTTAGTGTTTTTTTTATTTAGGTTCTTCATTTGTGTGTTTTAATGGACACTTTATTCAAGCGTTGTTTCTCTTTACTGTCCTCATCTTCACTATCGGTATTCAGAAATAGATCATGAACAGTAACATGGTTGAGGTTAACACTTTCACTATAGCACCACTCACAAAACTTATTAAATTCTTCTTCGGATCTATTACGAGATTTCCCGGGTAATAACGAATCAGTTATTCCTTCAGCTTCTTTAATTAATTTTTGAGGGATGTTAACAGCCATTTTCGCGCACTAAAAAAGTAAAATTAAATTATAAACTAAAAGAAACGCTAGCGAACCTCGTGTTGATAACAGTAAATACTGCTAGCTGTGAAAACTTTCCCGGCTAGAAGTGTAAAATCATATGTTCGTTGTTTTACCTTGCGCTAAATTTTGAGATGTTTAAAGGCCTACTTTCCTGCTCCCAGCTGTTATGGAAAGTATCTATTTTCCAATCCGAGTGATGAAAAAGTTTTTATTTTCATAATAAGGGTCTGGCCACACATGTCCGCACCGTAGCAATAATACAGGTTATGTTCAGAATATTTTTAATTTAACTTACATATTACCTTTAGTTATGCCTAAAGTGGCCTGTGTCTGACATGTGTGGCTTGAACTTTAGGCATAACTAAAGGTAATATGTAATTTAAATTAAAAATATTCTGAACATAACCTGTATTATTGCTACGGTGCGGATCCGGTGCGGACATGTGTGGCCAGACCTTAACGGAAATGAAATTTCGGCTGTCGCATCGCTGGCATATACATTCATCAAATACCAAGTTTGATCAAAATAGTTACAGCCATTTTTGAGAAAAACCCCCCATAAAAATGAGACAAAATTTATTAAATAAAGTGCCCCCTCCGTTTGACCGATTTTGGTGAAATTTTTGCTATCACATCGCGGGCATATACATACACCAAATACTCTGTCTGATCAAAATCTTTACAGCCATTTTTGAGTAAATAAAAAAACACTTGAGCATAAGACAGTGTTTATTAAATAAAGTACCCCCTCCGTTTCACCAATTTTGATGAAATTTCGGCTGTTTCATCGCTGGCATATACATACATCAAATACCCAGTTTGATCAAAATCAATAAAGCCGTTTTTGAATAAAAAAAAATAATAATTATGCATTACCTAGAAACCAGTTATCTTCAAAGTAAATCTAGATCTGGGAGGCCTAAAAAAGTTTTGAGAAATCACAGGCATGCAATTTTGTGATCTGTGAATGATAATGCTACAATGAGTGCACCATCTGTGGCTGCTGAGCTGCCAAGATTACCAGCTGATAGTAACACCACAGAGGGTAAAGAGGTTGGTTACCCATAGATAACCCGTCCCGATTAGCCCTCGTGGCATAAAGCGGACGTTAAAAAGAAAAAAAAAACAAAAAAAAAAAAAACAGGACAATGATCCTAAATATTGTGCTCGGAAAGTAGAAGATTCGCACCAAGACAGTTAAGAACTCCGAAATCTCCCGACCTAAATCCAGTTTGGTCTTAAAATAAAATTAAAAATAAAAACAAACTTACCGAAGCAGTCAATGGTCAAAAAGTCACATAACAACTAGTTATTGTGATGAATAAACGGTTAAGAAGTTATTAAAAATTAAGAAAGTCAAACGGATCACTAATAATGCGTTTAACATCAAAAATATTAATATTATTTTTTGGAATAATTAATGTACACAGACTTTTTTTGTTACATGTTTAAATAATTTTTATAAATGTACTAGCTAGGGTGCCCGGCTTCGCTCGGGTAGTTTTGTGGTAGTTTTAATACCAGAAAAACTTTAAAATTAAAGGAAATAGGGAACAAAATTAGCGCCTTCTTGAAAATTCGGTTTTAACTTTGTATCAATATTCTGCAGACTTGAGATCTGCAGAGTCCGCCCAAATAAGGAACCCTGTATAATTTAAAGGGGGTTGAAAATGGTAAATGAACAATTAATTTTGCTGCAACTTTATCGAGTTATGCATCGTTTTTGATGGTTTCTGTGATTCTGAATCCTATAAGCCCATTCTAAGTAGTCAGCAGATAATAAGTTATTAGATTATAGTTGAAAAATCTGGTATCTCAATTAAAAATTATATTTCGAGTAAAACTGAAGCGCCCACTACTATGATGGTCCTAATTGATCCAGAAGTATAGAAACTACCGAAGATTCATAGAAATTTTTTTTTAAGACCTTTCTTCCATTTCAACCTCCCTTAAGATATCCACCCGTAATTTGAACGGTTTCTGCATATCTCGAATCTTACTACTATTACAGAGTGAAAACCAAAATTTCTTGAAGGCACAATTTTTTCATCATATTTCTTTTTATCTTGAACTATGAGGGATGATAAAATCTTGAATGCTGCTATTAGAGTTAGTCGTTTTGTCAACTGAAATGCTCATCATACGTAGTAACCAATCCAACTTCTTTTTCATAAATATAATAAGCACTTCAAACTTTTTATTTTCGATTTATATTCAGTCAATTCATCTCTTTTTTTTATGTCTGATTTTATTCGATCACTGTAATACTAACAAATGTTCACTCATATTGCATTAAATTTACTTATTATTGCATTAAATTATTAGCCTTCTTATGAGGAAACTATTTTTTTAAGGAATCCAGTTGGTTTTCTAATTGATTTCTTTTCTTTGGTTTAAGAATTAAAATACAGTAGAGTTCTGATTAACCGAGTCGATGGGGACCAAGGTTACATCGGTTAATCAAAATAATTGGTTAATCGGAACCATACCAATACCAACTGAAAATGTAGGTTATTTTTAAATAAAAACTACATATATGCTTAAAAACATAATAAATATTTAATAATAATGCATAATAACAGAAATTATGAAACTATTTTTTTTTAAAAGAAATCTTTTATTGTAGTTTGATTAAATAAACTCGTAAGGTGCCTTTACACTCTACGAACTTTACACTCGAACAGTATTCACGTGAGCTTTTCCGGAATGGTAGGTACTTCATATGTTCGCCTGCGGCAGTGTCACCTTGGATTTGGCCTTTTCCCAAGTGACAGGAATTGTTTGTGATACTAGTGGGCCGTTGTAATTCGTCTCCTTTTTTTTATTTTTCAGATAATATAAAATACATTGACAATGGAGATTATTTTTTCATCATGAGCTAAAGTTGGGTGCGTCAGCCATATTGGTTCGCTTAATGTCACGTTAAGTATAAATGGCTGTTCGTGGAGCGCCGGTATGGCAAGGTTCGGGGGAGAAACTGTTCGAAGGTGAGCTTGGTAGAGTTTAAAGGCATCTATATACGTACTAGTGATGGGCAAAACTGTTAATTTTGAAAAACAGTTGCAACTGTTCCTGCTACTTTCATTAAACAGTTTAAAAAAAACAGACACAACTGTTAAAAATAATACTATATGGGAAAAAAGAAAAAAACTGGTCCGACTTAGCATTGGAGCATTCTTTTAAATTATGTTTTAATTATTGAAATATCTAACAATTTCTCATAAAACATTTAATATAAAATTAAGCTTTATGTAAAATAATGATGGTGGAAGATAGTTGACCGTAGATATAATGAACAGGAATTGGTTGGGGGTGCGGACAAAGTAATAAGTACTAATATGTGATATTTACATATCTTAATCTAGCCAACGTTTCGACCCAATATTTAGGTCATCATCAGGGCTTTTCTCACTGCTGTTGGGAGCTGAGTGCCGAACAGCAGTGAGAAAAGCCCTGATGATGACCTAAAATTTGGGTTGAAACGTAGGCTAGAATAAAATATGTAAATATCACATATTTGTACTTATTACTTTGACCGTACCCCCAACCAATTCCTGTTCTTTATGTAAAATAATTAAACAGCACTAAAAATATCTAATAAATCAAAACTTGTAATAGGCTTAATTTATTTTTTTTTATAAAAATCATGGTTTAATTAAATAAACAATCTGGAGAAAACATAATTTAATAATTTAAAAAATTAAGAGCCACATAACGCAGAGTAGCAGATTTGCGAATGAATTAAACAGATACAGTACGGGCGCAAGCTGTTTAATAAACAGATTCACCGAAAGCAGGCAGAATTAGCAGGTTAACAGGCTGTTTCATTTAACAGCCTGTTGACCGAGACAGTTTAGGAATCTGTTTCTTTTTCAAGGCCACTGTTTCACGCATCTGTTTCGGTTAACAGGCTGTTGCAAGAATCAACAGGTTAACAGCCTGTTGACCGAAACAGTTTAGGAATCTGTTTTTTTTTCAAGGCCACTGTTTCACGCATCTGTTTCGGTTAACAGGCTGTTGCAAGAATCAACAGGTTAATAGCCTGTTGACCGAAACAGTTTAGGAATCTATTTCTTTTTCAAGGCCACTGTTTCACGCATCTGTTTCGGTTAACAGGCTGTTGCAAGAATCAACAGGTTAACAGCCTGTTGACCGAAACAGTTTAGGAATCTGTTTCTTTTTCAAGGCCACTGTTTCACGTATCTGTTTCGGTTAACAGGCTGTTGCAAGAATCAACAGGTTAACAGCCTGTTGACCGAAACAGTTTAGGAATCTGATTCTTTTTCAAGGCCACTGTTTCACGTATCTGTTTCGGTTAACAGGCTGTTGCAACAATCAACAGGTTAACAGCCTATTGACCGAAACAGTTTAGGAATCTGTTTCTTTTTCAAGGCCACTGTTTCATCTGTTTCACGTATCTGTTTCGGTTAACAGGCTGCTAAATGAAACAGCCTCTTAACCTGTTTATTCTCGAAACAGTCTGTTAACCTGATAATTCTCGCAACAGCCTGTTAACCTGCTAATTCTGCCTGCTTCTCGAAACTGTTTAATTTTTATTATTATTTACCATTTTTTTCTCACTACAGTGTTGTATCTGTTTATTTTTTTTCCGAAACAGTTAACTGTTTCTGTTTAATAAAATTAACTGTTTCAAATAAACATATTTTTACTAAACAACACACCACTAATACGTATACATACCCCCATCCCTCTCAGACTTGGTTGGCACTTCGGTTAATCGGGACTTCGGTTGACCATACCTCGGTTAATCGGTACCCTACTGTAATTTGATAAGCAGGCAGAAATCTTTTTACAGAAAAAGATTTCTGCCTGCTTGTTCTCATAGTTTTTGGTGACTAAATGTGTATGACATTATAAAAAAAAAATGTTAATAATTAATAAGTATATATGAATTCAGTTTCTATTGATAACTAGTCGTATTTGCTACCTGTGTTTTGATTTTGGAGGTACCTTTAAAAAATAATGTTGAGCTAGATCAATTTCATATAATTATATAATTTTATTTGCAGATTGTAATAAAAGGGAGAGCATTTCTTTAGATAAAGACATAGAAGATGAAGGTAAATTATATCAGCTAATTGGTTTAGGACTATGCCTAAGCATACATTTAAATTATATAAACAAATAATGCTTTTGAATATATTAAGAAACAAATATTATAAGAATTAAATATAATTTTTTCTATTAGGAGATAGCAAATTAAATAAAAGAGTTTTTAGTATTTTGAAATAGACTAAAAATAAATGAAAAATAATTATTTTGATTTTGAAATATTTTTATGAAACTGATTAAGTATTTAGTATGTTCATTTTTGAACTGAATTATAAATAGTAACAACTGACTAAATTTTAGGAACCTCCTTTCCTGATGGATTAAGTGAGAAAACAATTAAAGAGAATATTATAAGAAAGATTCATAAGTGTCCTCTATGTAATTATCAGTCATGTTTCAAAACTAGAGTAAATAGACACAAAAAAGCTACCCATGAAAATGAGAAACAGCATGATTGTCCACCCCCAATCATCTCTTCCGTTCATAAGAAACTGAAGCCTTTCAAATGTCCCAAGTGTGAGCACAGTGCTTCCACAAAATATAACTTAAATACTCATAAAGCAATAATGCATTCCAGATGGAAGCTTTATCGATGTGCAGATTGCAACTTTACAACTTCCAGAATCAGTACCTTGAATATTCACAAAGTGGCAATGCACGAATATGAGAAACCTCGGAACTGTCCAAAATGCCAATTCAGATCTCCAAAACTCAGTAGCTTAAGGAGACATATTAGCCAAAGTCACCGCATTTCAAATTTTTACCATTGTGTAGATTGCGAATTTCAAGCTAAGTCTCAAATGGAACTAAAACAGCACTTGTCCTCTATCCATTCAAATATAACCTACTACTTTTGTTACCATTGTGATTTGATAACAAAGGTAAAAACTAATTTAGAAATTCATATAAGAGCCATTCACCTGAAAGAGAAGCCTTACAAGTGCAAGCTTTGTGAATTTAAAACAGGGCACTGTTCTTCATTAAGGAAACACATGAACTCGAAACATAAAATTAAGGAGCCCCACCAATGTCCAGAATGTAATTACAGTAGTTCTTGTCTCAATTATATATACCAGCATATTAGAGCTGTTCACATACATAAAAAAAGTTTTGAGTGTGAATATTGTGATTTCAAAACATCCACATACAAGTACCTCCAAATTCACATAAGGGCTCGACACACGCATAAGAAGCTGTATCCCTGCAAAAAATGTTCTTTTAAGACATTTTGGGCTAGTAGTTTACTTAAGCATACCCAAACCTTCCATGTCAGGGAATACTCATATAAATGTTCAAAGTGTGATTATGATGCTCCCCTAGTAAGCCTTTTGGATGATCATAGTAATGCAGTTCATAAATAATTGAAAAAAACATTAAGAAATGATCAAGGAGGATAATAAAGTATTCGAATTGAAAAAAACAAAATGTATATGTTTGATTTAAAATGAATTATGAAGAGTAAAAAAATAAATGATCGTAATAATAAAGAACGAACCAAAAAAAAACAAAACAAAAAAAAGCAGGGTCAAAGTAGAGCACATTACTAGCAGTAAAGATAGAATGGTAAATAAAAACAAGATATTTAATGAGCAACTCCAGTTAGGTATATTAATTGAATTCCTATGATGAAAACATGCTTATTCGAAAATGTGTTGGCGTGAATGTTAGAACAGGCCCTATGTTTAATAAATTTTTTTTTTACATTTCTCAAATGTTATTTTTTAGAAGATATTATTCATATATTCATTTTATTTCATAATGCATCTACCAATGCCATCCATCTACTATGGATCCATCTACCATCTAGCTATCAGGGTGAATCATGCTGTGGCATGTGCCTCTGAATGAATATCCACTATGAAAAGTGGTTTGATTCATATCTGGCAGAGTGAACCTTTATTTTTAAATTACCCTAGGAAATGCATCTCGAATATATAGATAGATAGATAGATGTGTGTTTATTTCTCACAAATTATAGATATTTACATATGCATCTCGAATATATATAATTTAATTATTTTTCTTGTATTAATGACTTGAAAAATAACTTTATATTTTTTAAATATATTTTATAAGAAGAGAAAAGATTTGCCTTGTGCTGGTATTTGAAACTGGATTTCTGTATCACTGTGCTCTTGTCAACTGACCAACAAGGGCGGATCCAGCGGGGGGTCACTAGGATCATGAGCCCTCCCCAAATATTTTTTCTATTTATATGTCTTTTTTAATTTTTTAAAGAATAATGTTATTATGTAGCTACTAAACCATAAACGTAACACTTTAGATCGCAGTTCTCACAGCTGCACGACAATAACCCATTTAATCAATTTGAATAGAAAAATTCTGTCTGGCGAAAGGCAAAACCTGAGTGTGAGACTGGGGGACGCCCCTTCATGACCCCTCCAAATATTGTGCTTAATCCACTCCTGGCCACCTAATACCTATCCCAGTCAACCCATTCTCTTCATTGACCCCCTTTCTCACCATCTCGCAAAGAAAACCTGATTCTCATCAAGCAAGACGAATTTGATAAAAATTGTTAGAGCCGTTTTTGATAAAATCGTAGAAATTGGATATAATTTAAAAAATCCCGCGCCATTACCCAATTTTGACGAAACTTTTGCTGTCACATCACGAGCATGTACCTAAGGAGCTATCTCTGAAGAGAAACCCGTAAGTATGGCCTATTCTGAGCTGTTAGGTAGCCGTGATATTTATCAAACTCTCATCGCTTCTTTTTTTTTTTTCATTTAAAAATGGCCTTGATTTGCTCGCTCTTCAGAGATTATTAAACCCTCAAAAGGGTCCTTTTCCTTACTGAATGGCACCCGAGCCGCTGTTTAGAAGTTGTACACACATCAAATTTTTTCTCAGCTAGTCTATTCACATACACAGACCATTTCGCGGGACCTGATTATTTGGACTGATGTGACCCCACAGCGTATTTCCCTTAAAAACCAGGAGTCGAAATTTTTCACGATCACAATTCTTTTTCCTTACTACATATTACATGCTAAAGTAAAGTAAAAGTAAAAAATTCTGGCGCAGTGAAACTAGTTTCAAGAGCGCCCCCCCCCCCCACTAAAATACAAATTGAATACTTTTTTCAATAATATCGTCCCCGAACACATAAAATTGGACCCCCGTGCGAAAGAAATTTGAAAATGTTACCATCTTCAATCGATTTTTTCTAGGGTGACAATTGAATTGGAAACGGTTAAAATTAAAATAGGGCGACGATTGAGTTGGAATGGGTTCCATTTGATTTGGAAAAGGTTACGCTTGACTTGGACTAGGTTCCACTTGACTTAGAAAGGGTTTCTTATGACTTGGAAAGGGTTACAGTTGACTTGGAAATGCAATATATATTAGAGATGCGACATCGACGGCAAAACATCGATGTTTTGAACATCGATGTTTTTACAATCAAAACATCGATGTCGATTAAACATCGACCACAAAACATCGATGTTCAAGAACATCGATGTTTTTCGACATCGATGTTTTTTAATTTATACGTTCATTAAACATTAACATATAAGAGCCCAAACGTATTCAAATTGATGTTTAAGTGTAACGCATGTTTAATTTTCATTATTAATATATAAAAATATTGAGGTTTTCTACATAGTTGGTTTTACATAATCATTTATTAAATATTCAACTGCTAGGACCTAAACATCTTAATTATAGCTAAAACATCGATGTTATAAACAAATTTTTATTGTTGAAACATATTTGTTTTTGCAGAAAAAATCAATAATTAAAACAACATCAATGTTGTAAAAAACGTTGTTTTTAACAAAAACAAAAATGTTTTAACACCGACGTTTTAGACAAAAAACATCAATATATATTCTCTTAATCTCATTGATGTTGAAACATGTTTTAACAATAAAAAGTTATTTTTAACATCGATGTTTTTGACAAATATAAATATGTTTTAACATCGATGTTTTGGACAACTTCAAATATATTTTAACATATTTATTTTTGCAGCAACAATCGATGTTTTATAAAAAAGTTGTTTTTAACATCGATGTTTTGGTTTCCTCCAAAACATCGATATTAAATCATATTTGTTTTTGCAGAAAACATCGATGTGTTAAGAAAATTGTTTTTAACATCGATGTTTTCGGCAAAAACAAATATGTTTTAACATCGATGTTTTAGTCCAAAATGATGTTAAATCACATTTGTTTTTACAGAAAACAACGATGTTTTTGACAAATATAAATATGTTTTAACATCGATGGTTTGGACAAAAAAAATCAATACATATGCTCTTAACATCGATGTTTTGGACAACATCAAATATATTTTAACATATTTATTTTTGCAGCAAACATCGATGTTTTAAAAAAAAGTTGTTTTTAACATCGATGTTATATACAAAAAGTTCTTTTTATATGTACTTTTAACATCGATGGTTTTGTCCAAAACATCGATGTTAAATCATATTTGTTTTTGCAAAAAACATCGATGTGTTATGAAAATTGTTTTTACATGGATGTTTTCGGAAAAAACAAATATGTTTTACCTTCGATGTTTTGGACAAAATCAAATAAGTTTTAACATCGATGTTTTAACAAAAACCAAGTTCTTTTTAACATCAATGTTATATACAAAAACAAATATACTCTTAACATCGATGTTCTAACTATAACAAAGGTGTTTTTAACATCGATGTTTTAGTCCAAAACATCGATGTTAAATCACATTTGTTTTTACAGAAAACAACGATGTTTAAAACATCGTTGATTTTTTAAAAAAGTTGCTTTTAACATCGATGTTTTAATAATAACCAAGTTCTTTTTATATATACTTTTAACATCGATGGTTTTGTCCAAAACATCGATGTTAAATCATATTAGTTTATGCAGAAAACATCGATGTTTTTGACAAATATAAATATGTTTTAACATCGATGGTTTGGAAAAAAAAAATCAATACATATGCTCTTAACATCGATGTTTTGGACAACATCAAATATATTTTAACATATTTATTTTTGCAGCAAACATCGATGTTTTAATAATAACCAAGTTCTTTTCAACATCGATGTTATATACAAAAAGTTCTTTTTATATATACTTTTAACATCGATGGTTTTGTCCAAAACATCGATGTTAAATCATATTTGTTTTTGCAGAAAACATCGATGTTTTTGACAAATATAAATATGTTTTAACATCGATGGTTTTGTCCAAAACATCGATGTTAAATCATATTACTTTTTGCAGAAAACATCGATGTTTTCTGCACAAACAAATATGATTTTACATCGAATTTGTAACTTTAACAATGTTGTTATAGTTGTTTGACAAATCGATGGTTTTGTCCAAAACATCTATGTTAAATCATATTTGCTTTTACAGAAAACACCGATGTTGTTTAAAACAACGATGTTTTAAACAACGTTGATTTTTTAAAAAAGTTGCTTTTAACATCGATGGATTAGACAGCATCAAATATTTTTTAACTTCGATGTTTTAACAATAACCAAGTTCCTTTTTTTACATACTTTTAACATCGATGATTTTGTCCCAACCATCGATGTTAAATCATATTAGTTTCTGCAGAAAACATCAATGTTTTTGACATTAACCAAATATGTTTTAACATCAAAATCAACAACAAGGACAAAACCATCGATGTTAAAAACAACTTTGTTATAGTTGAAAATCGATGTTAAAACCTATTTGTTTTTGTCCAAAACATCGAAGTTAAAACATATTTGTTTTTGCCGAAAACATCGATGTTAAAACATTTTCGCTTTTTTCAAAATCAAACATCGATATTAAAACATTTTTTTTTTAAAACATATTTGTTTTGACAAAAAGAAATATATATTAACATTAATGTTTTTGACAAAAACATCGATGTTAAAAACAACTTTGTTATGTTTAAAAATTTGATGTTAAAAGCATATTTTTTTTTTTATATAATGTTAAAAACAACTTGGATATTGTTAAAATATATCTTTTTTTGTCCAAAACATTGATGTTAAAACATTTTGGTTTTTGTCGAAAACATCGATGTTAAAAAGAACTTGGTTATTGTTAAAACATCGATGTTAAATCATATTAGTTTTTGCAGAAAACATCGATGTTTTTGACAAATATAAATAAGTTTTAACATCGATGGTTTTGTTTTGTGTTTGATGTTAAGAGCATATTTGTTTTTTTAAATAATATCGATGTTATTAAGAACTTGGTTATTGTTAAAACATCGATGTTAAATATTTGATGTTGTCTAAAACATCGATGTCTTCTGCAACAAGAAATCTGTTTTAATATCGATGTTAAATAATATTTGATGTTGTCTAAAACATCGATGTTAAAACATTTTTGTTTTTGTCATTGTGTTAAAAACAACTTTTTTTAAAACATTGATGTTTTCTGAAAAAAAACAATCTGTTTTAAATACCAATGTTAAAAACAGCTTGATAGTTAAAACGTCGATGTTAAGAGCATAGTAGTTTCTGTCAAAAACATCAATGTTAAAAACAACGTTGTTGATACTAAAAAAAAAAAAAAAAAAAAAAAAAAAAAAAAAAAAAAAAAAAAAAAAAAAAAATGTTTCAGAAACATCGACATCGATGTCGCATCCCTAATATATATCTCATAAGAGGGGTGGGTACCTCATAAGAGGGAGTACCTGGAGGGGTGGGGGTGAATTCTATTCGAAATGAAATTTACTGTACAATAGATCGATTTTTTGTTATAAGCCAAAACTTGACTTTGGATCCCTCCCCCCTCATCACTCCTTTAATGCAAATTCAAAATGTAATTTGCCTAGATTAATTGTATATTTGCAACTCCCATAAAACTAAATAAAAAAGTACAGAATTACAAACAATCTATTTAATTTAATGAAAAAAAAAATGTTTTGAGAGAAGACGGAGCAATGTTAGGTAGTCATTCCATGTCACATTAACACACTTTTTCTCTCAACACTTCACTCAACATCTCAGATTTTAATGAAACATGGTATTTAAATCGGTTTAGTGGTTCAGCCGGGTTCGTTACATCAAAAATCTGCAATTATTACGATTTTGGTGGAAACCGTGTTCCAACGCCTCTAATATTCATATATATGATAAAATATTCATAAAAATAACTACTTAGACAGGTAGGTAATTGGCAGAATTTATCTTTTATTTTAACACATGGAAGATGCTTGTTTAATTAGTTCAAAATGGTTAATACTTAAATTCCGAAGTCTTAGCAGGAAGTTAGCACTACTAATTTCACGTTTTGATTTGTATTTCCACCAGGATTTAGCTAATTTTGTCTGTACGGAGCTTATTTCCTGCTAAATTTGATGCTCAGCAACTTTTATCTAAAACATTTTTCATTTAAACTAGGTGTTTTTGAGTTAGAGGCGTTGGAACACGGTTTCCGCCAAAATCTTAATGATTACAGATGTTTGATGTACCGAACCCGGCTGAACCCCTAAACCTATTTAAACTTCAGATATATCATTCTACGCAATATTTTAGCGTCTTATAGTAAGAAGAAAGCAATACTTTGTAATCTATATTTGCCGAATTATATCCGAGAAACTGAAAAAAATCCCAAAAACTTTCACGGATTTTAGACCACTATGCGCTAAATACGTTCACGTTTTAATTACTTTGCCTCCATAGGAGTGCGCTAATTTTAAATCAATGATATCTTTTTACACATAATTCGATATTCTACAACTATTATAGGTAACATTTTTCATATGGAGTAACCTTCTTTAAATTGCAGGTTTTGGAATATGAGCGTAATTCATTTTTCCACTAAAGTGGCTAAATTGACTATCGGTTTTGGCGAAAAGGTATACTCGAGTTTAACTGTGAGAATCTCATTCGACGCGAAATTTAATGCCTTTTTATTTTGGAACGAACACTATTTCTTCTGCGGTAAATCGTTTTCGAGTTATTAGCGAAAAAATGAAAAAGTTGGAAAATGACGATTTTGTTTGCCTATAAAATTTGTTGGCAACCGATCTGAGGTGGCAGACGTTCACATTTGTTGTCTATGAAATGAGTACTTTCAGCCTATATGATCAAAAATTTTCTTCAAATCAGGCACCTTTTTGGCCCTCAGCTCTCGGACTATAGCTGAATCTATGACCTTTCCTGTAACATGGAACTCAAATGGGTCAAGAGGATATTTGTTTTTCAAAATTTCAAATTTGAATTTTTCAAAAACGCTCTTTTTATAACAAAAAATTATTACTACAAATATATTTTTTACTTTTAGCTATTTTTTTTTTCTAAACAATGGAATTTTGTTGCTTATACTAAGTAGACATGGAAAGATAAACAATACCACAATGCTACAATCATTTGAAACAAGACAAGCATTCTGTAAAAGATTAATAAATACAAAATGGATGACAAAATGGATTCGTCTAATCACAATATTCAGCATTGTAGTATTTTGTATCTTTCCATGTCTATTTAGTATAAGGAACCTGCATTGGATCAGTGGCGGATCCAGAAATTTTCTGAGGGGGGGGGCGCACTTTTTTTTTTTTAATTTCATAAGTATTGAAAGCCCTAATTTCAAATACATGTCAGTACATACTGAATTCAATTACTGTAAATGTTTAAATACAATTCAATTTCAATTAGTGGACTTGAAAAATGACTATATATTTAACCCGTTTTATATAGAAATAGTAATACTTTATGAGTAATACTTAATAAATCCTGGATCCGCTACTGCATTGGATTTTTGTTCCTTATAATAAGTAGACGTTTGCCTAGTTAAGTTTTGGCTTGTATCACAAAAACGGTCTATTGTACAGTGAATTTCATTTCGAATTGAATTCACCCCCACCCCCTCAGGTACTGGCCCCTCTTATGAGATATTCATCATATGCACAGGTATCCATAATTTATTATTTATAAAGGTTTCTATTTATGATGAGTAATACCATAGGAAAATAATTTAACTGCATAAAATGTCATGAAGAAAGTTACAGACCCTGAAAACGTTTAAAAGTATCCCTAAACCACAAAACGTTTTAAGTTCTGACTGCTTAAAGATAATTAGAAAACGCATTTATATTCTTGAAGAAAATTTAACACTCCATAACTCTCTTCCCCACGAGTTTCCAATAATATTGAAAGAATTGAATTGGAAGGACAAGGAAGAGAAAAATGTTAAGAAGGCTAGTCTCACGAAAAACCTAAAGGTTTTTTTACACGCATAAGCCATTTGCACAAATTGGCAATAATTGGCAAGATTTGTTAGTCAATAAAACTATTTTATTTTAGATTGCCTTCTCATTTAGGTAGCGGTATCGGAAAAGAGATAGCTTGAAGAGGAGTAAAGAATGTACATCTCCACGGGGAGGAGGTAATATAAACTTGACAATAGTATGTTCTGGGAAAAGTTATTCATTAAAAAATTGAAGAATGTCGTTCAAGAGAGGATGGGGTTGAACTGTGGGAAATGCCTGCCCCTCTGCAATTTCTTTCTCCCCGACAATACCATACGCCACTGATAGTGAGCGGATCCTGTATTCGTCTCTTTATAAGGCGTCGTTAAGTCGACTTCAAAATGAACTTTATGAATACCATAAAAGCAATTAAAACATAATTAAACTCAAATAAACCTACTAAAAAGCTTATTTAACGAGACTTCCACCCTAATGAACCAGAGTAGCAGAAACCAAGTTTTCAGGCCACAAGCAAATTCACAATTATAACCCCTCACAAATAAGCTTGAGTTTTCATCAAACTAATGTCGAAGGCAGTACAGCTACCTAGTATATCTTGGCAAATTACCACCAAATTTTGAACCAAAATAATCAACCCTGAATCTTCAAACTTTTTGTACAAAATGTCAACTACTGGAGAACTGTCAACTTATGGTACAGTTACCCTTTATGTTTAATTAAATACTTTGTAGGAAAACAAAAAAGGCCCCTTCCCCATTTAAACCCCCTCAGAATATTTTAATAATGATATAGTTTATCTGATATTTAAGAATATTTAATTCTTATTAAATATGACGAGTTTAATCAAAATCGCTAAAGCTGATTTTCGGGAAAATCAGAAAAATCGTAAAAATGGGAAAAAAAGTCATGAAATAAAGTGTCCCCTCCGTTTGATCAATTTTGATGAAATTTTTGCTGTCATATCACGGGCATATACATACATCAAATGCCCAGTATTATCAAAATCGTTAAAGCTATTTTCAGGGAAAAATCGTAAAAATGGGAAAAAAAATTAGGAAATAAAGTGTCCCCTCCGTTTGATCAATTTTGATGAAATTTTCGCTGTCATATCACGGGCATATATATACATCAAATGCCCAGTATTATCAAAATCGCTGAAGCTATTTTCGGGGAAAAATCGTAAAAATGGGAAAAAAAAGTAATGAAATAAAGTGTCCCCTCCTTTTGATCAAATTTGATGAAATTTTTGCTGTCATATCATGGGCATAAACATACATCAAATGCCCAGTATTATCAAAATCGTCAGAGCCGTTTTTGAGAAAATCGGAAAACACGAAAAAAGTCATGAAATAAAGTACCCCCTCCGTTTGACCAATTTTGATGAATTTTTTGCTGTCACATTGCGGGTATATACATATACCAAATACCCCATTTAAGGTTCGTACCGGTTGAAAGTTTTTGAGCTAGTCTGTTCACACACACACGCAAGCACGCACGCGCACACACACACACACACACACACAAACAACACACACACACCATTTCGCGGGACTTGTTTAATTGGACTCAGAGGACCTCAATAGGTAAGTGAAATCAATAACTCGAAACCATGAAATCTTTACTATTATATCATTTTAAGTTTTGAATCAATTTTACAATAAACAGTAAATTAATGCGTTATTAGCAGGTCCAGCCCTTTCCTCTCCAGGATTTTCCCCTCTCCCTTGTATATCCGACATAAATTTTTTGTCGACTATCAATAGTTTTACCCGATAGTATCTAATTTGAGCTTCAAATCTGGTCAGGGGCCTTGTCACCATCACCCTCGATTGGTTTTCAATAGTCCGAGCAAATTAGCACAAAATTGCGACGAATCTTGTTTTAGATCATGGGGTTCTAATTTTTTTTTTGGGTATGTGACGAAGTGGACTTAACGACGCCTTATAAAGAGACGAATACAGGATCCGCTCACTATCAGTGGCGTATGGTATTGTCGGGGAGGAAGAAATTGCAGAGGGGCAAGCGTTTCCCATAGTTCAACCCCATCCTCTCTTGCACGACATTCTTCAATTTTTTAATGAATAACTTTTCCCAGAACATACGTATTGGCCCATATCATAAAAATTGATCAAACGGAAGTGGCACTTTATTTCATAGCTTGTTTTCCAGCTTTTACCTTTTTTTCGATTATCTCAAAAACGGCTTTAATGACTTTGATCAAATTCGTCATATTTAATTAAAAAATCAAGTGTTCGTTAATAAATGAATTGAATTTTTAACCGACTTCGAACGAAAGAGGAGGTTACTCAATTCGATACGTATGTGACTTTTTTTTTTTTTTGTGCCTTTTTTTTTTTTTTTTTTTTCTATGTATGTTCACCGATTACTCAGAGATGGGTGGACCAATTGGAATGAAACCTTTTGCATCTTGTAGAGTATTTTCCCAATGTGGTCCCATTTAAACCTTTTTGGGGTTCCTAATTTATTTAAGAAGTTATCGGAAAAAAACATGAAAATAATTATTTAATTATCGCTCAAATTGTTTACTTATTGGAAAAACATATGGCATATATAACATAAGGTATGCTCCAACAAGCTATTAAAACTAATTGATAACTAACAAATCCAAATATTGTATTACTGCTGGATGAATCAAATGGGAAAACCAACCAATCAAATTCAGAATCAAAAGAGTGGGGGGAGAACATGAGCAGTCTGTTAGTTATCGATGTGTTTTACGTGCTTGTTGGAACAAACCTATACATAACCTTAACTAATTTTTCAACATTAGATTTAAATGAAGATATAAATATCAGCAGAATATAATATCGCTGTCGTTTTCTGTAGCGATATTAGCATAAATAGAAGATAGATATATATTCACCGATAACAGTAAACCTTCTTTATTTAGATCTAATCAACGGTTGGACACCATAATCATAAGACAACAAAATTCGTGGAATTCCAATAAAGACTGGGTATATGGTAATCGTTTTAAAGCAGAATTTAAGATATTTAGGATTTAGGATCGTTTAAATTTAAAATCGTATCTATTATTGATTTAAATTAGATTTTGATTTCTATCTTTTATTGACTATGCACATTAAAAAAGAATACAATAATTCCTGGAAAAGCTCATTTTCAGTTGACTTAATAAAGGATTCAGATACCTCTTTCTTCTTCCGGATACACTCGGTTACTGTTGAATATCTTGCCGGAGGTCTTGTGCCGATCCTTTAAGAGTGACACTTCTGTTATGTTATCCGGATTACTAGTATCGGTTTTTAAATTTGTTTCTACAACTATCGAGGCTTTTGCTGGTGTTCATCCATCAATAAAAACTACAAAATAAAACTTGATAACAACCTCATTGTATGAAAGTCCCCTCAGCTAAAATTTGGCAGTCATGGAAATGATTGTTAAAAATGATGATAAATGCTACGCCACAAGAATTGAAGCAACATTGTTTAGCAATTTATTTTCTGAATAATGTTTTATTACGAAGGATATAATTCATAGTACTTCGGTAATAAATTTAGTCAAAAATCATCGAAAGGAATTACGAACATAATTGAATCAACCTTTGGAATTAAGTCAGTAGTCTAATACGGAGAATAATAATATCCTTCGTAATAATAAATTAACCATATGTGAGTCCCAAACCCTGTTGCTTCTATCCTAGCGAGACAGTCTTTTTGATATCGATAAATTTTATGGTTGCCCCTTTTTTGCAGGGACTTCTATCCAATGATGTAATCCAATGAAATCGTGTTTAATATCGCCATAGTTTTTAGAAGGATATTCAAGCAATCAAAATTTAAAAATTACTTTCAAATTTACTATAGGTCATATTAGCATCCTCATCGATTCTCCATTAACGATATCTTGTCTAAAACCGGCCAAATTCTCGACTGTTCAGTGACTTATCTACTTCATCTTGGAATGGCCGGATTTATGTATTTATGTATATTTAACTCGACACATCTCGGAACACTGATTCTCTACGTAAACGACAAGTACTGACGACATTTAGCAAAGGAAAAATATTGTCATTGTGGAAAAACATTTTATGTGTTCCCTTCCCATTTGAACATTGATCTTTTTTTTAAAAAAAAAAAATCCATTTATAATTATAATACGTAGTGTGTTAAACGTTGTATAATACACGCACCGCTTTCCCACTTTTCTGTGTGTATTCATAAAATTGAAAAGGTAAAGTGTATTTCATAATAATTTTATACAATTATTGTATAATAAAAAGACCTGGGAAAGACAAACGTGGTAGAGCGTAAAAAGATTTCGAAATTTTTAAACCAACGTTTAATCAACGACCAATTACCAACGAAATGTTTAAACCAACGTACGGTTTTCTACATTTGTTATCTTCTAAAAACTAAAAATTGTGAAATAAAAAACATTTTATAAAAAAATATTAAACCGACTTCGAAACCTAGGAACCAGTAAAAATAAATTCACTGAAAAGTATGAAATAATTACCTTCTGATTTTTATGAATACACAGCAGAATTGAAAATGGTATAAAAAGTGGAAAAGTGCAATAAGACGAATAATTTTATTTTGATTTGTACAAATACACACTAATTGTTAATAAAAATTATTAAATTTAAATATTAAATTCTATGTTCAATACAACACAATCTTTTCGGAGGCGGCGCAAAATTTAAAATTTTTTACACTAGACATTATGAAAATCTTCTAAATGGATCTTCTCTTCCCAGCTATTGATTTCAATGCCTACTAATGGAATTGTATCAGTAACATGTTATTTCTATTTTGCGCCGCCTCCGAAAAGATTGTGTTGTATTGAACATAGTGTTTAATATTTAAATTTAATAATTTTTATTAACAATTGTGTGTGTTTGTACAAATTAAAATAAAATTATTCGTCTTATTGCATTTTTCCACTTTTTATACCATTTTCAATTTTGCTGTGTATTCATAAAAATCAGAAGGTAATTATTTCATACTTTTCAGTGAATTTATTTTTACTGGTTCCTAGGTTTCGAAGTCGGTTTAATATTTTTTTATAAAATGTTTTTTATTTGAATGAATGAATAATATTTATTTACACATTAATATATAATACAATTAAAAATTGAAAAATATTAATTACAATGGCAAAAGCCATCTGTCAGAGTTAACTGCCTTTGTTTTACAGAGTAATATTTTACAGAAATATGATGTAATGTTTTACAATTTAGGGGATTCATATGTAAAATTCAGTCCACGAAACAACAGATTGTTTTGCCTAGAGAAAATCTCAACTTTTTCAATTCTTTCCTCTAGACTGACATTTTGAGATTTCAATTTTTTAATTTCTTCTTTAAGATTGAGATTTTCCTCTCTTATTGAAATCAGTTCACTCATAATGAATTGAACATCCTTCTTAGAAGCTACAGGCATAACTTTCTGATCGAATAAATCTGACATTATTTGTTTCATAGAAGAAATGAACTGAGGGAAAGAGGAATCCATGATTATTTCTTTCTTAACTGATTTTTTTGAAGGATGGGTTGAATCACCAGGGGAGCTCCTTTGCCTTTTTAAGTTTGATGAAGAATCTGACATATGAATATTTGAATAGTAACGGCAAAATAAAAGGGCTGACTTAATATAAATAATAGTACGTAAAGCAATCACAAATGTCACCTGGAATGGGAGATCGGGAATCTTCGTAGATGTTGGCATAAATGAAGAAGGGGCCTTTTTTATTTTCCTAAAACGTACCTTTGTTTTTGTTTGTATGGAGAAATTATCTGTCACTCGTTTCGCCTCAAAATAAGAAATGGCTAAATATGAAATATGAAAAAAATAAAGTAAACATGAACATGAGAAAAAAAGAAAAATATTCCGTCAACTCGGGGGGGGGGGACTTTTCTTAATAAATTTTGTATCATTTTCCTTGTCCCCGAGGATGGCATATTTCAAAGGGAATGCTTGAACATAAAATTAACTAAGTGTAAGCCTGGCCACCTTACTAGTGGTTCTGTAATTTTATTAAACTATCGACAGTGCTATTGATAGTTTCCCAACCTTAAGTTGGAGCCAGGGTGGATATAGTTGTATGATCTGGAGTTAGCTTCAGGGCCAGGGTTACCAGAAATAAATTATGTATTGGAGGACATTTCTTTTGAAAAATGAGGACATTGATACAATTGACATTGAAAAACAGGCAAATTTCTTTATGAATACTTCTGACTTGATGATATTTGTCCCAGTAAATCTGGTGTAGATATTTAATTGATGTGAATTTGTGAACCTTTGCATATCATATGTTTAAAATTATCTTTCAATATTAATTTAATAGTCCTTATACGGCTCTTATATTCAGTTGGTTTCCCTCATAGCTCCATTGTACATAAATGAGGGAAAACACTCTTTCCACACTAGAGTTAGAGCTGGTCAAAGCAAAATAAAACACAAATTTTTAATAGTTCAGAAAAACATTGGTTAAAGTAAACAATGTTATTTTTATTAAATGTCTGATTCACATTGGATATATTTCTAATGGATGTCTATTAATTTTTTTTTTTTTTAATTTGAATTGCGATAAATGCTGGAAATTTTGTCATATTTCCCAAATGCTGGGAGGGCAGGAGGACAAAGCTTAAACAAAAGGGGGAAAGAAGCTTAAACAACACCCTGCTAGAGGCCCCCCAATGGTGATGGCTGGAGGTAGTTGGATCTTACAGCCTCTGCAGCACCCCTCGCTCTACCTCTGAAACCATTAGTTTTAATAATCTAAAAGTAGAAATAATCCATTGTTCATTCAGTTACGTTCAATCTTTGCAACTTTGATTTTCTTTGTATTGACCAATTAACTGTCCCTCATTATGGATAGTAGTAATAAGAAAAGGCTAAATATAAAATATTGTTACCCCTCTTCTTAAATAACGTCCTCGTTGGTATTCAGTTTTCACCTATTACAGAAAAAACAAACCAAACGGCAGAAAACTCGTTTTTACCATTATCTGCTTAACTGCAACATTTACAAACAAAAGAAACATGTCCTGAACCTTAAAACCAAACAACAAAATAAATTCGAAACAACAAAAAAAAGTGAGAACAAAAAAAAACAAAAATCGAGGAAGCTCACTGCATCATTTTCTTTATGAATTCGACAATCATCGGCTCACCCCTCTATCGTTCATTCTTTGATTAACCGCGATTTTGACTAGCACATCTCCAAATCTTACCTCAGTTACTCTGAGAAACTTGTATACTGTTGTTTACTAACAAACTTACTTTACTCTCTAAGTACTTTACTACTCTCTTCAAGCACTTTACTATGCCATTCAAGTACTTTACTATACTCTTCAAGTACTTTGCTCCTCTTTGAACCTCAAAGACCGGCATCCGGCCGTTCCATTTAATTTAATTTTCCCTTTAACCGTAATAACCTCTATAAGACGCAGTGAAATTCCTTTACAATTATTTCTGGACTTTATTATTATTTCTGGACTCAGACTGCCCCAGACTCTCCCAGATTCAGAATCCCTCTCAGGCTGCTTGCCTGTGTCTGCCACTCCCGGACTGCCTCTCTACTCGCCTAGGCCAGCCTCTTCTTCCCTATACCTCGCTCTGTCTGTGCCTGACTCTGGTTCCTGTACTCCGACTCCCCTTTCTAGCCTGGGCCAGCCTCTTCTAGGAGTCCCACCTCTCTCTCAGGGTCTCCTAGGTTCAATGTCCTGCTTAGCTTTTCAGCTATCATTTTCCACGTGACAGCATGAAACATATTTAGAACCACTCTAGAAAGACGGCAATTCCAGTGGTTCGGACATATATGCCGCATTTATGAGGAGATGAATCATATAAAGGTATTAGAGGCTCGACCCACAGAAAGGAGACAACGCGGACGCCCCAGAATTACGTACCAAGAGTAAATCCAAAGAATTGGAAGTAAAAGAGGCAAATCCCTCAATGAGATGAAGCGGCTAAGCAGAGACCGGGAAGAGTGGTTACGCTGGATTGAGGCTCCTCGACGCTAGCTAATGGCATAAGAGGGAGAAAAAGAAGAAATTTTTAGAAAAGAAAAGGAAAATTTTATTTTCCATTAATTAATGCAGTAATAAATAATAAATACATATATTGTGGGCAAGCTGAGGATTATATTATTTTATCTGATATTAAATGTTTTACTTTGTGTAAAGCAAAAAGTTAAGTTAATAAACATAACAACAAAACAGTAACAGTTTATGGTCCTTTTCTGTTACTTCAACTAGATAGACATTCATAATGTGTTTATGTTCTTTTGAAATTTCTTGCAAAAGTAATAATTAAACTTTGCAACGAATATAATTTATTCTCAGAGAAATCATTAATGTTTTTCTGAAAAATATTTTATAGTCTCTTGTGTTTTCAGGTTGTCTTGATATAAGTTCAATGTTGGAAGTTGTGCTAAACGAGGATCAAGGAACATTCATACCAAACTACAGTGAGTAATTTAGAGGTTTTTTAACTTTATGGAAGAATGAGCTCATTGATATGTAGGTAATAAAAAAATTACCTGTTCCTTTGCTTTTCTAATTAACAACTCTTTCTAATAATCATTTAGACTGGTTTTCCAAGAAGTAGCATTCGTAGTGCTATATGAATGCTACATAGCATTACTATTCATACCAGACATAGCAGTAGTATTCATTCAACTAGTTAAATGAAGTGTGAAGGAGAAGTGTTTTGTTAAGACACATTTAGACCACCATTGGAATAATCTTCTTTTTTAAACCTTACAAACTGTTCATGTTTCAGTTTAAATATGACGGTTCCATTTAAACAGGAAATCGGTGTAGTTTTTCCAAACGATTTTTGGAAAAGCAAAGATTACTTTCTTTACTGCAGTAGCGAACTTGGCCTGGATCGCTACTGCAATTAGATTCAGCAAGTTCTTCCAAAATGGCCTGGTTTGGAGCATTTAAAACAAATTATAGTACCATCGGGATTTCTAGATGTAATGTTTCTATTATTTTAATTATAGTATGATTAATCCAATCTTACATTGTGGCAGACCACCAATTATAAATTATTTTTAAATAATTTATTTTTTGAAGAGACAAGATTTGGCTCCGCCAGGAGTCGAACCCGGGTCTCCTGCGTTACATGCGAGGATGCTAACCGCTACACCACAGAGCTCGGCTCAAGGCAGAGCAAATCCTTCCTCTTCACTGATACCTACTCCCCCTATCTCACAAGTTTTGCGAGTAGTAGCGGGAGGTGGACAAAATTTGTCCAATTTATGATATTTATTGACATAAGTCAATTTTTTAAATTATTTTAATTAATCCAATCTTACATTGTGGCATGACCACCAATTATAAATTATTTTTAAATAATTTATTGACAAAATTTGTCCACCTCCCGCTACTACTCGCAAAATTTGTGAAATAGAGGGAGTAGGTATCAGTGAAGAGGAAGGATTTGCTCTGCCTTGAGCCGAGCTCTGTGGTGTAGCGGTTAGCATCCTCGCATGTAACGCAGGAGACCCGGGTTCGACTCCCGGCGGAGCCAAATCTTTTCTCTTCAAAAAATAAATTATTTAATTATAGTATGGTTTTAATTAATGTATTAATGTATGTTTTTTTGTAATTATTATTTCTAATATGAAAGTATATTATGCTTACCTCTTTTCATCGACTCTCCGAGTTGAGCCCTGATTTCCACAACTTCTCTGCTAAGATCCGAGGCGCTGCTTTGGCTTGACTCCTCTACCGTCTGTCTCTCCACCAGGAATTTAGCGACTTCCGCCTTTCTAATGTTCTTTCTGTTTCACTTTTAATCTCACAGCTACTACATAGCTCTGTTAGATTTTTCTACGACCCTTGAAAGAATTTCGGATGAGAGGCCAGTCATGACATGGCGAATTTTTGGGATCAATGTCATAGCACGGTTTGCAGACAATAAAGTAGTAGTCTCACACAGCTTTAGCTTTTTCTGGATGAGTTCGTAATACGCCGAATTTCCTTGAATGCTTTGAAAATATACCTCCGTTATTTCTTTCTTGGCCTCTTCGTAGTCCGTCTTTTCTTAACCTGACGTGTCGAACCAGTCCAAAGGGGCTTCCCTCAAGTAGCAAGGAAGTAACTTGAAAAACGCTTTGGCATCCTATCCATTCATATTCACCGCCCTTTCAATTTGTCTGAAAAATCTTTTGGGGTCCTCTCCAATGAGGCTATAAAAGTGGGGACCGGAACTTTAACTCAGGCTTCTCCGCCCCCCCCCCCTTTGCCTACCCATTCCCCGACTGATCCCCCGCGCGCTCTACCTAGCTCTTGCTAACTTAAATTTTCAAACCTTAATTAATACGGCTTTTTTTTCGTGACTAATTACCTCTCGCATAGGTACTTAGTCCAAAAATCTTTATTAGGTAAGACTATAGATTAGGGGGGGGGAGGGTTTTCTCCGACCCCACCAGAAACCACCACTATCGCTAACTCGTTGCCCTCGCGCTCAAGTTAGCTCTCGCACACGTAAATTTTCATTAACTAATTACTTTGGTTTTTTCTTTCCTAGCTAATTACCTTTCGCAAAGGTAAATATTCAAAATGTCTTTATTATATGGTGTAGTGGTGGGGGAGAGGGGAGTGGGGCTCTACCCCCCTCTAGTGGTGGGGTGTGACCGATATTTTCTGTCACTGCAGTGACCAGTGACTGCTCCTTAAAAGTCACAGTGACAAATACCAGTGACTTTGTCACTCTTGAAGGAATGACGTCAACAGTGAATGGTAACCTCGCTGTAAGGTTATAATTGGAGTTTTGTCATCAATCAATAAAATTCTCAAATATTAGAAAATGTTACTTAGAATTTTATTAATTTAATTAAACTGCACTGATAAAACAGTTTCCAAAATGCAAGGTCTAATGTAATACGAAGAAAAGCAAACCTAAATAATGGTTTATGTCACATGAATTCATGTGCTTCCCGCTGGTGGCCCCGCGCTTCTAGGCTAGGGGCTACGCAACGATTATTTGCTCTATCCGAAAATTTGTGATTTTAACCCCATAATGTTCCGTTATAGTAAAACAATCGATACTACATAGATTACATTTTGTATAAATATTACAAGTATTTGTATTACATTGATATTGTAATACGTTGTAGTACATTGCATTACATTATATTACATTCAATATTTTTTTTATTTTATATTGAAAAAGGCACACTTATACTTTGTGTATGATAGTTGTAAAGGTTTTTTCCTGTAACTGTAAGGTTTTTTCCTGTTTTTAAATTTTTTCATGTAAAAAATAAAGTTATATTTGTTTTGAATAATCTTTGCCCTTAAAAAAATATTTTATTCATTTGATGGTAAAAATAAAAATAAAAAAAGATTCAGATATAATTAACTAAAAAGTAAGCGGTCGAATTATAAACTTAGCAATAAAATGTTTTTTGTTTTTTTTTAATTGAAGATAAGAGAGTTGATTATGCCTAAGTAAAAGTAAGTTGTGTATTTTAGGTAGGAAAGACTAAAGTTTTTTTTTTTTTATTAAAGTGGGTTTGTTTTTTATGTGACCGGGAAGTTTCCCAAATTGCTGAGAACAGTGGCAGGAAGGGAAGTATAGTGGGAGATCGGCGGCGTCGGTCACAGTGAAGTCAAGAGTGACTCAGGTCACAGTGAAGTGAAGAGTGACCCAGGCCACAGTGAAGTGAAGAGTGACCCAAGTCACAGTGAAGTGAAGAGTGACCCAAGTCACTGACAAGTAGAGTTCCTGTGAATTTTTGGAGTGACAAATCTTCCAGAGACTGTGACCTTACAGTGACTGAAGTAACAGTGTCTTGTAAATCTTGGTCACAGTGACTAATGGTGACCGGTAAGTCACAGTGACAAAGTCACGGGGACGCCAGTCACTCCCCATCCCTACCCCCCTCCCCTGACTACCGCGACCAACTTTGCTAGGCTCTAGCTAACTTAAATTAAATTCCCGCAAACTTAAATTTTTAAAACCGTAATTAATACGGCTTGTTTTTCGTGACTAATTACCTCTCGCATAGGTAATTAGTACAAAAATCTTTATTAGGTAAGACTATATATTAGGGAGGGGGGGGGGGGAGGGTTTCCCCCGACCCAACCAGGAACCACCACTATCGCCAACTCGTTTTTGTGACGAAAATCTTTTGCTCCCAAGGTAACTGAGCGGGTTTTCATAACAACTAAATAGAGACATAAAACTAGACGCCTTGATGTAGTTACTATGTTTTGCGATATTACGTTGTCAAAGATAAAAATAAAAACTATTTCATTAGTTCTTTAGTGAATGAATGCGTAGAAAAGCACGTAATGCTCTAAATATTCAAAGCTTTTTCTTAAACATATGGCAAAATATCTTCTTATTGGCTAAGATAAAAGTGTTGTATAGTAAAACCGATACGATTAAAGTAAGAGTAGTAAAAGTTTAGTTGTGCTACATTCCCGTAAGAATATTTTTGGCATTACTACATGAGATAGTAACGAAGCATCGTTTAGCGTTTAAGTGTAGCTTGCTTAGATTTGCGCCTTAGGCTGTTGGGGTCCAAACTTATCACTTGGAGCCAACCTCGACAGCTAAACGGGCAGCGTCGCTCTGGCAAGACACGCTTTGTGAGTTGTGAGAAGTATGAACGTAGACATTGAAGCACCCAGTTTACCTACCGGAACATCACTTGGGAAGTCTAAGGAGAGACAACAAACTCGAGACGCAGAAGGTTTTGTAAAGGTTTTGACCCGCCTTCCGACTTCTTATCTTATATCTGACGCCATGGTTTGTATATAGTCCGTTCTACGCGTCTTTATCATCAATGAAACCAAAGATTGTCACACTCCTGGCCCGGGCCTCCACCAAAAATGTCACCTCTCTTCTAAAATCTATCAGTCCATCCCAACATCTTGTGACACAAGGATCTTTGGGCAAGGGATGATTAGTAATCGAATAAACTAAACACTATTTACATCATTTATTATCGTACAATATACAACCTGACAGTCCCAACTGCCAAAGGGGGCTCATAAATACATAAATACTTGGAAATGCTCATTTATCAAACGGATTCTCTTCCCTAAGACTGCCCCAATCCCTATCCTGGCCGTGTCTGTGCATGACAGTGGTTCCTGCACTCAGACTCCCCCTTCTCCCCTAGGCCTCCCTCTTCTAGGAGTTCCCCCTCTCTCTCAGGGTCTCTTAGATTCAATGACCCGCTTAGCTTTTCAGGAATAGCTGTCCACATGACAATATAATTAAATAATAGAGATAAGATGACATTTAGGGGTTTTAATTGTAATAAATATTTTTGTGGTGAACATTCGGCTCTGATATGTAAAAATCTGGTTCGTGCCCGCAACACACAACTTTCACTTAACAACCTTTTACACCTTTTTCCACATTCATTTCTTATTACTTTCACTCACCTGTATATGAAATATATAGTAAGGGGAAGTATTGCGATCGTAAAAAATTTCTGCTTTCGGTTTTCAACGGAAATACACGTTTGGTGGTCCCCTGAGTCGAAATAACCAAGTCCCGCGTATTGGTCTGTGTGTGTGAACAGACTAGCTCAAAAACTATAAACCGTGCGAATCTGAATTTGGGTATTTAGTGTATGTATATGCCCGCGATGTGACAGCAAAAATTTCATCAAATTTGATCAAAGGGAGGGGGTACTTTATTTAATAACTTTTTATTTTTTTTCCGATTTTCTCGAAAACGGCTCTGACGATTTTGATTAAATTGAGTATTTGATGTATTAATATGCCCGAGATATAACTGTAAAAATTTCATCAAAATTGATCTACCGGAGGGGGGACTTTACTTAATAAAATTTGTATCATTTTCACGTGTTTTTTTTATTTACTCAAAAACGGACTTAACGATTTTGATCCAACTCGGTATTTGATGTATATATGCTAAAGATGTGATAGCCAAGATTTCATCAAAATTGGTCAAAAGGAGGGGGCACTTTATTTCATAACTTTTTTTACCAATTTTTACCTTTTTTTCGATTATCTCAAAAGCGGTTTTAACGATTTTCATCAAATACGACGTGTTTAATGAAAATTAGGTGTTCTTTAATATCAGGTATGCTTTATTATTATTAAAATGTTCTGAGGGGGCTTAAATGGGGAAGGGGCCTTTTTTGTTTTCCTATAAAGTACATTTGTATTTGTTTATATGGAGAAATCATCTGTCTCTCGTTTCCCCGAAAAATAAGAAATGGCTAAATATGAGATATGATAAAAATCAAGTAAAGATTTAGAGGAGAAAAAAAAATATTCAGTAAAATCAAAAAACACGTTGAGCCCACGCATGCGGAGTACGCCTTTAATGACAGACCATTGTTCATAATTAAAGCCGATCTGTTCATTTAATGGAAATTACTTGTTTATTAGTAACTAAATGAAATATTCAACAAGTACATAGAGAATTATAAAATCAGACGACTTGGAGTATTATGCTTGCAATACCGAATTATCACAAGTAAATACTTTTATTTAATAATAAAAGAAATTAGTGTTTTTTTTTTTGAGCAAATGAAAACAAAAATAAAGAATGAATGAAAATGAATGAATGAAATAATCAATTTAATCAAAATCGTTAGAGCAGTTTTTGAGAAAATCGAAAAAAAAAGGAAAAAGTTATTAAATAAAATACCCCCTCCGTTTGACCAATTTTGATGAAAATCGCGGGCATACACATACACTACCCAATTCCAGGTTCACACGGTTTATAGTTTTTGAGCTAGTCTGTTCACACACACACAGACAGACACACACACAGACCCCAAAACGTGTAGGTATTTCCGTTGAAAAGTGCAAGTCGAAATTTTTCAAGATCGCAATACTTTCCCTTACTATATATTTCATATATAGGTAAGTGAAAGTAAAAATTATGCATTCATTCTCACTTGTCAATTTCTATACAATTGGTATGGTTATGGTTTAACCACTATTACATGTTCAAAAATATATTAATCAACTAGCAGACCCGGCCACGCGTTGCTGTGGCTCAGTAGTTATATCCTAATATTTTTAAACAAATACAGTAATACCAATATTCATTGATAAAGATGAAAACCTTTCAGCTAATCAAAATCCAACGTGATTGAGAATAGAGCATTACACATTTAAAAGTATTTGGTAAAGAATATAGGAAAGTTAAAGTTTTTATTTTTTACATCTCATATTTCAATGTAGTTTGATTAAAAAGGAGCTGGTTGTGTTTACGACTCACAGAGCTGCCAACACTATCGCCCTTTTTTTTATGGATCGGTATAAACTAACTCGAAATGGCTATATTTTTCCACTAATTTTAAAAGGGATGACTGAAGTAAGTTTTGATAACCTCAGCCATTGATCTATCGATTATTGGCCTAACACTACTTCAACTTGGTACTTTTAGTTTAACAACGGGTTTAATTTTGCTCAGGGTCATGCCAATCTTGGTTAACGCGTCATATATGTCCTTTTGATAGGCGTTTTTCTCAATTTCTTTGAGACCTTGATTTCCCAACCCTTCGGCTAATAAGTGTTCGGTAGGAGGGTGGTGTGTTGAGGCTTTTAATTTAGCAATATATTTGAGTGATAATAAATCTCTTCTTAAAGAGGTTTTTACATAATACAATTAAGAATTTTTATTTATTCAAGTACTAATTTGTTCAAATTTTTTTGGGTTAACCTGGTTTTTTTTTTTTTTTACACAAACCAAAGATTTGATGGTTTCCACACACGTGAGCAAGCGTTTCAGCGCTTAGCTAGTAATTTAATTTAAATACAAATAAAAAAGGAAAAGGAAGAAAAAGTACCTACACATTTGAGAATTTATTGTAACCTTTTCTTGATTTATTTGTTCTTTAATGAAAATTAACAATAAATACAAATTTGTATTACTATTTGTCTGTGGAAAATAATAATATAGGAACAAATAACTGCACTCACATAACGCAATACAAAATTATAATAATGATAACCTGTATTACAATAGCATGCTTATAAACAAAAACATTATGAAATCGACTTATGACGCCATGTTAATAAATCGAAACACGGCCTACTGTATTTGCAATAATTCGCTATATAAGAATTATTTTGATCACTAATCAAGTTAAAAACTATCCGGTCCGTTAAGTTGGCCAAAACTATATACATTGAGCCAAATTTCATTAGAATCGGTTGAGTAGTTTCTGAGAAATAGAGAGACAAACATCGGGACACGAGATTTTTATTTATATAAGGATAACCTATTGATTTTGTTCTACGTATTAGTAAGTTTTTTATGTTTTTTTTTTTTTGTTTTGTTTTTCACATTGTAAAACATTAAATAAGCAAATGAATAAAATATTTTTGTTCTTTTGGACAATTAGGAAAGCTAGAAAAGGAGTAATACATAATTTATTATTAGTTAAAGTGTTTTATAAATTTTTAATGGAATAAAAAAATAAAGAAAAGTTGGGATCTCTTTAAAGTTTTAAGTATAGTACTGATAGTCTCTTAGCTCAAATACTTGTGTTCTTTTATTCAAAGGGTTCTTCAATACAGTTTCAGTTGTTGTTTGTTTAACGTCCATTTATGCACTAAGGTTAGTCGGACGATGTACAGTGGGAGTCCTAAATTTTGCCTATCCAGGTATAATTAGGGACCTCCATTTTACATCCTATCCGAGGGATGGCATAGTCAAAAGATTTTTAACTCCCTTTTAAAAAATCCTAAGACCACAGTGGGAAGCGAACCGGAACCCGCGACCTTTAGTAATGTAAGTTGCCATGCTAACCACTACACCACAGGTGATCCCCAGTTTCAGTTATAAGTTAGCAAAATAATAATTATCTATAATTACACCAACAATTTTATGTTTTTAGTAGACTTCGAAGAGTTCTTTGATCTTGATAAAAATATTCCTGGTGATTTCGTTGAGAAGGGTAAGTTGATTTTCTATTGATATATACTTTAATAGTATGGACATGGAAATAGTTTTATTTTGTTTGCAGATATCAGTGAAGATTTTAATGTTTTAGACACAGGATTTTCAACAAAGAAAGGTAAATACATGTAAAATAAGAAGGGAGACCTTCAATGAAGGGAGGCCTCAAGTTGAAATATACTTTGATAAAATGCTCATAATAATAACAATAATAATAGTTTCATTGAGAAGATAAATGTCTGATGATGAAAAATGTTCACAGAATTTTTCAGATGAATTCTCTATACTCTCTACTTTCTAAACTCTACCCTTCTAACTTGTGCTAATTTTGCTACACAATATATTTCAGACATGAGTATTTTCTAATTAATTATTTAATCCCTTTCTGTACCTATTTTTTTTTTTAAGCAGCCTAATAGTGCTACAATACATGATGGTAAAGTATTACCACTGAATGCTACTTAAGCAGCTTACCTGATCAGATTTTTCAACATTTTATCTTGCAATGAAAACGTTTATACTATTTATCATTATAATTTTGACTACCATATTAAACAAATCTGACCTCCCATATTAATTTTTAAAGTAAGCTTTCCTTACAGTAACTATCCATTTCTATTCCCTAGAAAATAAGAATGTAAAATTTGTTTTTTTTTTGAGAGAGAGAGATTCGACAAGTTCTTCCTTTTTGACAGTTCTACTGTGCCGAGCAAAAGTGGTCTTATGATAAGAAAATTAAGCTGCCTTTTTTTTTTTCATTTAATAATAAGGAACATTATAATATATCTGTATTATGATGAAGTGAAGAAGCAACATCCACATCAGATACCTCTAAAACTGGCTAGGATTGGTGACTTATATCTATACTGCCCTATTAAAACACAATATCTGGACTATTTTTAACACACATTTAAAGTAAATGTTTTTAAAATATTCAATATGCATTTAAAATAATATCAACTTTAGATGAAATTACATCCCCCGAACTTTGCACAGTTATTATCTTTTTGTACATGCTTGCAAAAAGAAATAATGTTATTAGTATTTAGATCTTAGTAGTAAGAGTAGTAAATGTGCAATATGTAATAAAAGATGATCTATAAATTTCCACATTCCCCTTTATATTTTTCCATCAAGGTTAACAAACCAACATGTGAGTTGGAATTCTCAGCTACATTAGTAACAGTGTAATCTTGAATTATAAAATTCATTTATGATATTACCTGATGAGGATCCAAGATTAAAATAGTGTTTATATTAGCTCATATCTGTTTTAGATATTGAATCATTAAATTCCAATACTTGTGAGCTTATAGATCCAATTCAGAAGGTACAAAAGAGATTCCAATGTAGGATATGTGATCGTAGTAGCAAGCGTTTGTCAGACCTTTCTCGACATGTGAAGGAGGTGCACTTAAAATACAAACCATACATTTGTGGAATATGTGGATATCGGACCTACAGGACCTACACTTTACGGATTCACATGCAAACTGTTCACAAAGAAATCAAAAGTAATTGTTGTAGAAATAAACATAACTCTAATGCTGTTCTTAAAGCATCTCAGAAGTTGAATGATCAGCAAGAACTACATGTTTTTCCATATTCCAATGAGATGATCAATTTGCACCACTGTATAAACAATACAAACAAGAGGGAGAAAACTTTCTTTTGCTCATTTTGTCATCTAAGAACAAAATGGGCAGGAAGCCTGCACAATCACATAATTGCCGTTCACATGAAGGAGAAACCTTATAACTGTCCAATGTGTAACTACAAAAGCTCCAGGCGTTACAGTGTAATGAGACACATCAAGGCTGTACACTTGAAGGATAAGCTTCAATTGTGTCCTCTATGCCCTTACAAGTCAACAAGGTCTGATACGTTGAGGGTTCATGTGGAAAGACTCCATCATAGAAATAGCCAGTAGCCTTCGAAGTGAGACAAAAGTCCTTTTTACTGAGTGAAATTTTTTTAATAGAAAAAACAGTTTTTCCATACTAAGTAGACAAAGTATAGAGCTTTGCAATGACAATGAAATAGCACAAACATAGGCTTAAACAACCATACGGCTTTCTGGAATAAAAAGAAAATAATAAATTTTTTTTTAATTAATTTTCTGATTTATGGTCTTAAAACCTTCTTAATACTTATATTTTACTCAAATTTTTTTAAAGAAACCATCACATGCACATTTAATCAATTAATTAAATTATTTCTTCATTATTTGAACTTAAAAATATGATGCAAAGAATAACTAACTCTAGATTCGATTCTGTAGCTAAACCTATATATCTGCACTTAAGTGGCCAAATGTTATGTCACCTTTTTTAAATTTTATGAGTTCAAATTTCGCCCATAGTTCTATAACAAATCTAGTGGCTTAATATATTTCATTCCTTGAACCAGACCATTCATGAGCCAAATATCCAAAGTAGCAAGTGGCATCCTGGTAAACCATTTTGTGATACTTGACTTGATAAATGGGGTATAAGCATCAGTCCTACACCTCATCTGTGTGTCTTCTCCACTAGACTGACAGGCCCTAAACACCTAAGTTTTCAGGTTTTGTAATCACATACCTTGTACAGATTGGATAGCAAAAAGAAGATTAACCAACAAAGAACTGTGTAAAAGTAGATTTTTCTGAGTTGTTGATAGATGGATAGATAGAAGATAGAAATAACATTTATTCATGAAAAATATTATTTAATACAAAACAAAATAAGAAAATACTAAGACGTAAATAGACAATGGACGCAAGTCCGTCTATCGAGATATCCTAGCTTGTTATAAATAATAATAGGTTGCAAATCTGAGTTTTTGAATAGCACTTTCAAATAGATTGGTAAGGGAAAGTTGTATCACTTCGCAGTAGGCTTTTTCAAACTTATTTTAGGACGAGAGGGGATGAGGTCAATCAATGGCTTAACTCAATAGCATGGCGTCTGGGTGCATCCATAGGCAGATCCATGTGGAGTGCTGTGGTGGCTTCCCTTGGGTGAGGACAAACAAATCTCAATTAGTGTGGAAATGATCTATAATGACGAAAATTTACTGTTTATTGCCACCAAATAAGAAAGCAAACAGTAATGTAATGCTTTGATGCTATTTAGGTTTTGAAAAAACAAAACCTCCTCCAGTTTGACGTTGTATGATACAATATTGAAATGGCTGATGTATTTAATTTAATACTTTGATAAATATATTTTTATGAACAAAAAGTGCAATTAAATAATTAATTTGTTTACTAACCTCCATGGTAACTGAAGAATAGACAAATAAATACCAAAGAGTCTGTGGCGGCAACACTGCTTAGGTGATATAGCGGGATAAAAAAATAGTGTAACCTCTCAAATGGTGATTAGATTGCAGGTTGGACACAGAGATTAAATAATATATTGTAATCTTTGTTATCAATGTTAATAAAGAATTATTTAACTTGATGAAGTAATATCACTACATACTGGTGACCCCTGACGCCTTATCTTTTGAATCTGCTCACATGTAAGTAAAAACTCATGCTTTTAAAAATAATCAAAATCCAAGACCAGTAAGATGCCAACTGATGACGTAAAACTAGGGTCTGTTATACGGCAGGAAGTTCATCGTTTATCAGTTAAAATACCACCTTTCTGGCGTGATAGGCCTGACTTTTGGTTCACTCAAATAGAAGCCAATTTCGAAATCGCCAATATAGTTCAGGCTCGTACTAAATACAATTATGTCATTGCTAACCTCGAATGTGATGTTATGGAACAAGTCAGTGATATTATCAGTTCTCCACCATACACCGATAGGTATAACGCCATTAAAAAGAAACTCATAGCAATTTACGCAGACAGTGAGGATCTCAGATTACATAAACTTTTATATGCAGTTGAGTTAGGTGACACCAAACCGTCTCAATTACTAAGAAATATGAGGTATCTTGCGCACAATAAAATGTCTGATGAAGTTTTGAAATCATTATGGTTTCAACGCCTACCTGTTCCTTGTCAAACTGTATTAGCAGTTAGTAATGAAACGTTAGATAAGTTGGCATTATTAGCGGATAAGATTATAGAAGTTAGTTCTAAACAACCAAATGAGAGCTACGGAGTTGGTACCGTCTTTAACATAGTGTCTCAAATTAAAGATCTCACTGCAAGTGTTGAAAGGTTAGAAACATCCATTAATTACAACAGGTTTAGATCTCGATCCAGAAACCATAGTGTCTCTAGAAACACTAAAACTCCCCGGTCACAAATGGCCGAATGTGCTCGGGGCGCAACAAACCGCCTATTTATTGTTGAACCAATATCAAAAATAAAATTTCTCATTGACACCGGCGCTGATGTTTCTGTTTTACCGGCTAAACCTCCTGATAAAAAGATAGGTCCCTCAAAATATAACCTTTTTACCGCTAATGGAACACCAATACCTACATACGGTGAAAAGTTAATTTCATTATCATTGGGCCTTCGCAGAAATTTTCAATGACCATTCATTTTGACCACAGTCACTCACCCTATTGTGGTTATTGTTAAAACATCGATGTTAAATATTTGATGTTGTCTAAAACATCGATGTCTTCTGCAACAAGAAATCTGTTTTAATATCGATGTTAAATAATATTTGATGTTGTCTAAAACATCGATGTTAAAACATTTTTGTTTTTGTCATTGTGTTAAAAACAACTTTTTTTAAAACATTGATGTTTTCTGAAAAAAAACAATCTGTTTTAAATACCAATGTTAAAAACAGCTTGATAGTTAAAACGTCGATGTTAAGAGCATAGTAGTTTCTGTCAAAAACATCAATGTTAAAAACAACGTTGTTGATACTAAAAAAAAAAAAAAAAAAAAAAAAAAAAAAAAAAAAAAAAAAAAAAAAAAAAATGTTTCAGAAACATCGACATCGATGTCGCATCCCTAATATATATCTCATAAGAGGGGTGGGTACCTCATAAGAGGGAGTACCTGGAGGGGTGGGGGTGAATTCTATTCGAAATGAAATTTACTGTACAATAGATCGATTTTTTGTTATAAGCCAAAACTTGACTTTGGATCCCTCCCCCCTCATCACTCCTTTAATGCAAATTCAAAATGTAATTTGCCTAGATTAATTGTATATTTGCAACTCCCATAAAACTAAATAAAAAAGTACAGAATTACAAACAATCTATTTAATTTAATGAAAAAAAAAATGTTTTGAGAGAAGACGGAGCAATGTTAGGTAGTCATTCCATGTCACATTAACACACTTTTTCTCTCAACACTTCACTCAACATCTCAGATTTTAATGAAACATGGTATTTAAATCGGTTTAGTGGTTCAGCCGGGTTCGTTACATCAAAAATCTGCAATTATTACGATTTTGGTGGAAACCGTGTTCCAACGCCTCTAATATTCATATATATGATAAAATATTCATAAAAATAACTACTTAGACAGGTAGGTAATTGGCAGAATTTATCTTTTATTTTAACACATGGAAGATGCTTGTTTAATTAGTTCAAAATGGTTAATACTTAAATTCCGAAGTCTTAGCAGGAAGTTAGCACTACTAATTTCACGTTTTGATTTGTATTTCCACCAGGATTTAGCTAATTTTGTCTGTACGGAGCTTATTTCCTGCTAAATTTGATGCTCAGCAACTTTTATCTAAAACATTTTTCATTTAAACTAGGTGTTTTTGAGTTAGAGGCGTTGGAACACGGTTTCCGCCAAAATCTTAATGATTACAGATGTTTGATGTACCGAACCCGGCTGAACCCCTAAACCTATTTAAACTTCAGATATATCATTCTACGCAATATTTTAGCGTCTTATAGTAAGAAGAAAGCAATACTTTGTAATCTATATTTGCCGAATTATATCCGAGAAACTGAAAAAAATCCCAAAAACTTTCACGGATTTTAGACCACTATGCGCTAAATACGTTCACGTTTTAATTACTTTGCCTCCATAGGAGTGCGCTAATTTTAAATCAATGATATCTTTTTACACATAATTCGATATTCTACAACTATTATAGGTAACATTTTTCATATGGAGTAACCTTCTTTAAATTGCAGGTTTTGGAATATGAGCGTAATTCATTTTTCCACTAAAGTGGCTAAATTGACTATCGGTTTTGGCGAAAAGGTATACTCGAGTTTAACTGTGAGAATCTCATTCGACGCGAAATTTAATGCCTTTTTATTTTGGAACGAACACTATTTCTTCTGCGGTAAATCGTTTTCGAGTTATTAGCGAAAAAATGAAAAAGTTGGAAAATGACGATTTTGTTTGCCTATAAAATTTGTTGGCAACCGATCTGAGGTGGCAGACGTTCACATTTGTTGTCTATGAAATGAGTACTTTCAGCCTATATGATCAAAAATTTTCTTCAAATCAGGCACCTTTTTGGCCCTCAGCTCTCGGACTATAGCTGAATCTATGACCTTTCCTGTAACATGGAACTCAAATGGGTCAAGAGGATATTTGTTTTTCAAAATTTCAAATTTGAATTTTTCAAAAACGCTCTTTTTATAACAAAAAATTATTACTACAAATATATTTTTTACTTTTAGCTATTTTTTTTTTCTAAACAATGGAATTTTGTTGCTTATACTAAGTAGACATGGAAAGATAAACAATACCACAATGCTACAATCATTTGAAACAAGACAAGCATTCTGTAAAAGATTAATAAATACAAAATGGATGACAAAATGGATTCGTCTAATCACAATATTCAGCATTGTAGTATTTTGTATCTTTCCATGTCTATTTAGTATAAGGAACCTGCATTGGATCAGTGGCGGATCCAGAAATTTTCTGAGGGGGGGGGCGCACTTTTTTTTTTTTAATTTCATAAGTATTGAAAGCCCTAATTTCAAATACATGTCAGTACATACTGAATTCAATTACTGTAAATGTTTAAATACAATTCAATTTCAATTAGTGGACTTGAAAAATGACTATATATTTAACCCGTTTTATATAGAAATAGTAATACTTTATGAGTAATACTTAATAAATCCTGGATCCGCTACTGCATTGGATTTTTGTTCCTTATAATAAGTAGACGTTTGCCTAGTTAAGTTTTGGCTTGTATCACAAAAACGGTCTATTGTACAGTGAATTTCATTTCGAATTGAATTCACCCCCACCCCCTCAGGTACTGGCCCCTCTTATGAGATATTCATCATATGCACAGGTATCCATAATTTATTATTTATAAAGGTTTCTATTTATGATGAGTAATACCATAGGAAAATAATTTAACTGCATAAAATGTCATGAAGAAAGTTACAGACCCTGAAAACGTTTAAAAGTATCCCTAAACCACAAAACGTTTTAAGTTCTGACTGCTTAAAGATAATTAGAAAACGCATTTATATTCTTGAAGAAAATTTAACACTCCATAACTCTCTTCCCCACGAGTTTCCAATAATATTGAAAGAATTGAATTGGAAGGACAAGGAAGAGAAAAATGTTAAGAAGGCTAGTCTCACGAAAAACCTAAAGGTTTTTTTACACGCATAAGCCATTTGCACAAATTGGCAATAATTGGCAAGATTTGTTAGTCAATAAAACTATTTTATTTTAGATTGCCTTCTCATTTAGGTAGCGGTATCGGAAAAGAGATAGCTTGAAGAGGAGTAAAGAATGTACATCTCCACGGGGAGGAGGTAATATAAACTTGACAATAGTATGTTCTGGGAAAAGTTATTCATTAAAAAATTGAAGAATGTCGTTCAAGAGAGGATGGGGTTGAACTGTGGGAAATGCCTGCCCCTCTGCAATTTCTTTCTCCCCGACAATACCATACGCCACTGATAGTGAGCGGATCCTGTATTCGTCTCTTTATAAGGCGTCGTTAAGTCGACTTCAAAATGAACTTTATGAATACCATAAAAGCAATTAAAACATAATTAAACTCAAATAAACCTACTAAAAAGCTTATTTAACGAGACTTCCACCCTAATGAACCAGAGTAGCAGAAACCAAGTTTTCAGGCCACAAGCAAATTCACAATTATAACCCCTCACAAATAAGCTTGAGTTTTCATCAAACTAATGTCGAAGGCAGTACAGCTACCTAGTATATCTTGGCAAATTACCACCAAATTTTGAACCAAAATAATCAACCCTGAATCTTCAAACTTTTTGTACAAAATGTCAACTACTGGAGAACTGTCAACTTATGGTACAGTTACCCTTTATGTTTAATTAAATACTTTGTAGGAAAACAAAAAAGGCCCCTTCCCCATTTAAACCCCCTCAGAATATTTTAATAATGATATAGTTTATCTGATATTTAAGAATATTTAATTCTTATTAAATATGACGAGTTTAATCAAAATCGCTAAAGCTGATTTTCGGGAAAATCAGAAAAATCGTAAAAATGGGAAAAAAAGTCATGAAATAAAGTGTCCCCTCCGTTTGATCAATTTTGATGAAATTTTTGCTGTCATATCACGGGCATATACATACATCAAATGCCCAGTATTATCAAAATCGTTAAAGCTATTTTCAGGGAAAAATCGTAAAAATGGGAAAAAAAATTAGGAAATAAAGTGTCCCCTCCGTTTGATCAATTTTGATGAAATTTTCGCTGTCATATCACGGGCATATATATACATCAAATGCCCAGTATTATCAAAATCGCTGAAGCTATTTTCGGGGAAAAATCGTAAAAATGGGAAAAAAAAGTAATGAAATAAAGTGTCCCCTCCTTTTGATCAAATTTGATGAAATTTTTGCTGTCATATCATGGGCATAAACATACATCAAATGCCCAGTATTATCAAAATCGTCAGAGCCGTTTTTGAGAAAATCGGAAAACACGAAAAAAGTCATGAAATAAAGTACCCCCTCCGTTTGACCAATTTTGATGAATTTTTTGCTGTCACATTGCGGGTATATACATATACCAAATACCCCATTTAAGGTTCGTACCGGTTGAAAGTTTTTGAGCTAGTCTGTTCACACACACACGCAAGCACGCACGCGCACACACACACACACACACACACAAACAACACACACACACCATTTCGCGGGACTTGTTTAATTGGACTCAGAGGACCTCAATAGGTAAGTGAAATCAATAACTCGAAACCATGAAATCTTTACTATTATATCATTTTAAGTTTTGAATCAATTTTACAATAAACAGTAAATTAATGCGTTATTAGCAGGTCCAGCCCTTTCCTCTCCAGGATTTTCCCCTCTCCCTTGTATATCCGACATAAATTTTTTGTCGACTATCAATAGTTTTACCCGATAGTATCTAATTTGAGCTTCAAATCTGGTCAGGGGCCTTGTCACCATCACCCTCGATTGGTTTTCAATAGTCCGAGCAAATTAGCACAAAATTGCGACGAATCTTGTTTTAGATCATGGGGTTCTAATTTTTTTTTTGGGTATGTGACGAAGTGGACTTAACGACGCCTTATAAAGAGACGAATACAGGATCCGCTCACTATCAGTGGCGTATGGTATTGTCGGGGAGGAAGAAATTGCAGAGGGGCAAGCGTTTCCCATAGTTCAACCCCATCCTCTCTTGCACGACATTCTTCAATTTTTTAATGAATAACTTTTCCCAGAACATACGTATTGGCCCATATCATAAAAATTGATCAAACGGAAGTGGCACTTTATTTCATAGCTTGTTTTCCAGCTTTTACCTTTTTTTCGATTATCTCAAAAACGGCTTTAATGACTTTGATCAAATTCGTCATATTTAATTAAAAAATCAAGTGTTCGTTAATAAATGAATTGAATTTTTAACCGACTTCGAACGAAAGAGGAGGTTACTCAATTCGATACGTATGTGACTTTTTTTTTTTTTTGTGCCTTTTTTTTTTTTTTTTTTTTCTATGTATGTTCACCGATTACTCAGAGATGGGTGGACCAATTGGAATGAAACCTTTTGCATCTTGTAGAGTATTTTCCCAATGTGGTCCCATTTAAACCTTTTTGGGGTTCCTAATTTATTTAAGAAGTTATCGGAAAAAAACATGAAAATAATTATTTAATTATCGCTCAAATTGTTTACTTATTGGAAAAACATATGGCATATATAACATAAGGTATGCTCCAACAAGCTATTAAAACTAATTGATAACTAACAAATCCAAATATTGTATTACTGCTGGATGAATCAAATGGGAAAACCAACCAATCAAATTCAGAATCAAAAGAGTGGGGGGAGAACATGAGCAGTCTGTTAGTTATCGATGTGTTTTACGTGCTTGTTGGAACAAACCTATACATAACCTTAACTAATTTTTCAACATTAGATTTAAATGAAGATATAAATATCAGCAGAATATAATATCGCTGTCGTTTTCTGTAGCGATATTAGCATAAATAGAAGATAGATATATATTCACCGATAACAGTAAACCTTCTTTATTTAGATCTAATCAACGGTTGGACACCATAATCATAAGACAACAAAATTCGTGGAATTCCAATAAAGACTGGGTATATGGTAATCGTTTTAAAGCAGAATTTAAGATATTTAGGATTTAGGATCGTTTAAATTTAAAATCGTATCTATTATTGATTTAAATTAGATTTTGATTTCTATCTTTTATTGACTATGCACATTAAAAAAGAATACAATAATTCCTGGAAAAGCTCATTTTCAGTTGACTTAATAAAGGATTCAGATACCTCTTTCTTCTTCCGGATACACTCGGTTACTGTTGAATATCTTGCCGGAGGTCTTGTGCCGATCCTTTAAGAGTGACACTTCTGTTATGTTATCCGGATTACTAGTATCGGTTTTTAAATTTGTTTCTACAACTATCGAGGCTTTTGCTGGTGTTCATCCATCAATAAAAACTACAAAATAAAACTTGATAACAACCTCATTGTATGAAAGTCCCCTCAGCTAAAATTTGGCAGTCATGGAAATGATTGTTAAAAATGATGATAAATGCTACGCCACAAGAATTGAAGCAACATTGTTTAGCAATTTATTTTCTGAATAATGTTTTATTACGAAGGATATAATTCATAGTACTTCGGTAATAAATTTAGTCAAAAATCATCGAAAGGAATTACGAACATAATTGAATCAACCTTTGGAATTAAGTCAGTAGTCTAATACGGAGAATAATAATATCCTTCGTAATAATAAATTAACCATATGTGAGTCCCAAACCCTGTTGCTTCTATCCTAGCGAGACAGTCTTTTTGATATCGATAAATTTTATGGTTGCCCCTTTTTTGCAGGGACTTCTATCCAATGATGTAATCCAATGAAATCGTGTTTAATATCGCCATAGTTTTTAGAAGGATATTCAAGCAATCAAAATTTAAAAATTACTTTCAAATTTACTATAGGTCATATTAGCATCCTCATCGATTCTCCATTAACGATATCTTGTCTAAAACCGGCCAAATTCTCGACTGTTCAGTGACTTATCTACTTCATCTTGGAATGGCCGGATTTATGTATTTATGTATATTTAACTCGACACATCTCGGAACACTGATTCTCTACGTAAACGACAAGTACTGACGACATTTAGCAAAGGAAAAATATTGTCATTGTGGAAAAACATTTTATGTGTTCCCTTCCCATTTGAACATTGATCTTTTTTTTAAAAAAAAAAAATCCATTTATAATTATAATACGTAGTGTGTTAAACGTTGTATAATACACGCACCGCTTTCCCACTTTTCTGTGTGTATTCATAAAATTGAAAAGGTAAAGTGTATTTCATAATAATTTTATACAATTATTGTATAATAAAAAGACCTGGGAAAGACAAACGTGGTAGAGCGTAAAAAGATTTCGAAATTTTTAAACCAACGTTTAATCAACGACCAATTACCAACGAAATGTTTAAACCAACGTACGGTTTTCTACATTTGTTATCTTCTAAAAACTAAAAATTGTGAAATAAAAAACATTTTATAAAAAAATATTAAACCGACTTCGAAACCTAGGAACCAGTAAAAATAAATTCACTGAAAAGTATGAAATAATTACCTTCTGATTTTTATGAATACACAGCAGAATTGAAAATGGTATAAAAAGTGGAAAAGTGCAATAAGACGAATAATTTTATTTTGATTTGTACAAATACACACTAATTGTTAATAAAAATTATTAAATTTAAATATTAAATTCTATGTTCAATACAACACAATCTTTTCGGAGGCGGCGCAAAATTTAAAATTTTTTACACTAGACATTATGAAAATCTTCTAAATGGATCTTCTCTTCCCAGCTATTGATTTCAATGCCTACTAATGGAATTGTATCAGTAACATGTTATTTCTATTTTGCGCCGCCTCCGAAAAGATTGTGTTGTATTGAACATAGTGTTTAATATTTAAATTTAATAATTTTTATTAACAATTGTGTGTGTTTGTACAAATTAAAATAAAATTATTCGTCTTATTGCATTTTTCCACTTTTTATACCATTTTCAATTTTGCTGTGTATTCATAAAAATCAGAAGGTAATTATTTCATACTTTTCAGTGAATTTATTTTTACTGGTTCCTAGGTTTCGAAGTCGGTTTAATATTTTTTTATAAAATGTTTTTTATTTGAATGAATGAATAATATTTATTTACACATTAATATATAATACAATTAAAAATTGAAAAATATTAATTACAATGGCAAAAGCCATCTGTCAGAGTTAACTGCCTTTGTTTTACAGAGTAATATTTTACAGAAATATGATGTAATGTTTTACAATTTAGGGGATTCATATGTAAAATTCAGTCCACGAAACAACAGATTGTTTTGCCTAGAGAAAATCTCAACTTTTTCAATTCTTTCCTCTAGACTGACATTTTGAGATTTCAATTTTTTAATTTCTTCTTTAAGATTGAGATTTTCCTCTCTTATTGAAATCAGTTCACTCATAATGAATTGAACATCCTTCTTAGAAGCTACAGGCATAACTTTCTGATCGAATAAATCTGACATTATTTGTTTCATAGAAGAAATGAACTGAGGGAAAGAGGAATCCATGATTATTTCTTTCTTAACTGATTTTTTTGAAGGATGGGTTGAATCACCAGGGGAGCTCCTTTGCCTTTTTAAGTTTGATGAAGAATCTGACATATGAATATTTGAATAGTAACGGCAAAATAAAAGGGCTGACTTAATATAAATAATAGTACGTAAAGCAATCACAAATGTCACCTGGAATGGGAGATCGGGAATCTTCGTAGATGTTGGCATAAATGAAGAAGGGGCCTTTTTTATTTTCCTAAAACGTACCTTTGTTTTTGTTTGTATGGAGAAATTATCTGTCACTCGTTTCGCCTCAAAATAAGAAATGGCTAAATATGAAATATGAAAAAAATAAAGTAAACATGAACATGAGAAAAAAAGAAAAATATTCCGTCAACTCGGGGGGGGGGGACTTTTCTTAATAAATTTTGTATCATTTTCCTTGTCCCCGAGGATGGCATATTTCAAAGGGAATGCTTGAACATAAAATTAACTAAGTGTAAGCCTGGCCACCTTACTAGTGGTTCTGTAATTTTATTAAACTATCGACAGTGCTATTGATAGTTTCCCAACCTTAAGTTGGAGCCAGGGTGGATATAGTTGTATGATCTGGAGTTAGCTTCAGGGCCAGGGTTACCAGAAATAAATTATGTATTGGAGGACATTTCTTTTGAAAAATGAGGACATTGATACAATTGACATTGAAAAACAGGCAAATTTCTTTATGAATACTTCTGACTTGATGATATTTGTCCCAGTAAATCTGGTGTAGATATTTAATTGATGTGAATTTGTGAACCTTTGCATATCATATGTTTAAAATTATCTTTCAATATTAATTTAATAGTCCTTATACGGCTCTTATATTCAGTTGGTTTCCCTCATAGCTCCATTGTACATAAATGAGGGAAAACACTCTTTCCACACTAGAGTTAGAGCTGGTCAAAGCAAAATAAAACACAAATTTTTAATAGTTCAGAAAAACATTGGTTAAAGTAAACAATGTTATTTTTATTAAATGTCTGATTCACATTGGATATATTTCTAATGGATGTCTATTAATTTTTTTTTTTTTTAATTTGAATTGCGATAAATGCTGGAAATTTTGTCATATTTCCCAAATGCTGGGAGGGCAGGAGGACAAAGCTTAAACAAAAGGGGGAAAGAAGCTTAAACAACACCCTGCTAGAGGCCCCCCAATGGTGATGGCTGGAGGTAGTTGGATCTTACAGCCTCTGCAGCACCCCTCGCTCTACCTCTGAAACCATTAGTTTTAATAATCTAAAAGTAGAAATAATCCATTGTTCATTCAGTTACGTTCAATCTTTGCAACTTTGATTTTCTTTGTATTGACCAATTAACTGTCCCTCATTATGGATAGTAGTAATAAGAAAAGGCTAAATATAAAATATTGTTACCCCTCTTCTTAAATAACGTCCTCGTTGGTATTCAGTTTTCACCTATTACAGAAAAAACAAACCAAACGGCAGAAAACTCGTTTTTACCATTATCTGCTTAACTGCAACATTTACAAACAAAAGAAACATGTCCTGAACCTTAAAACCAAACAACAAAATAAATTCGAAACAACAAAAAAAAGTGAGAACAAAAAAAAACAAAAATCGAGGAAGCTCACTGCATCATTTTCTTTATGAATTCGACAATCATCGGCTCACCCCTCTATCGTTCATTCTTTGATTAACCGCGATTTTGACTAGCACATCTCCAAATCTTACCTCAGTTACTCTGAGAAACTTGTATACTGTTGTTTACTAACAAACTTACTTTACTCTCTAAGTACTTTACTACTCTCTTCAAGCACTTTACTATGCCATTCAAGTACTTTACTATACTCTTCAAGTACTTTGCTCCTCTTTGAACCTCAAAGACCGGCATCCGGCCGTTCCATTTAATTTAATTTTCCCTTTAACCGTAATAACCTCTATAAGACGCAGTGAAATTCCTTTACAATTATTTCTGGACTTTATTATTATTTCTGGACTCAGACTGCCCCAGACTCTCCCAGATTCAGAATCCCTCTCAGGCTGCTTGCCTGTGTCTGCCACTCCCGGACTGCCTCTCTACTCGCCTAGGCCAGCCTCTTCTTCCCTATACCTCGCTCTGTCTGTGCCTGACTCTGGTTCCTGTACTCCGACTCCCCTTTCTAGCCTGGGCCAGCCTCTTCTAGGAGTCCCACCTCTCTCTCAGGGTCTCCTAGGTTCAATGTCCTGCTTAGCTTTTCAGCTATCATTTTCCACGTGACAGCATGAAACATATTTAGAACCACTCTAGAAAGACGGCAATTCCAGTGGTTCGGACATATATGCCGCATTTATGAGGAGATGAATCATATAAAGGTATTAGAGGCTCGACCCACAGAAAGGAGACAACGCGGACGCCCCAGAATTACGTACCAAGAGTAAATCCAAAGAATTGGAAGTAAAAGAGGCAAATCCCTCAATGAGATGAAGCGGCTAAGCAGAGACCGGGAAGAGTGGTTACGCTGGATTGAGGCTCCTCGACGCTAGCTAATGGCATAAGAGGGAGAAAAAGAAGAAATTTTTAGAAAAGAAAAGGAAAATTTTATTTTCCATTAATTAATGCAGTAATAAATAATAAATACATATATTGTGGGCAAGCTGAGGATTATATTATTTTATCTGATATTAAATGTTTTACTTTGTGTAAAGCAAAAAGTTAAGTTAATAAACATAACAACAAAACAGTAACAGTTTATGGTCCTTTTCTGTTACTTCAACTAGATAGACATTCATAATGTGTTTATGTTCTTTTGAAATTTCTTGCAAAAGTAATAATTAAACTTTGCAACGAATATAATTTATTCTCAGAGAAATCATTAATGTTTTTCTGAAAAATATTTTATAGTCTCTTGTGTTTTCAGGTTGTCTTGATATAAGTTCAATGTTGGAAGTTGTGCTAAACGAGGATCAAGGAACATTCATACCAAACTACAGTGAGTAATTTAGAGGTTTTTTAACTTTATGGAAGAATGAGCTCATTGATATGTAGGTAATAAAAAAATTACCTGTTCCTTTGCTTTTCTAATTAACAACTCTTTCTAATAATCATTTAGACTGGTTTTCCAAGAAGTAGCATTCGTAGTGCTATATGAATGCTACATAGCATTACTATTCATACCAGACATAGCAGTAGTATTCATTCAACTAGTTAAATGAAGTGTGAAGGAGAAGTGTTTTGTTAAGACACATTTAGACCACCATTGGAATAATCTTCTTTTTTAAACCTTACAAACTGTTCATGTTTCAGTTTAAATATGACGGTTCCATTTAAACAGGAAATCGGTGTAGTTTTTCCAAACGATTTTTGGAAAAGCAAAGATTACTTTCTTTACTGCAGTAGCGAACTTGGCCTGGATCGCTACTGCAATTAGATTCAGCAAGTTCTTCCAAAATGGCCTGGTTTGGAGCATTTAAAACAAATTATAGTACCATCGGGATTTCTAGATGTAATGTTTCTATTATTTTAATTATAGTATGATTAATCCAATCTTACATTGTGGCAGACCACCAATTATAAATTATTTTTAAATAATTTATTTTTTGAAGAGACAAGATTTGGCTCCGCCAGGAGTCGAACCCGGGTCTCCTGCGTTACATGCGAGGATGCTAACCGCTACACCACAGAGCTCGGCTCAAGGCAGAGCAAATCCTTCCTCTTCACTGATACCTACTCCCCCTATCTCACAAGTTTTGCGAGTAGTAGCGGGAGGTGGACAAAATTTGTCCAATTTATGATATTTATTGACATAAGTCAATTTTTTAAATTATTTTAATTAATCCAATCTTACATTGTGGCATGACCACCAATTATAAATTATTTTTAAATAATTTATTTTTTGAAGAGAAAAGATTTGTCCACCTCCCGCTACTACTCGCAAAACTTGTGAGATAGGGGGAGTAGGTATCAGTGAAGAGGAAGGATTTGCTCTGCCTTGAGCCGAGCTCTGTGGTGTAGCGGTTAGCATCCTCGCATGTAACGCAGGAGACCCGGGTTCGACTCCCGGCGGAGCCAAATCTTTTCTCTTCAAAAAATAAATTATTTAATTATAGTATGGTTTTAATTAATGTATTAATGTATGTTTTTTTGTAATTATTATTTCTAATATGAAAGTATATTATGCTTACCTCTTTTCATCGACTCTCCGAGTTGAGCCCTGATTTCCACAACTTCTCTGCTAAGATCCGAGGCGCTGCTTTGGCTTGACTCCTCTACCGTCTGTCTCTCCACCAGGAATTTAGCGACTTCCGCCTTTCTAATGTTCTTTCTGTTTCACTTTTAATCTCACAGCTACTACATAGCTCTGTTAGATTTTTCTACGACCCTTGAAAGAATTTCGGATGAGAGGCCAGTCATGACATGGCGAATTTTTGGGATCAATGTCATAGCACGGTTTGCAGACAATAAAGTAGTAGTCTCACACAGCTTTAGCTTTTTCTGGATGAGTTCGTAATACGCCGAATTTCCTTGAATGCTTTGAAAATATACCTCCGTTATTTCTTTCTTGGCCTCTTCGTAGTCCGTCTTTTCTTAACCTGACGTGTCGAACCAGTCCAAAGGGGCTTCCCTCAAGTAGCAAGGAAGTAACTTGAAAAACGCTTTGGCATCCTATCCATTCATATTCACCGCCCTTTCAATTTGTCTGAAAAATCTTTTGGGGTCCTCTCCAATGAGGCTATAAAAGTGGGGACCGGAACTTTAACTCAGGCTTCTCCGCCCCCCCCCCCTTTGCCTACCCATTCCCCGACTGATCCCCCGCGCGCTCTACCTAGCTCTTGCTAACTTAAATTTTCAAACCTTAATTAATACGGCTTTTTTTTCGTGACTAATTACCTCTCGCATAGGTACTTAGTCCAAAAATCTTTATTAGGTAAGACTATAGATTAGGGGGGGGGAGGGTTTTCTCCGACCCCACCAGAAACCACCACTATCGCTAACTCGTTGCCCTCGCGCTCAAGTTAGCTCTCGCACACGTAAATTTTCATTAACTAATTACTTTGGTTTTTTCTTTCCTAGCTAATTACCTTTCGCAAAGGTAAATATTCAAAATGTCTTTATTATATGGTGTAGTGGTGGGGGAGAGGGGAGTGGGGCTCTACCCCCCTCTAGTGGTGGGGTGTGACCGATATTTTCTGTCACTGCAGTGACCAGTGACTGCTCCTTAAAAGTCACAGTGACAAATACCAGTGACTTTGTCACTCTTGAAGGAATGACGTCAACAGTGAATGGTAACCTCGCTGTAAGGTTATAATTGGAGTTTTGTCATCAATCAATAAAATTCTCAAATATTAGAAAATGTTACTTAGAATTTTATTAATTTAATTAAACTGCACTGATAAAACAGTTTCCAAAATGCAAGGTCTAATGTAATACGAAGAAAAGCAAACCTAAATAATGGTTTATGTCACATGAATTCATGTGCTTCCCGCTGGTGGCCCCGCGCTTCTAGGCTAGGGGCTACGCAACGATTATTTGCTCTATCCGAAAATTTGTGATTTTAACCCCATAATGTTCCGTTATAGTAAAACAATCGATACTACATAGATTACATTTTGTATAAATATTACAAGTATTTGTATTACATTGATATTGTAATACGTTGTAGTACATTGCATTACATTATATTACATTCAATATTTTTTTTATTTTATATTGAAAAAGGCACACTTATACTTTGTGTATGATAGTTGTAAAGGTTTTTTCCTGTAACTGTAAGGTTTTTTCCTGTTTTTAAATTTTTTCATGTAAAAAATAAAGTTATATTTGTTTTGAATAATCTTTGCCCTTAAAAAAATATTTTATTCATTTGATGGTAAAAATAAAAATAAAAAAAGATTCAGTTATAATTAACTAAAAAGTAAGCGGTCGAATTATAAACTTAGCAATAAAATGTTTTTTGTTTTTTTTTAATTGAAGATAAGAGAGTTGATTATGCCTAAGTAAAAGTAAGTTGTGTATTTTAGGTAGGAAAGACTAAAGTTTTTTTTTTTTTATTAAAGTGGGTTTGTTTTTTATGTGACCGGGAAGTTTCCCAAATTGCTGAGAACAGTGGCAGGAAGGGAAGTATAGTGGGAGATCGGCGGCGTCGGTCACAGTGAAGTCAAGAGTGACTCAGGTCACAGTGAAGTGAAGAGTGACCCAGGCCACAGTGAAGTGAAGAGTGACCCAAGTCACAGTGAAGTGAAGAGTGACCCAAGTCACTGACAAGTAGAGTTCCTGTGAATTTTTGGAGTGACAAATCTTCCAGAGACTGTGACCTTACAGTGACTGAAGTAACAGTGTCTTGTAAATCTTGGTCACAGTGACTAATGGTGACCGGTAAGTCACAGTGACAAAGTCACGGGGACGCCAGTCACTCCCCATCCCTACCCCCCTCCCCTGACTACCGCGACCAACTTTGCTAGGCTCTAGCTAACTTAAATTAAATTCCCGCAAACTTAAATTTTTAAAACCGTAATTAATACGGCTTGTTTTTCGTGACTAATTACCTCTCGCATAGGTAATTAGTACAAAAATCTTTATTAGGTAAGACTATATATTAGGGAGGGGGGGGGGAGGGTTTCCCCCGACCCAACCAGGAACCACCACTATCGCCAACTCGTTTTTGTGACGAAAATCTTTTGCTCCCAAGGTAACTGAGCGGGTTTTCATAACAACTAAATAGAGACATAAAACTAGACGCCTTGATGTAGTTACTATGTTTTGCGATATTACGTTGTCAAAGATAAAAATAAAAACTATTTCATTAGTTCTTTAGTGAATGAATGCGTAGAAAAGCACGTAATGCTCTAAATATTCAAAGCTTTTTCTTAAACATATGGCAAAATATCTTCTTATTGGCTAAGATAAAAGTGTTGTATAGTAAAACCGATACGATTAAAGTAAGAGTAGTAAAAGTTTAGTTGTGCTACATTCCCGTAAGAATATTTTTGGCATTACTACATGAGATAGTAACGAAGCATCGTTTAGCGTTTAAGTGTAGCTTGCTTAGATTTGCGCCTTAGGCTGTTGGGGTCCAAACTTATCACTTGGAGCCAACCTCGACAGCTAAACGGGCAGCGTCGCTCTGGCAAGACACGCTTTGTGAGTTGTGAGAAGTATGAACGTAGACATTGAAGCACCCAGTTTACCTACCGGAACATCACTTGGGAAGTCTAAGGAGAGACAACAAACTCGAGACGCAGAAGGTTTTGTAAAGGTTTTGACCCGCCTTCCGACTTCTTATCTTATATCTGACGCCATGGTTTGTATATAGTCCGTTCTACGCGTCTTTATCATCAATGAAACCAAAGATTGTCACACTCCTGGCCCGGGCCTCCACCAAAAATGTCACCTCTCTTCTAAAATCTATCAGTCCATCCCAACATCTTGTGACACAAGGATCTTTGGGCAAGGGATGATTAGTAATCGAATAAACTAAACACTATTTACATCATTTATTATCGTACAATATACAACCTGACAGTCCCAACTGCCAAAGGGGGCTCATAAATACATAAATACTTGGAAATGCTCATTTATCAAACGGATTCTCTTCCCTAAGACTGCCCCAATCCCTATCCTGGCCGTGTCTGTGCATGACAGTGGTTCCTGCACTCAGACTCCCCCTTCTCCCCTAGGCCTCCCTCTTCTAGGAGTTCCCCCTCTCTCTCAGGGTCTCTTAGATTCAATGACCCGCTTAGCTTTTCAGGAATAGCTGTCCACATGACAATATAATTAAATAATAGAGATAAGATGACATTTAGGGGTTTTAATTGTAATAAATATTTTTGTGGTGAACATTCGGCTCTGATATGTAAAAATCTGGTTCGTGCCCGCAACACACAACTTTCACTTAACAACCTTTTACACCTTTTTCCACATTCATTTCTTATTACTTTCACTCACCTGTATATGAAATATATAGTAAGGGGAAGTATTGCGATCGTAAAAAATTTCTGCTTTCGGTTTTCAACGGAAATACACGTTTGGTGGTCCCCTGAGTCGAAATAACCAAGTCCCGCGTATTGGTCTGTGTGTGTGAACAGACTAGCTCAAAAACTATAAACCGTGCGAATCTGAATTTGGGTATTTAGTGTATGTATATGCCCGCGATGTGACAGCAAAAATTTCATCAAATTTGATCAAAGGGAGGGGGTACTTTATTTAATAACTTTTTATTTTTTTTCCGATTTTCTCGAAAACGGCTCTGACGATTTTGATTAAATTGAGTATTTGATGTATTAATATGCCCGAGATATAACTGTAAAAATTTCATCAAAATTGATCTACCGGAGGGGGGACTTTACTTAATAAAATTTGTATCATTTTCACGTGTTTTTTTTATTTACTCAAAAACGGACTTAACGATTTTGATCCAACTCGGTATTTGATGTATATATGCTAAAGATGTGATAGCCAAGATTTCATCAAAATTGGTCAAAAGGAGGGGGCACTTTATTTCATAACTTTTTTTACCAATTTTTACCTTTTTTTCGATTATCTCAAAAGCGGTTTTAACGATTTTCATCAAATACGACGTGTTTAATGAAAATTAGGTGTTCTTTAATATCAGGTATGCTTTATTATTATTAAAATGTTCTGAGGGGGCTTAAATGGGGAAGGGGCCTTTTTTGTTTTCCTATAAAGTACATTTGTATTTGTTTATATGGAGAAATCATCTGTCTCTCGTTTCCCCGAAAAATAAGAAATGGCTAAATATGAGATATGATAAAAATCAAGTAAAGATTTAGAGGAGAAAAAAAAATATTCAGTAAAATCAAAAAACACGTTGAGCCCACGCATGCGGAGTACGCCTTTAATGACAGACCATTGTTCATAATTAAAGCCGATCTGTTCATTTAATGGAAATTACTTGTTTATTAGTAACTAAATGAAATATTCAACAAGTACATAGAGAATTATAAAATCAGACGACTTGGAGTATTATGCTTGCAATACCGAATTATCACAAGTAAATACTTTTATTTAATAATAAAAGAAATTAGTGTTTTTTTTTTTGAGCAAATGAAAACAAAAATAAAGAATGAATGAAAATGAATGAATGAAATAATCAATTTAATCAAAATCGTTAGAGCAGTTTTTGAGAAAATCGAAAAAAAAAGGAAAAAGTTATTAAATAAAATACCCCCTCCGTTTGACCAATTTTGATGAAAATCGCGGGCATACACATACACTACCCAATTCCAGGTTCACACGGTTTATAGTTTTTGAGCTAGTCTGTTCACACACACACAGACAGACACACACACAGACCCCAAAACGTGTAGGTATTTCCGTTGAAAAGTGCAAGTCGAAATTTTTCAAGATCGCAATACTTTCCCTTACTATATATTTCATATATAGGTAAGTGAAAGTAAAAATTATGCATTCATTCTCACTTGTCAATTTCTATACAATTGGTATGGTTATGGTTTAACCACTATTACATGTTCAAAAATATATTAATCAACTAGCAGACCCGGCCACGCGTTGCTGTGGCTCAGTAGTTATATCCTAATATTTTTAAACAAATACAGTAATACCAATATTCATTGATAAAGATGAAAACCTTTCAGCTAATCAAAATCCAACGTGATTGAGAATAGAGCATTACACATTTAAAAGTATTTGGTAAAGAATATAGGAAAGTTAAAGTTTTTATTTTTTACATCTCATATTTCAATGTAGTTTGATTAAAAAGGAGCTGGTTGTGTTTACGACTCACAGAGCTGCCAACACTATCGCCCTTTTTTTTATGGATCGGTATAAACTAACTCGAAATGGCTATATTTTTCCACTAATTTTAAAAGGGATGACTGAAGTAAGTTTTGATAACCTCAGCCATTGATCTATCGATTATTGGCCTAACACTACTTCAACTTGGTACTTTTAGTTTAACAACGGGTTTAATTTTGCTCAGGGTCATGCCAATCTTGGTTAACGCGTCATATATGTCCTTTTGATAGGCGTTTTTCTCAATTTCTTTGAGACCTTGATTTCCCAACCCTTCGGCTAATAAGTGTTCGGTAGGAGGGTGGTGTGTTGAAGCTTTTAATTTAGCAATATATTTGAGTGATAATAAATCTCTTCTTAAAGAGGTTTTTACATAATACAATTAAGAATTTTTATTTATTCAAGTACTAATTTGTTCAAATTTTTTTGGGTTAACCTGGTTTTTTTTTTTTTTTACACAAACCAAAGATTTGATGGTTTCCACACACGTGAGCAAGCGTTTCAGCGCTTAGCTAGTAATTTAATTTAAATACAAATAAAAAAGGAAAAGGAAGAAAAAGTACCTACACATTTGAGAATTTATTGTAACCTTTTCTTGATTTATTTGTTCTTTAATGAAAATTAACAATAAATACAAATTTGTATTACTATTTGTCTGTGGAAAATAATAATATAGGAACAAATAACTGCACTCACATAACGCAATACAAAATTATAATAATGATAACCTGTATTACAATAGCATGCTTATAAACAAAAACATTATGAAATCGACTTATGACGCCATGTTAATAAATCGAAACACGGCCTACTGTATTTGCAATAATTCGCTATATAAGAATTATTTTGATCACTAATCAAGTTAAAAACTATCCGGTCCGTTAAGTTGGCCAAAACTATATACATTGAGCCAAATTTCATTAGAATCGGTTGAGTAGTTTCTGAGAAATAGAGAGACAAACATCGGGACACGAGATTTTTATTTATATAAGGATAACCTATTGATTTTGTTCTACGTATTAGTAAGTTTTTTATGTTTTTTTTTTTTTGTTTTGTTTTTCACATTGTAAAACATTAAATAAGCAAATGAATAAAATATTTTTGTTCTTTTGGACAATTAGGAAAGCTAGAAAAGGAGTAATACATAATTTATTATTAGTTAAAGTGTTTTATAAATTTTTAATGGAATAAAAAAATAAAGAAAAGTTGGGATCTCTTTAAAGTTTTAAGTATAGTACTGATAGTCTCTTAGCTCAAATACTTGTGTTCTTTTATTCAAAGGGTTCTTCAATACAGTTTCAGTTGTTGTTTGTTTAACGTCCATTTATGCACTAAGGTTAGTCGGACGATGTACAGTGGGAGTCCTAAATTTTGCCTATCCAGGTATAATTAGGGACCTCCATTTTACATCCTATCCGAGGGATGGCATAGTCAAAAGATTTTTAACTCCCTTTTAAAAAATCCTAAGACCACAGTGGGAAGCGAACCGGAACCCGCGACCTTTAGTAATGTAAGTTGCCATGCTAACCACTACACCACAGGTGATCCCCAGTTTCAGTTATAAGTTAGCAAAATAATAATTATCTATAATTACACCAACAATTTTATGTTTTTAGTAGACTTCGAAGAGTTCTTTGATCTTGATAAAAATATTCCTGGTGATTTCGTTGAGAAGGGTAAGTTGATTTTCTATTGATATATACTTTAATAGTATGGACATGGAAATAGTTTTATTTTGTTTGCAGATATCAGTGAAGATTTTAATGTTTTAGACACAGGATTTTCAACAAAGAAAGGTAAATACATGTAAAATAAGAAGGGAGACCTTCAATGAAGGGAGGCCTCAAGTTGAAATATACTTTGATAAAATGCTCATAATAATAACAATAATAATAGTTTCATTGAGAAGATAAATGTCTGATGATGAAAAATGTTCACAGAATTTTTCAGATGAATTCTCTATACTCTCTACTTTCTAAACTCTACCCTTCTAACTTGTGCTAATTTTGCTACACAATATATTTCAGACATGAGTATTTTCTAATTAATTATTTAATCCCTTTCTGTACCTATTTTTTTTTTTAAGCAGCCTAATAGTGCTACAATACATGATGGTAAAGTATTACCACTGAATGCTACTTAAGCAGCTTACCTGATCAGATTTTTCAACATTTTATCTTGCAATGAAAACGTTTATACTATTTATCATTATAATTTTGACTACCATATTAAACAAATCTGACCTCCCATATTAATTTTTAAAGTAAGCTTTCCTTACAGTAACTATCCATTTCTATTCCCTAGAAAATAAGAATGTAAAATTTGTTTTTTTTTTGAGAGAGAGAGATTCGACAAGTTCTTCCTTTTTGACAGTTCTACTGTGCCGAGCAAAAGTGGTCTTATGATAAGAAAATTAAGCTGCCTTTTTTTTTTTCATTTAATAATAAGGAACATTATAATATATCTGTATTATGATGAAGTGAAGAAGCAACATCCACATCAGATACCTCTAAAACTGGCTAGGATTGGTGACTTATATCTATACTGCCCTATTAAAACACAATATCTGGACTATTTTTAACACACATTTAAAGTAAATGTTTTTAAAATATTCAATATGCATTTAAAATAATATCAACTTTAGATGAAATTACATCCCCCGAACTTTGCACAGTTATTATCTTTTTGTACATGCTTGCAAAAAGAAATAATGTTATTAGTATTTAGATCTTAGTAGTAAGAGTAGTAAATGTGCAATATGTAATAAAAGATGATCTATAAATTTCCACATTCCCCTTTATATTTTTCCATCAAGGTTAACAAACCAACATGTGAGTTGGAATTCTCAGCTACATTAGTAACAGTGTAATCTTGAATTATAAAATTCATTTATGATATTACCTGATGAGGATCCAAGATTAAAATAGTGTTTATATTAGCTCATATCTGTTTTAGATATTGAATCATTAAATTCCAATACTTGTGAGCTTATAGATCCAATTCAGAAGGTACAAAAGAGATTCCAATGTAGGATATGTGATCGTAGTAGCAAGCGTTTGTCAGACCTTTCTCGACATGTGAAGGAGGTGCACTTAAAATACAAACCATACATTTGTGGAATATGTGGATATCGGACCTACAGGACCTACACTTTACGGATTCACATGCAAACTGTTCACAAAGAAATCAAAAGTAATTGTTGTAGAAATAAACATAACTCTAATGCTGTTCTTAAAGCATCTCAGAAGTTGAATGATCAGCAAGAACTACATGTTTTTCCATATTCCAATGAGATGATCAATTTGCACCACTGTATAAACAATACAAACAAGAGGGAGAAAACTTTCTTTTGCTCATTTTGTCATCTAAGAACAAAATGGGCAGGAAGCCTGCACAATCACATAATTGCCGTTCACATGAAGGAGAAACCTTATAACTGTCCAATGTGTAACTACAAAAGCTCCAGGCGTTACAGTGTAATGAGACACATCAAGGCTGTACACTTGAAGGATAAGCTTCAATTGTGTCCTCTATGCCCTTACAAGTCAACAAGGTCTGATACGTTGAGGGTTCATGTGGAAAGACTCCATCATAGAAATAGCCAGTAGCCTTCGAAGTGAGACAAAAGTCCTTTTTACTGAGTGAAATTTTTTTAATAGAAAAAACAGTTTTTCCATACTAAGTAGACAAAGTATAGAGCTTTGCAATGACAATGAAATAGCACAAACATAGGCTTAAACAACCATACGGCTTTCTGGAATAAAAAGAAAATAATAAATTTTTTTTTAATTAATTTTCTGATTTATGGTCTTAAAACCTTCTTAATACTTATATTTTACTCAAATTTTTTTAAAGAAACCATCACATGCACATTTAATCAATTAATTAAATTATTTCTTCATTATTTGAACTTAAAAATATGATGCAAAGAATAACTAACTCTAGATTCGATTCTGTAGCTAAACCTATATATCTGCACTTAAGTGGCCAAATGTTATGTCACCTTTTTTAAATTTTATGAGTTCAAATTTCGCCCATAGTTCTATAACAAATCTAGTGGCTTAATATATTTCATTCCTTGAACCAGACCATTCATGAGCCAAATATCCAAAGTAGCAAGTGGCATCCTGGTAAACCATTTTGTGATACTTGACTTGATAAATGGGGTATAAGCATCAGTCCTACACCTCATCTGTGTGTCTTCTCCACTAGACTGACAGGCCCTAAACACCTAAGTTTTCAGGTTTTGTAATCACATACCTTGTACAGATTGGATAGCAAAAAGAAGATTAACCAACAAAGAACTGTGTAAAAGTAGATTTTTCTGAGTTGTTGATAGATGGATAGATAGAAGATAGAAATAACATTTATTCATGAAAAATATTATTTAATACAAAACAAAATAAGAAAATACTAAGACGTAAATAGACAATGGACGCAAGTCCGTCTATCGAGATATCCTAGCTTGTTATAAATAATAATAGGTTGCAAATCTGAGTTTTTGAATAGCACTTTCAAATAGATTGGTAAGGGAAAGTTGTATCACTTCGCAGTAGGCTTTTTCAAACTTATTTTAGGACGAGAGGGGATGAGGTCAATCAATGGCTTAACTCAATAGCATGGCGTCTGGGTGCATCCATAGGCAGATCCATGTGGAGTGCTGTGGTGGCTTCCCTTGGGTGAGGACAAACAAATCTCAATTAGTGTGGAAATGATCTATAATGACGAAAATTTACTGTTTATTGCCACCAAATAAGAAAGCAAACAGTAATGTAATGCTTTGATGCTATTTAGGTTTTGAAAAAACAAAACCTCCTCCAGTTTGACGTTGTATGATACAATATTGAAATGGCTGATGTATTTAATTTAATACTTTGATAAATATATTTTTATGAACAAAAAGTGCAATTAAATAATTAATTTGTTTACTAACCTCCATGGTAACTGAAGAATAGACAAATAAATACCAAAGAGTCTGTGGCGGCAACACTGCTTAGGTGATATAGCGGGATAAAAAAATAGTGTAACCTCTCAAATGGTGATTAGATTGCAGGTTGGACACAGAGATTAAATAATATATTGTAATCTTTGTTATCAATGTTAATAAAGAATTATTTAACTTGATGAAGTAATATCACTACATACTGGTGACCCCTGACGCCTTATCTTTTGAATCTGCTCACATGTAAGTAAAAACTCATGCTTTTAAAAATAATCAAAATCCAAGACCAGTAAGATGCCAACTGATGACGTAAAACTAGGGTCTGTTATACGGCAGGAAGTTCATCGTTTATCAGTTAAAATACCACCTTTCTGGCGTGATAGGCCTGACTTTTGGTTCACTCAAATAGAAGCCAATTTCGAAATCGCCAATATAGTTCAGGCTCGTACTAAATACAATTATGTCATTGCTAACCTCGAATGTGATGTTATGGAACAAGTCAGTGATATTATCAGTTCTCCACCATACACCGATAGGTATAACGCCATTAAAAAGAAACTCATAGCAATTTACGCAGACAGTGAGGATCTCAGATTACATAAACTTTTATATGCAGTTGAGTTAGGTGACACCAAACCGTCTCAATTACTAAGAAATATGAGGTATCTTGCGCACAATAAAATGTCTGATGAAGTTTTGAAATCATTATGGTTTCAACGCCTACCTGTTCCTTGTCAAACTGTATTAGCAGTTAGTAATGAAACGTTAGATAAGTTGGCATTATTAGCGGATAAGATTATAGAAGTTAGTTCTAAACAACCAAATGAGAGCTACGGAGTTGGTACCGTCTTTAACATAGTGTCTCAAATTAAAGATCTCACTGCAAGTGTTGAAAGGTTAGAAACATCCATTAATTACAACAGGTTTAGATCTCGATCCAGAAACCATAGTGTCTCTAGAAACACTAAAACTCCCCGGTCACAAATGGCCGAATGTGCTCGGGGCGCAACAAACCGCCTATTTATTGTTGAACCAATATCAAAAATAAAATTTCTCATTGACACCGGCGCTGATGTTTCTGTTTTACCGGCTAAACCTCCTGATAAAAAGATAGGTCCCTCAAAATATAACCTTTTTACCGCTAATGGAACACCAATACCTACATACGGTGAAAAGTTAATTTCATTATCATTGGGCCTTCGCAGAAATTTTCAATGACCATTCATTTTGACCACAGTCACTCACCCTATTATAGGAGCAGACTTTCTTAAACATCATAATTTAATTATTGATTTGCAGCATAGGCGTCTTATAGACGGCAAAACAAACCTTGCTACCGCAGCACTGTCTCACTTCAACGCAGCAGGTACTTTAGGTGTACTGACACTTAATACAAATGTACCTGATCAATTCAAAAATTTATTCCAGCGATACCCAGAGCTAACTCGCCCACCTAATTTTCTCAAGAGCAGTATCCCACACAAGACTGTTCATGTCATAGAAACCTCAGGGCCTCCCGTTCATTGCCGTTTTCGTAGGTTGCCTCTAGAGAAGCTAAAGGTAGCCAAAAAGGAATTTCAAGTAATGTTGGACCTAGGCATCTGCCGTCCATCTAAATCGTGTTGGGCTAGTCCCTTACATCTAAGAAGAAAGACGGCGGGTGGCGCCCCTGCGGTGATTTTTGTCAATTGAACGCAATTACCAATCCCGACAGATACCCCTCCTTACCACATTTACATGATTTTGGAAACTCCCTAGCAGGAAAGAAATTTTTTTCTAAAATCGATCTGCTCCGAGCGGACAACCAGATACCCGTAGCTCCTCAAGATATTGAGAAAACAGCAATTATCACCCCGTTTGGTTTTTTCGAATTCACAGTAATGATGTTTGGTATGAGAAATGCTGGCCAAACATTCCAAAGATGGATGAATGAAATTTTAGGTGAGTTCGACTTCTGTTTCATTTATATTGACGATGTGTTGATAGCGTCTACATCAATGGAAGAACACCTGCGCCACCTAACATCGTATTTCAGCGCCTTTCACATTATGGAATCAGCATTAACCTTGCTAAATGTGTTTTTGGAGCAACAGAATTAGATTTCTTAGGACATCGAATTAATTCTGCTGGTACAGCACCACTGCCGGATAGAGTTTTAGCTTTAACTACTGCTGAACGCCCGACAACGTATCGCGCCTTACATCGTTTCCTTGGAGCTATAAATTACTATCGGCGATTCATGCATCGTGCAGCCTGGCCTCAAGTTATCCTGAACAATGCATTGAAAATACGGGATAAAGAGGATAATACAATCCAATGGACTGCGGAACTAGCAGACGCCTACGAACGCTGTGTCACTTGTCTAAAAGAAGCAACCTTTATCAGCTACCCTCACCCAGATGCACCACTCTTACTTCAGGTAGATGCCTCTGATATTGCCATCGGTGGACTGTTACAGCAAATACAGGATGATGCACCCCAACCATTGGCGTTCTTTTCACGGAAATTAAGTAACACTGAAGCTCGCTACTGTACCTATGATCGAGAACTGTTGGCTATTTATTCAGCTATTAAACATTTCCGTTATCTCGTAGAAGGTCGTGAAATTGTGGTTTATACAGATCACAAGCCTCTTGTTTACGCTTTTGCCCAAAAGCATGAAAAAGCATCACCAAGGCAATTAAGGCATCTGGATTTCATATCCCAATTTACAACGGACATCAGACATGTTCCTGGCAATGAGAGCGTGATTGCCGACTACTTATCACGACTTGAAGAAATTTCCACTTTCGATTTAGCTGACGTCGCTCATCAGCAAACTACCGACCCGGAATTACAGGAAATTTTGCGAAACCCTGACAAATTTTCCATAAAACTTTCAGAAGAACCAGTTCCTGGACTTGGAATCATGATTTACTGTGATGACAGAAATCGCCCATTTGTTCGTTTAGCCAGCCGTCGAACAGTTTTTAATCTAATACATAACCTATCTCACCCTTCTCCTAAAAGAACTGCAAAAATGGTCAAAGATCGTTTTGTTTGGCCTTCTGTAGATAAAGATATTCGTCACTGGTCAAAGGAATGTACCAGTTGTCAACTATCTAAAACTAGTAGACACACGCGTAGTCCACAAGGACAATTTCCACACACGGATAAGAGGTTTGACCAAGTGCACCTAGACATCATTGGACCATTTCCTGTTTCACAAGGTCAACGATATTGCCTAACATTAATCGATCGCTTTAGCTCGTGGCCAGAAGCAATACCTATTGAAGACATCACCGCCGAAACTATAGCTAAAGTGTTTGTTAGAGACTGGATTTCTCGATATGGTGTGCCTACCAGCGTTACCACTGATAGAGGTCGGCAGTTCGAATCGAATCTGTTTCGGGAATTGATTACCTTACTCGGCACAAAGCACTTCAGAACAACAGCTTACCACCCACAATCGAACGCAAAATTGAGAGATGGCACCGTTCCTTAATGACCTCGCTAAAATGTCACGATTCCGCTAATTGGGTTGCCACGTTACCTATTGTGTTGTTAGGTTTAAGGACTGTTGTCCCCGAAAATGGATATTCTGCAGCTGAACTGCTACGGTGTCAACATCCGTCTTCCCGGGGAATTCCTGGAGTCCACCGAAGAAACCAGTAATGATAAGTCATCGTTTATTACGCACCTAAGGTCAACGCTTCATAAATATAGACCAACATATGTCCAGAAAACAGATTCCCGCAAATTCTTCATCCATCACGACCTGCCAACTGCTTCTCATGTTTTCGTCAGAGATGACACAGTACGAAAACCACTGCAGCAGCCCTAACAAGGTCCTTTTCGAGTGGTGGAAATACCAAATATTTCACCATTAACCAGCATGGAAAAGAAGACAACATATCAATCGATAGGCTAAAACCTGCGTTCTTAGTAAACCCCAAACTCGATTATATCCCAAACACCTACCCTTCTGCTGAGGACCAGCCAGTTTTACCAACAACTCGACGTGATCCAACAGTTCGCCTTCCAGCACGCTTTCATTAGGAGGGGGAGTATTGTGGCGGCAACACTGCTTAGGCGATATAGCCGGATAAAAAAATAGTGTAACCTCTCAGATGGTGATTAGATTGCAGGTTGGACACAGAGATTAAATAATATATTGTAATCTTTGTTATCGATGTTAATAAAGAATTATTTAACTTTATGTAGTAATATCACTACAAGTCATTAACTTTTTTAAATAAGTTCCATTTTAAAAGTATTTGAAAAACTTATTACTGAAAAGTTTAATCAATAAAAGTTTTCCAATAACTTTTTGAAAGAAGTTTTTCTTCAAAAAGTTCAAGGTTCACCTAAACATATGGATCAATTAAAATTAAAGTGTGAGTTAAACAATAACTTTTTCGCCATTGGTTTTGATCATAAAAGTTTTTATCGTAGAAAAAGAGTTTGTTTACTAATACTTTGATCCTATCCTGTGATAGGATTAGTTCAAGGTATATTTATTCCTATCCTATTATTTCATTCTTCTCGAAGAAAAACCAATCCAATATCCAGTCATAAGTCATCTCTCCAGAACGTTTCATTTATATTTAGTTATAGGCGAGCGCAAGCGACGGTGCTGCTTCTTTCAGGAACTAGAGAAACAGGGATAGAAGCCGGGCTATTATCTGGTATTCATAGGGTTTTTTGGCGTTTTTAATTTATTTTTCCATAATTAAAACCCGATTGAGCAAAAAATTATTTGAAAAATGTCTAATAGGTATTGCTCGGTCCCTCAGTGTTCAATTAGAAAATCAAAAGACGTGTCATTCCATTTATTTCCAAAAAATAAAAAGCTTCTTAAAGGGTGGATTGTAAAATTATGAATAGATAAGCCTGTTTCGAAACATATGACGATAAGTATTAGTATTTGACATTTTATTATTCCAAAATGCTAGTTTTATGCAAATAACATTGGGACCATAGTGTCATAGATTTGTTTTTCTTTTTTAATTTTCCCCATTTTTGTATTACATCCGTTATGCTTAATTGTTCCAAGTTTTCAATGCGATACCTGAAAGTTTTGACAAATAAATAAATAATAATGCAAAGAAACTAAGCTGTCATGAAGATGACAGATGCCATAACATTGATTGTATGAATAGGTAATTAATGTTATTACTAACCGAAAAACGGAGAGTAAAGTTACAATGATGTGTTTGCATTTACCAGAACTACCAGCTTTACACGTTTAGCAACGAAAGTTGCTTATTATTATTAATAAATTTTATTTCCACTTTTATTTGATGGGGCAGTCCTTTAAGATCGCTTGTTTGAAGGCACAAGGCTTGTAAAATAACTGTTTTTTTACTTATAGATATTATTCCACATGTAATTATGTGGTTTGTATCAAGGATAGCCTGCCCTTCAATTAATAGTCTTTTAGAATTACCAATTATCTCTATCACATCAACTATGTCTATCCCTGTTCCTTCCGACATTTTGTAAAACTACTAGCGCAACCCCATAGTCGATCGCGCCCGCTAATTCCTCGTGAGTAAATGGTTCAGTGCAAATTACGGTGGTGCGCAAAAAAGACCAAGTAATTCTGAGTTTTTTTCAAATATGTCTCAACAACTGTTGTGAAAGAATAATTAAAAGTAATTTTTTAACTAATTTAAAAAGCCATTTATTTAGATTCCATATGTACAAGTTTTTTTTACGAATTATATCACTGTAATAGTGACTTGAAGTGTAGCAAGAACAAATCAGAACCCATATCAGTAAAAATAAGCAAAGAATAAATTAATGGAATGTGTCAAGTAAAAATTCTATTTAGAATATAGAATGTTCTTTATTGCTTTGAAGCGACATCGATGTAAGAATATTTTTGGGTCCTAACAGGATAATCTTTAATAAATGAATATGAAAAACTAACAATGTCGAAAACATGATGTTTTTGTACATTAATTATGAAAATAACATCGTCTTACACTTAAACATCGATTTAAATACGTTTGGGCACTAATATATTAATGTTTAAAGAATGTATAAATTAAAAAACATAGATTGTGTATTGTGGTCGATGTTGCATTGACATAGATGTTTTGTGGTCTATGTTGCATCGACATCGATGTTTTGTGGTCGATGTTACACCGACATCGATGTTTTGATTATAAAACCATCGAAATTTTGCCTTCGATGTCGCATCTCTAATTTCTAGCCGGCTTAAGTTTTTGTCCATCTTGTACCGGCTGATTGTTGACAGAGCTGCTTGTTGACGACCGCCTCCTGCGCCCCTTTTTCCAACATCCTTTTTTTCTTTCAACCTGCTCTTCAAATGCTATAGACTTTACTTATTTTTGAGCCAACCTGTCGGTTAACCCAACCAAGTCACCTGACAGTTTTGTCACTCTGTCATTCAACCCATTCACGTCACCGGACAGGTTGCTCAAACTGTCATTACGCTTGACAGGTTAGTCAACCTGTCATTTGTTTCCGTAGACTGGCTGGCCAACTAGTCATTAAGAGCATTCATGCAACTAGAAAAGTTGAAAAACTTGTGATTTATCTCAGCCGATTGGCTGGTCAATGTGTCATTTATTTCACCAGACGGGATGGTCAGATTATTTACCTCAGCCGACAAATTTGAATTTAGTCTGGATTTCTTATCATTAAGCTCAACAGCTGGCTGGCCAATTTGTCATTTATATGACCAGGCAGGTTGGTCAGCTTATCATTAACTCATAACCCATAATCCAGCAGACTGGTTGGCCAACTTATTAATCCAGCAGACTGCTTATTAAACATAGCCTTCAATTGGCAATCTTCAAACTTAACTGTCTCAGGATCTATGCCCTGACTCAAATAATACTCACGTAAGCGGCCCTCTCTTTTAACTTATCGCTTTGGTACCATTAGTGTCCAAATCGAGCTGTTCTAATTCCCTCCTCAGTTCCGCTACTAAAAGTTCTCCAATTCGTTTACCTGGCATTTTTTTTTACCTTGAAACCCCACACCTGAAACCAGTTGTAATACTTATCTGGGTTTAAATAATTTTATAAGACAAAAATAATAATTTACAATACCCCACAAACAATTTAAACTCAAATAATCAAGACGGTTACAAAAAGGATCAACTTTTAACGACACTTTTAACACAAACGGAACCATATGATCGATCTTCAGAGCAAGACTAACTCTTCAGTCCACCACTCCTTATATTTTCTATGAAATAGAACTGTCTGGCATATTCACGACAAGCGTAGAACGTACTCAAACAGTCGCAAACACGTACCGGAACAGTTTTTTCCAACTGTTCTAACAACAGTTCATTCTAAAACTATTTTACATCATGTTTTATGTTACAATATAGTAAGGAAAAGTATTGCTACCATGAAAAACTTCGACTTCCGGTTTTCAACGGAAATACGCGTTTTGGGGTCCCAGACTGGACACATTGCACCAGTTTTTTTTTTTTTTTTACAACACTGAGAGTAACCGTATAAAACTATATTTAACTAATTACATATAAATTTATACTAACTATAAATGTATATATAGGATAAAACTATAAATTTAAACATTTTATTTAGCACCTTCACCACATTAATGTTAATTATGTCGATACCTGTCGTTTCAAAATAGAATAAAATATTTATACCTGGTGTTTCAACCCCCAATACGTTTCACGTTATCGACGTGGAAAGGGAAAGTTGACAAGAAATAATAAAAATTAAAGAAACTGTAAAGTTAGTTCTGCCGGAGTGCGGTGGTTGACAAAATAAGGTTTCTAAAATAAATTGTAAATAAATCAAGAACATACATAACATATATTAATAATCAATGCCAATACGAAATAAAAGATAGATAAAAGTGGCATGATAAATTTTAATATGATAATTATAAGAAGTATAAATTAAATTAATTCCATAAACAGTTACCTTAACAACAAAAAAATAAACATGTGACAAAATTTATCATTTCAATATAATAGGCTAAACTAATATTTCTAATTCATTTATTAACTAACATTAACGTTAAGCTAACTTAGATCTAAATCTAACCTTTTTTTTGTTAATTAAAAGTTTTTAATGATGTTCGTACAAACCCATTAGGGTAGGTAGTGATGGTAGACTATTTCTTCCAGATACATATAGATATGGTCCAAATAGATAGAATAGATATAAAGAATCAATCTTCCAGTCCTCTGTGCCTTCAATGAGTGGAGAAGTCAACTGAAGTTTGGTACTCGTTAGAGCGAAAGAGAGAAAGTGCCGGCCGGCTGTTAGCACTGAACTGAACGCAACTGAGATTTTTTAATTAAAAAAAAATAGAAAAACATATGATTGATTGTTCAATGACGCACATTCAAAAAAATAACATTTGTTCTTGTTAATAGAGCTATGATGTTGTATAAATTGTATAAATTGAAAAATAAAAAAATCTTTTACATTTTAAATTTAAATGAAACATTACAAAAAAAAAATCTGGTGCGTGCGCGCAACACACAACTTTCACTTACCAACTTACTTAGATAAGAAATTGACGTGTTTTGTTAAATATAATTTCCCAAAGTCACACATTTTTCTACATCCATATCTTATTTCTGTTAATCGTTAAAGCCGTTTTTGAGTAAATAAAAAAACCCGTGAAAATGATACAAAATTTATTAAGTAAAGTCCCCTCTCCGGTTAATCAATTTTAATGAAATTTAAACAGTCATATCTCGGGCATATACAAACATCAAATACCCAGTTTGATCAAAATCGTTAAAGCCGATTTAGAGTAAATAAAAAAAAACACGTGAAAATGTTACAAAATTTATTAAGTAAAGTCCCCCCTCCGGTTAATCAATTTTGATGAAATGTTGGCTATCACATATTTGGCATATACATACATAAATACCCAGTTTGATCAAAATCGTGAAAATCGTTTTTGAGTAAATAAAAAAGACACGTGAAAATGATACAAAATTTATTAAGTAAAGTCCCCCCTCCGGTTGATCAATTTTGATGAAATGTTGGCTATCACATATTTGGCATATACATACATCAAATACCCAAATTGGTCACAATCGTGAAAGCCATTTTTGAGTAAATAAAAAAAGAACGTCAAAATGGTACAAAATTTATTAAGTAAAGTGCCCCCTGCGGTTGATCAATTTTGATGAAATTTTTACAGACATATCTCGGGCATATAAATAGATCAAATACCCATTTTGATCAAAATCGTGAAAGCCGTTTTTGAGTAAATAAAAAAGACACGTGAAAATGATACAAAATTTATTAAGTAAAGTCCCCCCTCCGGTTGATCAATTTTGATGAAATGTTGGCTATCACATATTTGGCATATACATACATCAAATACCCAAATTTGTCACAATCGTGAAAGCCATTTTTGAGTAAATAAAAAAAGAACGTCAAAATGGTACAAAATTTATTAAGTAAAGTCCCCCCTCCGGTTGATCAATTTTGATGAAATTTTTACAGTCATATCTCGGGCATATAAATAGATCAAATACTCAGTTTAATCAAAATCGTTAGAGCCGTTTTTGAGAAAATCGAAAAAAACTTAAAAAGTTATTAAACAAAGTACCCCCTCCCTTTGAGCAATTTTGATGAAATTTTTGCTGTCACATCGCGGGCATATACTTACACTAAATACCCAATCTCAGGTTCACACTGTTTATAGTTTTTGAGCTAGTCTGTTCACACACACACACACACACACACAGACACACACACACACACACACACAGACCATTTCGCGGGACTTGGTTAATTGGACTCAGGGGACCCCAAAACGTGTATTTCCGTTGAAAACCGGAAGTCGAAATTTTTCACGATCGCAATACTTCCACTTACTATATATTTCATATATAGGTAAGTGAAAGTAAAAATGTAAACTTAAAAATAAACCCAATAGATCAAGTAATTTAACTATGCGGTTCGGTCCCGAACATTCCGCCCACCAAAATTTCCATGAGATATAATGGAAATTTGAATCTTCATAGCTGTTCACCATTGTTAGAATTAAGAAGCGGAATTAACTTGACAACGGGACGCTTGAATTCCCCCTTATTTGTTTTAAGGGTGACTACCCTGACAACCTCGTCAGCACCTTTGTGTAAGGATGTTATGCGTGCTGTTGGCCAGGAAAGGGGCGAAGCTGTTTTGTCGTGAATTAAAATCAAGTCACCAATTTGTGGCGAATACGGAGCTTGTTTGGTCCATTTAATTCTTTGCTGCAATGTGTTCAAATAATCATGGCGCCACTTCGTCCAAAAATGTTGTGTACGTTGCTGTATCAGTTGCCATCTGCTGAGGCGATTCTCAGCCACATTTGTCCAGTCTTGAGTGGGACGAGACGTTAAACAGTCGCCTATTAAAAAATGACTTGGAGTTAGGTATTGGAAATCTTCTGGTTCAGATGATAGGGGATATAGAGGCCGCGAATTCAATATGGCTTCAATTTGGGCGACTATGGTGTAAAACTCCTCGAAGGTGTATGGAGTAGAAGATAAAGTTCTGGTTAGATGGTGTTTTACGGATTTAACCCCTGCCTCCCATATGCCTCCAAAGTGGGGAGCTGCAGGAGGGTTAAAATGCCATGCTATTTCTTTTCCTACTAGGTGATTTGCTATGGTATGTTGATTTGCAGGTACTCTAATCCATTCTGAAATTTCCTTTATCTCCCGAGCTGCTCCTACGAAATTGGTTCCACAATCGGAATAGATGTTAATAGGTTGGCCTCGCCTAGCTATAAAACGATCCAGTGAAGCTAGGAAGGCATCAGTGGTAAGACTTGAAACTATCTCCAGATGTAAAGCTCTTGTTGCTAAACATATAAATAAGCATACGTATCCTTTAGTGGTCGGGGAATTCTTTCTTGACGAACATTTCAACTGGAAGGGACCGGCATAATCCACTCCAACATTCAGAAAAGCTCTTCCACTGGTGAACCGAGCAGGCGGCAAATCTCCCATAAAGGGTTGCGAAGGTTTCGCCTTTAATTTAAAACACTTGAGACACTTGAATATTCGAGATTTTATTAAACGCCTGGAGGAAAGAATCCAATATTTCTGGCGTAAAGCGGATTGGATCATCTGTAAACCCCCATGAAATGTAATACGGTGGTAATGATCTACCAAAATGTTAGAAAGGTGACATTTGTGGGGTAGTAAAACAGGATGTTTTCCGTCGTAGGGTAGATCAGAATGACGAAGTCTGCCACCCACCCTTAGTAGTCCATCACCGTCAACAAAAGGTGAGAGTCGAGCTAATTCCTTCCCATTGCATAGCAGAGCTGGCTCGGCGAGATGTTTGGGAAAATATTGTTGCTGGGTCCATCGAATAATGTTGACCTCGGCGGCGTGAATTTCTGGAACAGTTAAGGCTCCCATCGTTTTGGAGTTGGATCGTTTTATGTTACGGATAAATCGAAAGAAATAAGCGAGTACTCTTAATAATTTAGCGAATGAAGAAAACCTCTCTAACCATGTACACCAATAATAAGTGCTAGTTTGAACGTTTGATGTCAGAAAAATGTTCTTTTCAAGTTTGATTTCAGGAAGTACAACATTCGTAGCAATATTAAAAATCAAAAGGGAAATCACAGCTTTGTGGTTAAAATTATTTTTAACAATTAAAAACATAATGAATATTAGTACAATTTTAGGAAAGTAATCTTACCACATTCATCATCTATTCGTAAAAATCAAAAATTAAAAAATCTGGTGCGTGCGCGCAACACACAACTTTCACTTACCAACTTACTTAGATTAGAAATTGACGTGTTTTGCTAAATATCATTTCCCAAAGTCACACATTTTTCTACATTCATATCTTATTTTTGTTAATCGTTAAAGCCGTTTTTGAGTAAATAAAAAAACCCCGTGAAAATGATACAAAATTTATTAAGTAAAGTCCCCCCTCCCGTAGATCAATTTTGATGAAATTTTTACAGTCATATCTCGGGCATATGAATACATCAAATACCAAGTTTGATCAAAATCGTTAAAACCGTTTTTGAGTAAATAAAAAAAACATGTGAAAATGGTACAAAATTTATTAAGTAAAGTCCCCCCTCAGGTTGATCAATTGTGATGAAATGTTGGTTATCACATCTTTGGCATATAAATACATCAAATACTAAGTTGGATCAAAATCGTTAAAACCGTTTTTGAGTAAATAAAAAAAAACACCTGAAAATGATACAAGATTTATTAAGTAAAGTCCCCCCTCCGGTTGATCAATTTTGATGAAATTTTTACAGTCATATTTCAGGCATGTAAATAGATCAAATACTCAGTTTAATCAAAATCGTTAGAGCCGTTTTTGAGAAAATCGAAAAAAACGTAAAAAGTTATTAAATAATGTACCCCCTCCCTCTGAGCAAATTTGATGAAATTTCTGCTGTCACATCGCGGGCATATCTATACACTAAATACCCAATTTCAGGTTCGCACGGTTTATAGTTTTTGAGCTAGTCTGTTCACACACACACACACACACACACACACACACACACACACACACACACACACACACAGACCATTTCGCGGGACTTGGTTAATTGGACTCAGGGGACCCCAAAACGTGTATTTCCGTTGAAAACCGGAAGTCGAAATTTTTCACGATCGCAATACTTCCACTTACTATATATTTCATATATAGGTAAGTGAAAGTAAAAATTGTGTCATTTAGTACAATAAAAAATTTATATATATATAGGAAGAAACATAATGGTCAAAAATCTTGGTAATACATTAAGCTGGTGTAATCAGAAATAGTATTAAAACTATAAACAGTGACTGATCTGAGATGGACATATGTAAATACATATATTTCAAAGGAAAATTAAAAACAATTAAAATTATAATCAATTAATAAAAACTAACAGAAAAACAACAATATCACAGTCTTAAATTAGTAGAGGTTTAAAAATGACATAACAATATACATTATCAATTATTACAATTTACATTTTTATTGATTTATAGATATATATATATAATTATATGTACAAGCATATTGGTGTTGTAAATTTGAAGGTAAAATAAAATTAAGATGTAAGACTGCATTATTAAATTTAAAACTTGTTTATAATATTACCGTAAAATTTTTTTATTTCTTAACCTTCTTTTCTGCAGTTAACTAAATTGTTTATGTTTTTATTTATATATATGCTCTCCATAATTTCTCTTTTTACTTTCACTTACCTATATATGAAATATATAGTAAGTGGAAATATTGCGATCGTGAAAAATTTCGACTTCCGGTTTTCAACGGAAATACACGTTTTGGGACCCCCTGAGTCGAAATAACCAAGTCCCGCGAAATGGTCTGTGTGTGTGTGTGTGTGTGTGTGTGTCTGTGTGTGTGTGTGAACAAACTAGCTCAAAAACTATAAACCGTGGGAACCTGAAATTGGGTATTTAGTGTAGGTATATGCCCGCGATGTGACAGCAAAAATTTCATCAAAATTGCTCAAAGGGAGGGGGTACTTTATTTAATAACTTTTTACGTTTTTTTCGATTTTCTCAAAAACGGCTCTAACGATTTTGATTAAACTGAGTATTTGATCTATTTATATGCCCGAGATATGACTGTAAAAATTTCATCAAAATTGATTAACCGGAGGGGGGACTTTACTTAATAAATTTTGTATCATTTTCACGTGTTTTTTTTATTTACTCAAAAACGGCTTTAACGATTTTGATCAAACTGGGTATATGATGTATGTATATGCCCGAGATACGACTGTAAAAATTTCATCAAAATTGATCAACCGGAGGGGGGACTTTACTTAATAAATTTTGTATCATTTTCACGTGTTTTATTTATTTACTCAAAAACGGCTTTAACGATTTTGATCAAACTAGGTATTTGATGAATGAATATGCCAAAGATGTGAAAGCCAACATTTCATCAAAATTGGTCGAACTGAGGGGGCACTTTATTTTATGACTTTGTTTCCAATTTTTAACTTTTTTTCGATTGTCTAAAAAATGGCTTTAACGATTTTTATCAAATTCGTCATGTTTCTAGAAAATTAGAGTTTCTTTAATATCAGGTAAGCTTTATCATTATTAAAATGTTCTGAGGGGGCTTTTTTGGGGGGGGGGGGGGCTTTTTTGTTTGTTTCTTTCTTTCTTATAAAGTACCTGTGTTTTTGTTTACATGGAGAAATAAACTGTCTCTCGTTACGCCTAAAAATAAGAAATGGCTAAATATGAGATATGATGAAAATAAAGAAAACATAAAGAGGAGAAAAAAAGAAAAATATTCAGTCAACTCATAAAACTCGTTGAGCCGACGCATGCGGAGGACGCCTTTAATGACAGGCCATTGTTCATAATTAAAGCCGTTCTGTTCATTTGAGAAGTGGCAATTAACAAAACGCATTAATATCTAATCTAAAGAAGTTGGTAAGTGAAAGTTGTGTGTTGCGAGCACGCACCAGATTTTTTTCCTGTGTTTTTGTGTGCAGATTATTTTTGTTTTTTGGAAATTGAATTCATGAATAGTAATGAATAGAATAGCTTACAATTTGTGAACCTTCCTTCATCATTATAGCGGTCTTTTAATTTTCTTCTATTTGAAGATTAATACTTAATAATTTTTTCGTTTTCTTTAATGACAATTTATTTGTAGCCTTAAAAAATACTTGCCTATTTCAGAGCTAATTTCTCATAGAAACACTTTGCCTATATTTCCATTGAATCATGCGACAAATGGCTATAAACCAATAATAAATATATATATATATATATATATATATATCCAAGGAGCTAGAGTTCTCTAAATCAACGTTAGTTTATTATCACAACTGTTTCTGCAGACTCTTTTTTTAATAGTAAATTGTATTCAAAGTGAGTTTAATAAATACTTCCTTTAAAACTTGTTTTTATAAATAACTACCTAGGGTGCCCGGCTTCGCTCCGGTAGTTGTGTGGTAGTTTTAATACCAGAAAAACTTTAAAATTAAAGGAAATAGGGAACAAAATTAGCACCTTCTTGAAAATTCGGTTTTAACTTGGTATCAATGTTCTGCAGACTTGAGATCTGCAGAGTCCGCCCAAATAAGGAACCCTGTATAATTTACAGGGGGTTGAAAATGGTAAATGGAAAATTAATTTTGCAGCAACTTTGTCGAGTTATGCATCGTTTTTTATGGTTTCTGGGATTCTGAATCCTATAAGCCCATTCCAAGTAGTCAGCAGATAATAAGTTATTAGATAATACTTGAAAAATCTGGTATCTCAGTTAAAAAAAATATATTTCGAATAAAACTTAAGGGCCGACTATTATGATGGTCCTATTTAATCCAGAGGTATATAAACTACCGAAGATTCATAGAAACTTTTTTTAAGACCTTTCTTCCATTTCAACCTCTCTTAAGATATCCCCCGGTAATTTGAAGGTTTCTGCATATCTTGAATCTTACTACTATTACAAAGTGAAAACCAAAATTTCTTGAAGGCACAATTTTTTCATCATATTTCTTTTTATCTTGAACTAAGACGGATGATAAAATCTTGAATGCTGTTATTGGAGTTAGTCGTTTTGTCAAGTGGAATGCTCATCATACGTAGTAACCAAACCAACTTCTTTTTCATAAATACAATAAGAACACTTCAAACTATTTATTTTCGATTTACATTCAGTCAATTCATCTCTTTTTTTATGTCTGATTTTATTCGCTCACTTTACTACTAAGAAATGTTCACTCATATTGCATTAAATTTACTTAAATATATATTATATATAGATTAAATATAATGTGCTGATCATATATTAGCCTACTTATGAGAAAACTAATTTTTAAGGAATCCAGTTGGTTTTTTAATTGATTGCAGAGATGTAAAATCATTATTTAATTTTGAAAGCAAAGGAGAAACTAATTATTTTCGCTTAATATTTTAGTAATTTCAAAAGAACAGCTGAACAAATATATAACCTTTACAAACTGAACTGGATGAATGAACAATACACATTGAGTGAAACGCACCCTAGCGCTTCCTGGTAGTATGGAGCTCGAACTAAATTTTTCATTCATAAACTCGTATCTCAATCTCAGAGAGGCTAATTACATGGTGCGAGAGGCTTAAAATTCCAGTCTTTTTCTCTTCAATTTTACACTCTTAAGAGAAAAACAGAAACCTTCTACTCCGTTTGGGGTTATATGGCTAAACGACGACATAACTTCCTTAATCCTACGTGGAGTCGTTTTTGAACCTTTTCGGCACGAGCATTGTACACATGGCTTTATAATATATATTGATTTTCTAACATAAATAATGACATTGAAAACCTGACTTTATGTTTATATTAAACTGGTATGAATAACATTTATAGATCTAGATTTAATTACAGAAACAGAAGCCAGGAACGCTTTTAACAAGTTAGGTGCGGCGGCGTATTTTAGGTGTATCTTGAATTGAACGGTATCGGTCCCCGGGGTCCGACTGCTGGGATGAGCCACAGACGATATCAGGCGTCGAGGTCCGATGGGCATGTTTTGACGAAAGCGTTTTCTTTTGATTAAAAAGGAATTAAATGAGCGTCTCAAGGGCATCATCTCTTGGGAAGGATTGGAACTAGACATAATAGGCGAAGGACAGGCCGATACAGGATTTACGTCATTCTTTATCGAAAATCGGACCTCGGAGTCCGATTCTAAAAAACAACAGAATTTCAGCTGTTAGCAACATTTTCTGCACTAAAATGCAATTATCTCATTAAAAATCGACTAAATTGAGTGTTTGAAGTGTTAGGACTTTCGGACATTTTCATGTGAAAATCGGCTGTTAAGAAGGGAATGTAAGGCATCGGACCCCGAAGGGGTTAATTATGGCAAACGCGGCAAGTAGGTTATTACTAATATGCTCTGCTCAATTGCCAGCATCTCTGATCAACTTCAAGAAATACATTTTTGGAAAATTGAGAATAAGTAAAATTAAATATAGTGTAAGTAAAAAAACTACTTTGAGAGAGGATTTATTTATAATAATTTTAAGTCATAAGAAGGGTCAACATTCTGCTACTTCATTATATTTCATCACAAAGGCTTCAAATATCTGAATCACCAGTCTATTATGGAAGTGACTTGCAAAAGTTTTCAAACTCCGACTAATTGAAAAATAAAAAGTTTCCAAATGTTTTTCTTATACTTAAACGTATACCACCAATGTATCATTTGACTTCTATTCTTATAAATTGTATCAGAAAATTCAAAACTAAAATAATCAAATACATAATTTTTATAAATATTATTAGAAATAAAAAATTTAATTTAATTTACAGCTCATATTGCATCAAAGTTTCCATACATAAAAATAATATTTAGTAATTTCATAATAAAATAATTTTATCTAAATTTATATCCACCTTCCTTGCCTTTTAGGCAATATGGAAAATGTAGAAGTTGTGCCTGCCACCTCTACAGCTTGGTTATATCTTTTCTTCTTATCTTATCTTCTATAATATATTATTTACATATATATTTCTAGCTTCAGAGTAAATTAAAATGGTTGAGCAAAACTGCTTCATTCAACCTGGGTGCAAAAGAAACGAAGTGTTCATAATTATTCCTATTAAGTAGCTGAGGGAAATCGTCCTCCTTGATCACATCGAGTCTAGTTTCCATCAGTAGTTTGGCCCTTTTGCCTCGAACGCAACACGTCATGACAACGTGGTCAGCAGTTTCCAGAACACCAGGGTAGGAACATGTGAGGGAGGGGCTCATGTTGACTCCAATCCGTGAATCCGCCCCTGCATAAAGAAAATAAAACATAACAAAATTGTATTATGTTCGGTCTTTAGCCATTTGGAACCACTGTGTAACTTCAGTCACTGTTTATTTTTTTTTTAGGGTCACATCACCTGAGAATTAAAATCATTTGTCTCGTTAAACTAATCTCTCCTATTCTGTTGTCTCCTATTGTCCTATGCTGTCAAGTTAATTTAGGAAAAAGCCTGTCGGTGTAATTAGCGTTCTCGGTTCTAAGAATGATAATAAGTACTGTTCGTTTTTAAAAAAATTAGAGAACCTATAAATATGAGCCTGTGCAATCGGTAATGTTATAATTGACCCATTATTTTTAGGCTAATTGGCTGATGTGAAATTTACTATATCTGTCCTCATTATTTAAAAGTTAGGGAATCACGTATTATTTATTTACTATCCATAATTATTTGATACGATCCTTAGGAGTTAGTTCTTGCCTATTTAGTTCACACATACCATATTACCAACATTTTTATCCTGTTTGCCGTCCACCGTTTGCTACCACTCGATACCTAAGCAAAAGGTGAACCGCTCCCGTGTTACACGAAGTAAATTAGCAATTGATAAGGATTCTGTTGCACAACTCTCACATTTATTGACACCCCTCTTGTCGGAATCAGGCCCTTGATACATCGATCTTCCAAGCGCATTCGATTGTAATTTTTTATGTTTCGTAGAGAGCTCGGCTTGTTAATACATACTGTCTTGCCAAGGAGAAAAACAGTAACTGAAAAATTGGGAGATAATGGAATCGTTGAATTGGTTTTCAATGCTCCATTGAAAGTCAGGAAACAGCTTATTATAGTTTGCAGTTTCCTTATTTTATTTTTTAGTGTTTTTCTAAGGAAAATTTCATAGAAAATCCAACGATACCTTTTAATGGCTAGGCAGAGTATTTACTTTTAAATAAATGATCCAGTCTCTTTAGAAACTTTTTTTCTATTGACTTTTGGTTATCTTTAAGTTTGTATTAATAAATAGATAACAATAAAAATAAGCAAGAATATCTAAACAATTTATTTAGAAGATACAAGATTCGACCACGACCGGAAATCGAACCCAGGTCCTTTGCATCACCGTGGTCGCGCTCTTACCACTGAGCTAACCGTGGAGCTAGGGGGGGGGGGGCAAGCTATGGTCGTTCAGGTTGTAACATCTTACCGCGGAAAAGGTGAATGAAACCAAAATTATGTATAATTATAGCAGTGCTTTATCAACTAAGTTATTACAATTATTTGCTTAAAAAAATTATTCTATTACTGCTTCCCGCCTTAAAAGCTTAAAAAATTATTGCTTCCAGGGGGGGGGGGGCAGCTGCCCACCCGCTGGGTAGGCCCATGTCTTCGCCTATCTTATATAAATCAACAATAATCAGGAATGGACTTGTTAAATCTGCAGTACGAAAAAACTTATTTATAGTACCATGTTGAATGTAAATGTAGTAAAATAAATATTTTTTAAAGTTGTGTAATCGTCAAGTGTTTTTCTTTATGAAGTGTAGATTAATAGTAAGCGTTTTTAGTTTGATCTTTATAATTATTTTTTAATATATATAATTAAGCTTTGAAAACTAAGGGCACTTCAACTCACTCATTTTAGCATCAATTAAAAAAAACATAGGTAAGTGAAAGTAAAAAAATGTGTAAATACTCTTCAACAATAATACAATAACTTCCTCATGATCAGTGATACTTTTAGAGATGAGAGATGGTCAACTGTTCTTCAATTACAATAGGTTAAATGATGGTCAGGATTTTCAGTTACAATGATATTTATTATGGTAAGCCAACGTTTCGATCCAACTTGTGGATCTTCATCAGGGCTAAAAGAAAACAAATATATGAGTATCTGTGCTAGAGGGTGACAATAAATGGATACATTACAGAACTGATAATAATATAAAAGATGGTATACATAAATATTAAAATAAGAGGCTGGTTAACAAGATAAAATAGAATCTGATATTTACCTACTGAGTCCAGGTGGATACTAAGACTAAAGGTAAAAAAATCTGGTGCGTGCGCGCAACACACAACTTTCACTTACCAACTTACTTAGATTAGAAATTGACGTGTTTTGCTAATTATCATTTCCCAAAGTCACACATTTTTCTACATTCATATCTTATTTTTTTTAATCGTTAAAGCCGTTTTTGAGTAAATAAAAAAACCCGTGAAAATGATACAAAATTTATTAAGTAAAGTCCCCCCTCCCGTAGATCAATTTTGATGAAATTTTTACAGTCATATCTCGGGCATATGAATACATCAAATACCAAGTTTGATCAAAATCGTTAAAACCGTTTTTGAGTAAATAAAAAAAAACATGTGAAAATGGTACAAAATTTATTAAGTAAAATCCCCCCTCCCGTAGATCAATTTTGATGAAATTTTTACAGTCACATCTCGGGCATATAAATACATCAAATACCAAGTTTGATCAAAATCGTTAAAACCGTTTTTGAGTAAATAAAAAAAAAACGTGAAAATGATACAAAATGTATTAAGTAAAGTCCCCCCTCACTTTGAGCAATTTTGATGAAATTTTTGCTGTCACATCGCGGGCATATAAATCGATCAAATACTCGGTTTAATCAAAATCGTTTGAGCCGTTTTTGAGAAAATCGAAAAAAACGTAAAAAGTTATTAAATAAAGTATCCCCTCCCTTTGAGCAATTTTGATGAAATTTTTGCTGTCACATCGCGGGCATATACCTACAGTAAATACCCAATTTCAGGTTCCCACGGTTTATAGTTTTTGAGCTAGTCTGTTCACATACACACACACACATACACACACACACACACAGACACACACACAGACCATTTCGCGGGACTTGGTTATTTCGACTCAGGGGGTCCCAAAACGTGTTTTTCCGTTGAAAACCGGAAGTCGAAAATTTTCACGATCGCAATACTTCCACTTACTATATATTTCATATATAGGTAAGTGAAAGTAAAAAAAGGTGAGAGGTAGTGGTAGGGGGTTGGTTTGCCGACTTCAAAGGTTTATGGCGGGGAAATCCAACGCTTTTGAAGTGAAGGCACATGACAACTGAGTGAACAAAATATTTAAAAACTAACAAAATATATGGTACTGTATACAAATAGTTGTGTCTGGACTGAATAATAACATAAAAATGAGATAATACATAATGTAACAATGCATACAAATTTGGAAAATATATAGAAAGAAGCATACAATACAAAAAATAATAATAGTACAAGAGGTACAGAGATAATTGCAGGTACCTATGAAATCAAAACTAGGATTTGAGGATGCGGAAGATGTTAGAATAAGTGGATGAAATTATCTCTTTATCTGTTTTGTGATTTACCGGGTTATTAGTTTCTAGATGGATGAAAATGGATTCTGAGAGGAGACGTTTGTCGTGGTTAGATACAGTTGCTAATATGGAGGGGTTCTCAAAGTCGAAGGAATGGTTGTGGGCAATGGCATGTTCTGCTAATTTAGATGTAGACGAATTACGCGTGGAAATACTGTATTTATGTTGATAAATACGTTTTTTAAAATAATTTTTGGTTTCACCTATATAGCAACTGTTGCAATTAAGCGTGGAGCACTGGATACGATAAACTACATTACACTTGTCTAGGAGAGGTACAGGGTCTTTGAGTTTTGTATAAAGATTTTTTAATTTATTGTTATTTTTTAATACTAGGCGCATGTGTGGGAAACTCGATGAGAAGGATTTTTACTTTCACTTACCTATATATGAAATATATAGTAAGTGGAAGTATTGCGATCGTGAAATATTTCGACTTTCGGTTTTCAACGGAAATACACGTTTTGGGACCCCCTGAGTCGAAATAACCAAGTCCCGCGAAATGGTCTGTGTGTGTGTGTGTGTGTGTGTGTGTGTGTGTGAACAGACTAGCTCAAAAACTATAAACCGTAGGAACCTGAAATTGGGTATTTAGTGTATGTATATGCCCGCGATGTGACAGCAAACATTTCATCAAAATTGCTCAAAGGGAGGGGGTACTTTATTTAATAACTTTTTACGTTTTTTTTTTTACGTCAAAAACGGCTCTAACGATTTTGATTAAACTGAGTATTTCATCTATTTATATGCCCGAGATATGACTGTAAAAATTTCATCAAAATTGATTAACCGGAGGGGGGACTTTAGTTAATAAATTTTGTATCATTTTCACGTGTTTTTTTTATTTACTCAAAAACGGCTTAAACGATTTTGATCAAACTGGGTATATGATGTATGTATATCCCCGAGATACGACTGTAAAAATTTCAACAAAATTGATCAACCGGAGGGGGGACTTTACTTAATAAATTTTGTACCAATTTCACTTGTACATATTTTTTATTTACTCAAAAACGGCTGTAAAGATTTTGATGAAACTGGGTATTTGATGTATGTATATACCAAATATGTAAAAGCCAACATTTCATTAAAATTGGTACAACTGAGGGGGCACTTTATTTCATGACTTTTTTCCCAATTTTTACCTTTTTTTTCGATTATCTCGAAAACGTCTTTAACGATTTTTATCAAATTCGTCATGTTTAATGAAAATTAGGTTTTTTTTAATATCAGGTAAGCTTTATCATTATCAAAATGTTCTGAGGGGGCTTTTTTCTGTTTGTTTGTTTCTTTCTTATAAAGTACCTTTGTTTTTGTTTACATGGAGAAATTAACTGTCTCTCGTTACGCCTAAAAATAAGAAATGGCTAAATATGAGATATGATAAAAATAAAGAAAACATAAAGAGGAGAAAAAAAGAAAAATATTCAGTCAACTCATAAAACTCGTTGAGCCCTCGCATGCGGAGTACGCCTTTAATGACAGACCATTGTTCATAATTAAAGCCGTTCTGTTCATTTGAGAAGTGGCAATTAACAAAACGCATTAATTCCTAATCTAAGTAAGTGAAGTTCCTAAGTTGGTAAGTGAAAGTTGTGTGTTGCGAGCACGCACCAGATTTTTTAATTTTGTGTGAGAGAATGGGGATATATGGGATAGATCTTTTTACCTTTAGTCTTAGTATCCACCTGGACTCAGTAGGTAAATATCAGATTCTATTTTATCTTGTTAACCAGCCTCTTATTTTAATATTTATGTATACCATCTTTTATATTATTATCAGTTCTGTAATGTATCCATTTATTGTCACCCTCTAGCATAGATACTCATATATTTGTTTTCTTTTAGCCCTGATGAGCCCCCACAAGTTGGATCGAAACGTTGGCTTACCATAATAAATATCATTGTAACTGAAAATCCTGACCATCATTTAACCTATTGTAGTGAAACTTTTAAATAGGGAATGAATCAACATTATCATGACTCAACCCTACAGTTATACCCAACGTTATAGTGTTTAAAACCTCTTCAAATTATAATTCTATGATGTGGGTTAGTCATTACTACAGTTCTATTTACGTGGAAAGCGTACTACTTCCCTTATTTCACTCCTGCTTGGCAGAAGGTTGTGGCCTAATTACCAGTTCGCTTTTGGAGTGGAAATACTTGTTACCCCCAATTCGCCCTCCTTTTTTCTACATATAATATTAAAAATAATAATGAATTTTCACTCCAAAATTCAACAGATAACTTGGCGTGACCTACCATGGTTGATATAAAGGAAGCAATGAGGCGGAATAATCCTTTACTTCTGCTACCAAACCGAAAACTATTAATTAAATAAATAAAGATTCGAAGTAAAAAATAATGTAGCCAGGCGAACGTTCACGATTAGTGACGGAAACAGCCGATCTTAATGACGACCTCGTTTCTTTAAGCGAGGAGGGGCCGAAGCTTTATGCGTCAGCTGTTCTAGGAAATCGTGCGTCTCTGTTTGCTTATTTGTTTGTTCCATCGCGAATCTGAAATATGGAGTGTTTAAACAGTTCAACACGTTCCTCTTCGGAGGATTGACAGCCTAGAGTTCGTTGTGTTATTCTTCAAGGTTGCCATTCCTGTTTCACCAGGTGAGTTATATTAGAATTGCGTTATAAATTCACTTTTGAGACTCCCGATTTACATTATTCTTTCTATGATGAAGTTAGAGGCAAAAAAACAACTTTTTTCAGTTTGCATTTTAATTTTAGAATTAACATCAAAACAATTTTATTGGCTCTAAGCTTTTAGCCAAATCCTCCTAAACAAAACATTAGAATCAGATACTCTATTGTTGAATTGAATACAATTCAAGCATATCAATTTTCATTTACAGGAATTTTTACTGAAATATAAAACAAATCTATGGTAACTATCTAATTAAATATCAAACATAAATAAACTCAGTAAAAATATTATATGATTAGATTATTTACTCTATAAGATAAAAATTATATAAAAATCTTGACTAGTAGGAGTACAAGATTTATAATAGTATAGCTGGGTATTTGATTTTTTAAACATATTTTAGTTATAAAGATTAGGAGTTATTTTCTTGACTTAGAAGGCACTTGGATTAAAGAAAAGTTTAAGAATTTATCGCAAGATTTATTATCTCTTAAAAAAAATAGATGAAATTTACGATCACGAATAAAGATAATGCTTAAATAAAGTAAACATTTTAAATATCTATTTAAACTGATTTGAACTATGATTTATTACGATAAAGATTAAATGATTTATATTTGAACTATGATTAATAGGTCATATTCCTATCTATTTTCTATATATGCAAAAGTAATTATAAAGTAAGGGGGAAAAAGGTGTCGAAGGGATGAGGAAGAGTAGTGCCCAGCAGAACTATCTTACTTCCTGGTTAGTCACCCAAGCTCCTGTATGGCTAAGAATTACTTGCATGGAGTAACGAACAACAACACGTGAATGTGAGACCGGGGCGTCGTGACCCCCCAAATTTTTGTGCTAATTCCGTTTGTGGACTTAAGTCACTTGTAAACTATAAGAGTAGGCTCCAAAAGTTAACAGTGTAGCGATGAACGGTACATATGAGGAAACTGAATAGAATCTCAGTATCGTAGCAAATTATTTTAAAATAATTTTTTTACTCTAAAATGTTATATGTACCTATATGAAATCTACATCGCCTTTTCGCCAGCCTACTTTTCTTACCATTAGCTAACTGAAAAAAGTCTGTAATTCTAACTTTATTCGTATTGAAAAGTTAAAGAAAAAAAATTACAAGAAATTTAACTTACAGTCCTGACAAATTAAAAGAAATTACTGATTTCGGATTGGGAACCCGATCAATCTCCAATGCCGTATTCGCGGTCGCAGGCGACGGTGCTGCTTCTTGACTGGAAATTGAGGAAAGGGGATAGAAGCCGGGCCACTACCTAGGATTCTTAGGTTTTAATTTATTTGTCCATAATTAAAGCCCGATAGAGCAAAATATCATTTGAAAAATGTCTAATACGTATTGCTCGGACCCTCAGTGTTCAATCAGAAAATCAAAAGATGTGTAATTCCATTTGTTTCCAAAAAATAAAAAACTACTTAAAGAGTGGATTGTAAGTAAAAATAATAATAGATAAGCCTGTTTCGAAACATATGACGATATGTAGTCTTCATTTTAAAGAAAGTGACTATATTTATTCAAGTAAATATTAGTATTTGACATTTTATAGATTTGATGATCGGGACCATAGTGTCATAGATTTGTTTTTCTTTGTTTAATTTTCCCCATTTTTGTCTTACATCCGTTCTGCTTAATTGTTCCAAGTTTTAAATGTGATGCCTTAAAGTATTAACAAATAAATAAATAATATGACAAAGAAACCAAGCTGTCATAATAATTATTGTAAGAATAGGTAATTAATATTATTACTAACCGAAGAACGTAGTGTAAAGTTGCAATGATGTGTTTGCACTTACCAGAACTACCAGCTTTACACGAAAGTTGCTTATTATTATTAATAAATTTGATTTCTTTTTTTTGATGGGGCAGTCCTTTAAGATCGCTTGTTTGAAGGCACAAGGCTTGTAAAATAACTGTTTTTTTACTTATAGATATTATTCCACATGTAATTATGTGGTTTGCATTAAGAACATTGGCGGATCCGGAGGGGGGGGGGGGGGGGACTGTAGCGACTGCAGCCCCTCCCTTTGGAAATTTGTTCGTCATTTAAAGATAGAATTTGACTTTCCTTAATGTAAGAAAGCAAGTTAAAGAACAAATAATGTGTAGAACAAGTAGAATTTTAGTTGTGGGAAAGGAGCATAAAGGTAAAAAAGATGATAAGAAGATCCAAATGAAGGGCTGTGGGGCTGCAGCCCCCCCTTTACGATCGGCTGGATCCGCCCATGATCAAGGATAGCCTGCCCTTCAATTAATAGTCTCTTAAAATTACCAATTATCTCTGTCACATCAACTATGTCTATCCCCGTTGCTTCCGACCTTTTTTAAAACTACTAGCGCACCCTATAGTCGATTGCGCCCGCTAATTCCTCGTGAGTAAATGGTTCAGTGCAAATAACGGTGGTGCGCAAAAAAGACCAAGTGATTCTGAGTTTTTTCAAATACGTCTGAACAACTGTTGTGTAAGAATAATTAAAAGTAATTTTTTAACGAATTTAAAAAGCCATTTATTTAGATTCCATATGTAAAAGTTTTTTTTACGAATTATATGACTGTAATAGTGACTTGAAGTGTAGCAAGAACAAATTAGAACCCATATCAGTAAAAATAAGCAAAGAATAAATTAATGGAATGTGTCAGGTAAAAAAAATAAATAATATGACAAAGAAACCAAGCTGTCATAATAATTATTGTAAGAATAGGTAATTAATATTATTACTAACCGAAGAACGTAGTGTAAAGTTGCAATGATGTGTTTTCATTTACCATTACTACCAGCTTTACACGTACAATACAAGAAAATTGCTCATTGTTATTAATAAATTTATTAATAAAAATATTATTATTAATTAATAATATTTTATTTTCTATATTATTGTTGATAAATTTAATTTCCACTTTTATTTGATGGGGCAGCCCTTTAATATCACTTGTTTGAAGGCAAAAGGCTTGTAAAATTACTACTTTTTCGCTTCTAGATACTATACCATATGTAATTATGTGGTTTTCATCAAGGATAGCTTGCACTTCAATTAATATTCTTTTGAAATTACCAGTTATGTCTAACACATCAACTATGTCTATCCCGTTTCTTCCGACATTTTGTAAAACTAATAGCGCACCCTTTAGTCGATTGCAACTGCAAATCTCTGATTTCGATTTTTTTTTTTTTTTTTTTACCCATATTTAGTTCTCTTCTGAAAAAAAACATGCACACAAAAATTTAGAAAATATTACGAACAGCTAAATAGTATTTACAAATACTATTTTATAAATAGTATTTAGAAAATCTTTACGAACGGCTCTGATCTGATGGTGATAAACAGAACATTATCAAATAAAAAAAACAATATCTACTCAATGACTGAAATTTTCTGTAAAGCGATTTAGATGTATGATAAATGGTATGATGAGGCATAATTTTTTTCTTCCTGAGTTATATAAAGTTGTATACAATTTTATATATTCGTCGTGATTATTATAATTGTGTCGTTTACATAAATTTAAAGTGGGTAAACTTGGCGTTGTTTCTTCTTCAATGTTTCTTCAAAATAGCAATGGTCATTTATACGCCGCAGTACATACTTAAAAAATTGAGATTTGGTATGCTTTGAGATTATTAACTATGCTATATCTAATATTTGATATTATAGATGCCATTAGATAATTATTTAAGACAATTATCCAAAATGATTTTATGTGTTCATAAAAAAATATAGTTAGTAGTTAAGATGTATATATCTTGTGCCGTAATCATGGATGGATCTACCCGGTTGAGAAAGGGGGTTGCAGACTTAAAATGTCCTTCCCTAAGATTTACCAATCTTAGGTTTTTTTACAATTGCGTTCTTTTCCCAGAACTAACATTTCACTTGTTCTGCATATTATTTGTTCATTACCTTACTTACTTTTAGTATAGTTAAATTCTATTTTTAAATGAGGAAAATTTACCTAAGCGGGGAGGGGGGGGGGGTTATAATTTACCTATCAATCAGAAGTAGTAAGAATAGTAGACCTCAAGTGAGCTTCAAGTTTCCGTTGGTTTGCTTATCTGGCATATGCTCTAAACAATCAGTGACTACCTATAACAGTACAAAGTTAGTGGTTGGAACAAACCTATTATTTGCTAAAATATGACGTAGAGATAAACATTTAGAAGAGGAAACTAAAAACGGAGTCTTTACATAATAAAATTATATTGGGAAGTGAACAAATATTTTTAAATTAGGATAACGAAAAAAGTAGGTATAAGAAAAAAATTCTATCATTAACGCGAGGCCTCCACATGGGCCGAAGCCCGTGCCTTTGCCACCTCGCCACGTGCTAGTTGCGCCAGTGGATGCATACAATAATAAAGAAAGTAACATACTAAAGATTTATGAATAAATGGGAGCGGGCTCATTGGTAAGGCATTGAGCTGCTGTGCTCAAGGTACTGAGTTCGAATCTGGCTTGGCAGGATATCTTTAATATTCTGTCGCAGATGTTCTCAGTTGCCTGGGTCCTCCCAAACCGAGCCTCTATAAAGTGGGTATGCTTATTGAAAAATAAAGGCGAAAAACATGACAGTTAAGCGTGATCACGGTCAAATCACTTTCTTGTCCAACCGCTGACCAAAAAACTGTAATTCCTTGCATAATACTGAACCAAAAACACTTCATGGGTTATAATGATACACGTTTATAAATAAATAGTAGTGACAATACAAAATATTATTACTAAATTGTATTTAATAATCTTAATTGTGAATATCTCATTCAGCAGAACAGCCATAAAATATTTTAACATGGCTTTAGTAGTTACAACTTGGGTCATTTAGAGCGGTCATCGCCGGTACCCACATCGCGTTCCAGCTTCACCGGACTCAACATGTCCTCAACTTCCGCTCCATGCCAGATGGTCTGCTCTGGTGGCCTTCGTTATTTTATGCCCTGGTCTTTCATCTGGGCCTCGCTCCTTCCCTTAGCAGGGCTCATATACCTGTTTTGAATTTTCTACAGAAGGGCACAGTATTTTTCTAAAGGATAAATTCAAGTTTTTAATGGATAATTTCCACCCCGATCATAAGAATTTCACTATCCTGCCCCCCCCCCCCACAAAGCACAACCCTCCGGACGCCCCTGATTTGCATTGAATAAAAAAGTAGGTTATCTGATTGATATAATTATTATATGTATCTAACATTCAAACGGAAATAAGTATTATGATTAAAAAACTTAATGCAATATCTTAATTAAACATTTAAACAAATAAATAAACATAATAAGATTCTAAAATACTTCAACATTTACATACATTATGAAATTAAATTAAATAGATTATCATAATTTCAATAAAAAAATTAACCTCACTGAATCGATTCTACATTTAATATTTATGGTATTTACAATATTATCACTTACAACGAATATAGGTCATTCGCTCAAATTAACGTATAAACTTACAGAAGATCTATTTATTTATAGTTTAAAAAAAAATACTTCCTGGTTCTCTCTGAAGATCTTACGAGATTTATGTGTGTGTGTGTTTTTGTACACACTTCATAAATGTCCAAATTCGTGTTCTAAGGGTACTAAAACCGATAGAAACCGCATCCTTACCTTTCGCCGAAGACCTTTGAAGCACGTAAAATAGTATGTAATACATTTCGGGAAAACATATTTAAAAAGTATACTTTCTTTGTAACCTACATAAGTTTAAATTCCCATGGCTCTTATTGTTATATTATTTATAATTATTAATTGTATTTTAGTAATATATTTTCATGATTTGCAGGTTTGAAGAATTTTGTGAATATGAAATTGGACATCCTTTTCATTACGTTGATATGGGTCTGCGTTTCTAGTAAATCTGCTTACAAACCTAGCTGGGATCCTGAGGTTCTCGATGGTGCGAACTGGATGAGGGACAATCTAGAGCTGCTAGGCAAGCGGACTCTAAAGCAAATTTGTATTCCTGGGTCCCACGATGCAGGAATGAGTGAGTTTCGTCCCGGTACAACTTTAGCCCACGCCTGCAACGTTCAGACTCAGACAAACCCCATCAAATATCAACTGGAATTAGGAGTACGATTTCTAGATGTAAGACCTGCCATCGGAAACGGGGGTCTCTTCCTGACTGGACATTACTCGAGGATCCCGGGTGGAACATGGCAAGGAGGTAACGGCCAGTCGATCCATTCCATCGTCAATGACATCAACGAATTTACTAAAGATCACAACGAGCTCATAATAGTCAGGCTATCGCATACACTTAACACCGAAGTCGGCAACAACAGCTATAGGAAGTTCACGAGGGAGGAATGGGAAAGGCTTTTTCAAATTCTGGACACGACGAACCACCTGTACCACAATTCAGACGGTAGCGTCTATCTTCCTTCGTTGTCACTGAATCATTTCACTGACTTCGGTAAACGGCCGGCGGTCATCTTTGTGATAAGGGACCCTAAGTCTGGCGTGGACCTGACGGGTAGGCTAGGGAAAGGTTATTTCAATCAGACTAGCATGAACATGTACCACAAATATTCCAAAACTGACAAGCTTTCGGTTATGTTTGGAGATCAGATGCAAAAAATGAAGGAATATTCGAGGAGTAGTTATTTTATGCTTTCTTGGACCCTTACACAGGATGGTAAAAAAGCTGCTTTTTGTCGTCTAAATCTAGCCAAAAGTATTAGGGAACTTGCTGATGAAGCAAATTCCAACTTGAGGATGATATTACCTGAAATTTCACAGGCTTCTTATCCTAATGTCCTGTATGTTGACGATATTAAAAGCATAGATGTCGCATCAGTTGCTATGGAAATCAATAGTAAACTGAAATTTTAATTTTTAAAGTAACTTTTATTTTTGATTTTAACCGACCATAACACAAGATCAGATTGGAATAAAGATGACTAATTTTGTAGGAAGTTTAGTAGGCAAATCACTCCTTTAATAGTCCATATTAGTAGATAATCTGCAATTAAGAAAATCTTATTATGTTAATTTATTATAGTTGTTTTGGAATAACCAAAGTAGTTGAACTATACCGGCCTTATACTTTCGTCGCACAGTTGGAAAATCTTATGATTTAGTGGCCAAATTCTATAGCTCCACTTTAGTCGAATAATTTCTTTAATCGAACAATTCTTTTCTCATTACAGAGCATTAAATTTTCTTTCATGGTGGGAATAAAAAATATACAAATACCATCAATCTGGGTATTTCAAATTAATTTTTATATGAGTCATTTCATCACTTAAATCAAATAAAACAGTTAATCAAGAACAGGGCCATACTTAGAGAATAAAATGAGCCAGTATTATTATTTATTGAGCTTTCTGCTTATATACGTGTCTTTTTCAGGAATTTGCTCCTTTTAAAAGATTTTAAATAATTATTGTCTGAAGAAGATAAAAATCCAAAAAATTAAATTACAAATATACTGTTTTTTAGGAATGCTTCGCACGGGTCAGCTAGTTTTTCTTATTACATTCACTTATCTATTTATGAAATATATAGTAAGGGAATGTATTTCGATCGTAAAAATTTTCGATTTCCGGTTTTCAACGGAAATACACGTTATGGGTCCCCCGAGTCCAAATAACCAAGACCTGCAAACTGGTGTGTGCGTGTGAACAGACTTGATCAAAAACTATAAACCGTAAAACCTGAAATAGGATATTTGGTATATGTACCTATATACCCGCAATGTGACAGCCAAATTTTCATAAAAATTGGTCTAATGGAAGGGGTACTTTATTTCATAAGTTTTTCGTTTTTTTTAATTTTCTCAAAAACGGCTCTAACGATTTTGATAAAACTCGGCATTTGACCCATGTATATGCCCGTGATATAAGAGTAAAAATTTCATCAAAATTGATCAAACGGAGGGGGCACTTTATAACTTTTTTTGCCACGTTTACGTTTTTTTTAAATTTCTCAAAAATAGCTTTAACGATTTCGATTAAACTCGTCATTTTTAATGAGAATCAAGTATTCTTTAATATCAGGCAAGCTGTATCGTTATTAAAATGTTTTGAGGAGGCTTAAATGGGGAAGGGGCTTTTTTTGTTTTCCTATAAAGTACCTTTGTTTTTGTTTATATCGAGAAATTATCCGTCTCTCGTTTCGCCTAAAAATAAGAAATGGCTAAATATAAAATATCAAAAAAAATCAAGAAAAACATATACAGGAGAAAACAGAAAAATATTCCGTCAACTCATTAAACATGTTGAGCACACGCATGCGCAGAACACCTTTAATGACAGAACATTGTCTATAATTAAAGATGTTCAGTTCATTCAATGAAAATTATTGTTTCAAGGTAACTTTATGAAGTTTTCAACAACTACTTAGAGAATTATAAAATCAGACGACTTGGAGTATTATGCTTGCATTGCAGAATTATCACAAGTAAAAACTTTTATTTAATAATAAAAAAAAATTGTGTACTTCAAAGAGCAATCATATAATAAGTTTAGTTTAAATAAATAATAATAATAATTTATGTATATATACTAGTTCTGAAGAGTGGCTCTTGGGCCTGTCCTGTTTTGAAAGTTTATGCGACCGTGATGTTATCGAACACCCATGGCGTTTTTTTCTGTTAAAAAGGGGCCTTCATTAGCATTAATAGATTCCAGCTTTCGACTCTCGCTCGCTACGCTCGCTCTTCAGAGATAAATAAACCACCAAGAGGGTCCTTTTCAGTAGAGATCGGGCCTTACTTTGGAAGGCGGCGCAGGAGCCACTGTTCAGAACTAGTACCAGCCACTGTTCAGAACTAGTAGTTTTACATCCTACCATGGAAATGTAAAATTTGTAATTGGTATTAGGTTTTTTTTTTAAAATATATAAGATATCTGTATTACTAAACATTGTCCTTGGAGTCAAAGCATACTCATTTATGATATTTTATGATTGTTATCTAATTTTATTTATATTGTTAATGTGCATATATATATGTTTGAATGTACTAATGTAACCTATAAAGACTGTCTGATATTAATCTGTATTTTATTTCGCCTGATTTTCTAGTCCTGTTTAAAAATAGTTTTATATTGGAAAAAGCTTGAAATGTTTTTTATTTCTTCATTGATCGTCAGTTAACGAGGTAACATCCTCAGCGGGGCAAAATAATAAGGGATATTATTTAGATTGAAACTGCTAAATCTTTTGATGTTTGTTTTTCAGTTCCTTCAGACAGATGTTCAGTTCCTTGCTATAATTTTTAATTGATACAACCTATTATGATTCTGTTTTCGAAAAGAAATGCTTTTTAATTCGTAACAGGATGGATAATTTAAAGTTATAGACCAGAATCTGAAAAACAAATATCAAATATTGAGCAGTTACTTCATTTCCGTCTCGGTGCCATTCCTACAGTGGAGCTATCATAACCAGTGGCGGATCCAGAAATTTTCTGAGGGGGGGCGCACTTTTTTTTTAAACATTTCCAGAGTAGTGAAGGCCCTAATTTAAAATACTAGTACATAATGACGTTATAAATTACTGTAAATGTTTAAACACAATTAATTTTCAATTAGTGGACTTGAAAAATGATTAAATATAGCTCATTTCATATAGAAATTGTAATACTTTATGAGTGTCCTCACCTCTCAGGGGGGGGGGGGGGCGCCCCCCGCGACCCTCCCCTGGATCCGCTACTGATCATAAGGAACTATTAACTGACACCAAAGAATCAATATATATTATAAAGCAAAGTGTACAATGTGCGTGCCTTGCGATAAAGCCGATAAGGCTCAAAAACCACTCAACGGATGTTTAATAAAGTTATATCAGCGTGTTGCTATACAACCCCTAACGGAGAAGAAGGTTTCCGTTTTTCTCTTAAGGGTGTAAAATTTAAGAAAAAAGGACTGGAATTTTAAGCCTCTCGCACCGTGTAATTAGCCTACCTGAGAATGACGTACGAGTTTATGAATGAAAAATTTAGTTCGAGCTGCAGACTACCAGGAAGCGCTAGGGTGCGTTTCACTCAATGTTTATTGTTCATTCATTCCGTTCAGATTGTAAAGTTTATATAGTTTACAGCTGTTCTTTTTAAATTACTAAAACATCAAGCGAAAATAATTAATTTCACCTTTGCGTTCAAAATAAAAAAATGATTTTACATCTCTGCAATCAATTAGAAAACCGCCTGGATAACTTACAAAATTAATTTTCTCATAAGAAGGTTAATTGATTAACGCATTACATTTAATCAATATATAAGATATACTTAAGTAAATTTAATTCAATATGAGTGAACATGTTTTAGTTATACAGTGAGCGAATAAAAACAGACATAAAAAAGTAAAAAAAAGAGATAAATTGACTAAATATAAATCGAAAATAAAAAGTTTTAAGTGTTCTTATTGTATGTAATTATGAAAAAGAAGTTGATTATATTACTATGTATGATGAGGATTCCAGTTGACAAAATGACTAACTCCAATTACACCATTTTTTTCAATAAGATTTTATCACCCCTCATAGTTCAGGATAAAAAGAAATATGGTGAAAAAATTGCGACTTCATGAAATTTTGGTTTTCACTTTGTGGTAGCAGTAAGATTCGACATTTGCAGAGTCCGCCCAACTTTGGGGGAGATAACTTAAGGAAGGTTTAAATGGAAGAAAGGTATTTAAAAAAAAGTTTCTATGAATCTTCGATAGTTTCTATACTTCTGGATATAATAGGACTATCACTGTAATCGGCGCTTAGGTTGTACTGGAAATATAATTTTTCAACTATTATCTAATAACTTATTATCTGCTGACTGCTTGGAATGGGCTTATAGGATTCAAAATCACAGAAACCATAAAAAACGATGCATAACTCAACTAAATTGCAGCAAAATTGATTGTTCATTCACTATTTTCAATCTCCCTCTAAAGTATATATATAGGGTTCCTTATTTGGGCGGACTCTGCAGATCTTGAATTTTAATATTGATACCAAGTTAAAACCGAAGTTTCGAGAAATTGCTAATTTTGTTCAACATTTCCATTAATTTTAAAGTTTTTCTGTTATTAAAACTACCACACAACTACCGGAGCCAGGCACCTTAGCTAGTATATTATAATCATTACTATCTTTTCAGCTGCTATCTCGAACAGCTGTTCTTCCATCGGTTGAGTAAGTACAGCTTTAAACCTATGCCGAAAGTTTGAATGTTCATTGGTTAATATAATTTACTTGAATCGAAATGAAAAATAATGGGATTTATTGGAGAAACGGAAATAATCTATCAATTTTCGATGCCAATATCGGCAATGCTAAATTTAATACTTGAGATTATTTATTTTACGCAGAATTCAAAGTTTTAATTCATTATAGAAGAAAGCTTTTATTATCATGTACAATTAGTATGATAAATTGGAGGATTTAGCACCCCCCCCCCACATTGGTGGTTCAGAGCGTGGCAAATCTATGTCATTGTAATAAGTATATATTATAAAGCAAAATGTACAATGAGCGTGCCGCTGGAACTCCAAAACGAGTCAAGGTACGGTCCAGAAAGTAATATAGTTTTGTAGTCCTATATACCCTTTTTTATAAAGGTGGAACCTTAAGAAGGCTCCCACTTATATCCGAAGGGCGTGATATTGAAGATTTAAGAGCTGGAATTTTCTGCCTCTGTGTAATTATCCTATCTGTGTATGACGGACGGGAAATAGTTGGGGGTGTGGTGTCAATAATTGACCGACAACAGGCAGCCAGTAGCCAGTTTATCGCTCACATTTTCGGTCTGTTATAGTTTTGGTATCAGCTGTTGTTTTTAAATTAGACGAGATTGTGCATATGTTCAATATCCTCGCCAACTCCATATAATTGTTTTCTGTGAAGATTTGTAGAACAGTTGACCGATACTGCGACAATCTAAACTCTTTTCAACTTACAATCTTTCATGAATGAACGTGTTCCATGAACTGAACACGATAAAAACGTTCTTACATGAATATTCATGTTAAATTTTCAGAAACAACACTTAATTGGGTGATTCTAAAATTTTAGTGGTATATGGCTCTTAACTTTTATGGGTTTTCACAGTCTTCTTTTCTTATGTTTTTGGTTGTAAATGCTATGGTTACATGATCCTTAGTAATGATGTGAAGTTTGCACACACTTTTATTCATAACTAGCTGTATATTCCGGTTTCACCCGGAGAATTTCATTTTTAAAGCTATAAACTGAGACTTATATTGACTCAAACGGTCGATTTCGTAAAAACCTACGTAAAGCGAGATCAAAAGGATTATTATAACAATAAAGAATATACCCAGAGATTGGCTGAAGTTATGCAATTTTAATATGGACAGGTATTCGCACCTGGTCTGAAAGAACCACTGAGCGAAATTTGGAGAATTTAGGACAAACGGTATGGATTTCTATAAAGAACAAGTAAACAAACAAACAGAATTTCAACTTTATTTATATAGATTTTTGATAATAATTTTCAGAGAATGTTATGTTCAAGGGAGTGACAAAATGGAACATATGACATCATTATATGTATTTATTTTTAATATTTTATAAAATAAATCCCCAATTTTTACAGTCTCAATATTTAAGTTTTACAGCCGGCTTAAGTATAAGTACATAGGTATAAATCTTTGTTCACCCATTGTTCGTGCGAAACAGATTTTCTACTGTCATACTCCCAGTAGATGATGTAATTTTCTGACTTTCGGAACAGTTCCTTTGAAAAAAATCAATTATTTCTTATTAACAATTAGAAATCTGAAATGTTTAATTACATGACTCTCCCCAATCGGAATAGTCCCTCTCTAGCCTGCCACAAAGCAGAGGTTACTCCCTAGCTATTTTTGTATATAACCACCAATCCTCTGAAATGAAAATTTCGTACTGAGAACATTTTCGACAACTCTGTTATTATAATTTATAATTATAATAACCATTTTTATTGCTACGTTTCTGGTCTCCCGCTTTTCTAAGGCGGGTGGGGGTTACCAGAAACGGCTTATATCTAATTAATATTGTAATTAATGTACTTAATTCGCCTTAATGGAAATTTGATACTTTTTCAAAGGTGACGTGTTTACCAATTCTATTTTATTCTAATAAACCTGTGGCATAGGGTAAATGATAATAAATAAACAAATCCAAATTGAACTATATCTTTAATTTTATTGACCCATAATGTAAATTATTTATACCCCCTTTAATATATCATGTAAACATATTTTACTAGCACAAATTAGTTAATGGATGCTGACTGGAAATTTAACATTATTTAAATAAATACTGACCACACAATATTACAATTGGTACTGTATATGTATTAACCTTATCTGGTGGGCACTCTCTGTTGTTATCTCTGGCCTATCTGCTGGATCAGTCTCTGCCATCTCTGACGCTCTCTCAGACTCAGCACAGCATCCCATCTCAGCCTGTCTCGGAAATCTGGACTCTGCCGCTCGCTCTCTCCCTGGACCTCCGCACTCCTCGTACTTCACTCTCGCCCTCTGTTATTTATAAATTTATTATAAACCCGACAATACGTCGAGTCATATCATTTTTCTCCCGGTTACTTCAGTTGCTTCTAGGACCTGGAGGAAGTTGTCAAGCTGTATAATATTTTTATGGCGAGTCACTCACTATACCTCATTAACAGAAAGCTAATAAATAATATGTTATGATTTTCATAACAGTTTTCTATAACTCCTTTTGCTTTTTAGAACTATTTTATTACAGTTTTCTAGAACTCTTTTTTTTTACAGTTTTCAAGAATTCTCATTTTCTAGAACTAATTTTGTACTTCTTTTGTTTAAATTGAAAAATGGCTGATTAAGAGCAAAATACCACCAACATTTGAGAATCACCCAATTAAATACTGTCTCCGAAAATTTAACATGAATACTCATGTAAAAACATTTTTATCATGTTCAGTTTATCGAACGTTGGAAGTTCATTCATGAACGGTAGTAAGTTTACTAGAGTTTTGATTGCCTTAGTTAATGCCAACTTCTAAATCTTCACAGAAAACAATTATATGGAGTTGACGAGGATATTGTTTTATTTTGCTAGTTCGGTTTTCATAATTGTGTCTCAATTTCATCAATGTGATGGATTTTACCTTCATTATGTTGCTTTTTTTACTAGCCTGAAATTTCTTAAGTTCACTGGCTATTCTTTCCCTGCCTTATATTCTGTTTCTTATGATGAGGTACGTTTGTTAACATTTTGTTAACAAAATTTTATTTATATTTTTAAATTGTTTTATTTTCGAAAATAAATGTTTCAAATTCTGAAATGCTTTAGGTTTTGAGATTTAAAATACTTGAAAGTCACATTTGTGATAAGTATTTCCGTCAACATTTTCAGTTAAAAAATTTATATAGAGAAAATATTTTTTTTTTTTAAATGCCTTCACCTTTTTTTGTTATTTTTTTTACATCTTTCTATGAAAACTACTAATATTAGTTTTTTTTTAGGGTAGTCCAGTTTTAATATTTGAAAAAAGAGTTACTGGAGAAATGCTTCCTTTCATGTCTGAGTCAGTATTTACATATTATTTGTTTATTTTTAGGTAACGATGATTTCAATTTCTATTTAAATTATTCTGTTTCAGCTATGGTTTTTGTGACCGTCCATATCCACCTATCGGGTGGTTAGAAAAAATTACTTTAGGTGAAACAATATCCCCATATGATGTAAGTTATATTTAGCAATATTCGTGTTTTTTTTTTGTGAAGTTCTCATCCGAGACATTATTTTATTCCCCTTCTTGGTTTCTGGGGGTTTCCCGCTTATGGGGAGATTTTGGGGGATAATGTCTGGCTGTGTAAATACTCCTGCGCATTCACAATCATTTTTGTTGTTATCGTGCGGTACTCCTTTCTTGCTAACCAAGCTATTCTAAACATGGTGGAAAGGTTAAGATTTATCCTGTGAAATAAATGTCAACTTGCCCTGGGCAGATTTGAAAAATTATTTGCCTAGAAAAAGGCCATTAGGCTTGAGGATGCTAAAGTGAGTCGTGCTCTATCATGCTTGGCCGTCCAAGACCTCCCTCTCTGACTTCTTTGTCATTAATTGATTTTAACAGACTACTTGATCTCAAGTTACTGCAGACAATGCTTTCCATTGTATCTAACTTGATGTATGTATGTAGTTCACCAGGATTTCTCTCTTTTAGTAATTCAAGCCTTTAGCTAATAGGATCCTAGCACCTTCATTTTTGTTTTGTTCCTCCCCTTCCTTGCCTGATAGGCTATTTGGGGTTTCCTGGGCCATGGGGTATGGTTGGGAAATAGTGCTGAGTATTATTGGGGTATGGTTTTATGGGGTATGTTATTATTATGGGGTATGGTTGGGAAATAGTGCTGAGTATTATTAAATTGCCTTGGCTCCAGGTTTTGAATTGGCTATCTTTAGGTTGACACTCATTTGTTTGTTTTCAGGGGTAACACACATTTCCAAATGTGATAGCCCACCCCGCCCTCCTGCCACCCCCTATCACTAGCGTTGTTTAGCAACGTGGATGATTGAGTAAGACTATAACCTCATGGATTTTATGATGTTATTTAATCTTGATCGTTAGTTAAACAATTAAGTTACAATTTTTAAACTAATTAATTAGAAGATAAAAGATTTGACCTCGGCTAGGAATCGAACCCAGGTCCTCCGCATCTACGTTGGAGCCCTCTTACCACTGAGCAAACCGTGTGGCCGCCCCGATCGTGATCAAATCTTTCTCTTCTGCAATCCCACCCACTAGGTCTCGCCACATTGAAGCGAAGTTTCCCGGACGTGGTTGAATCTTTTATCTTCTCATGGATTTTATAGATATTACCTCCTGAAGTTTTGTTTGTTTGTTTAACATCCCTTTATGCTACTAAGGCTAATTGTACGATGCTACAGTGGGTGTCCTAAATTTTGCATATCCAGGTATAATTAGGATAGGGATCTTTCCTTCTTTAACGAGTATCTAACATCGCACAGGCTCGGGACCTCCATTTTATGTCCTATCCGAGGGACGGCATAGCTAATGATTTCTCACTCCTTTTAAAAAATCCTAGGGCCACCTTGGGACTCGAATCCGCAACCTATAGCATTATAGGTTGCCATGCTAACCACTATACCACAGGTTACTCCACCTTCTGGAGATATATCTATTAGTATTGGAAAGATATCTTCCACTAAAATATATTTTTTTTTTTTGGGCCACCTGTAAGGGTGTGGAATTAATGCTGAGCTATGAAAAAACTCGTGGCACTGGGGATTTGAACTAAAATCCTTACAACTTCCAGTTGTCATGGGTTATTAAGTAGAATGTGTATTCTAACCCATTAGCCCTTACAGCAACCCCTTCCACAAGATCTTGCTAATCTCTCTAGCCCTAGGTATCTGTTAGGCATTGGAAGAAAGAACAGAAGTCCCAATTGCAGGTTACCTACCATTACCTGTTACCTACCATTACCCCCATCTAACAGTATCATTACTAGTACTTCTTAGTATGGATGGTCTGTATAGAAAGATAGAAAATCCTTAAGTTGACTACTTGTAAAAGGCTATAAATAATATTATTAATTTTCCATTATTGATTGTAATTAATTAATATGCTGTCTTAACATTTTTTTCAGATATCTTTTGCTGAAAATGTAACATGTCATCATCTATGTACAAAGACATTTGTTGGAGGAAATAAGAGAGATAAAGAACAACTTGATGCTCTTAGGAAAGGAATGAGCTTAAATTTAAAACGACATTTCATGTTTGGTATTGTTCATCATTTTACTTATGATTTTTAATATATTTTACCTTCTTGAACACAACTTAATTCTAACTCTCATAGTAATTCCTTTATGAGTGTTTTTGTTCCTAAAACTAAAATCTTCTGAAATTATTGTTGCCTCCTCTATGAAACAACTTGATCATTTGTCTGGCCATTTTTATCATCTTTCATGCGATCAAAAATGAAACTATGGTTTAATGCTCTTTTAATTGACAAAAATTCTGAAAAAAAAAATGCACTTCCATTTCTCAGTACAGATCCCAGATGGTGGTTCTAAATATGGCTCTGTATGCTCTAAATTTATTTGTTCCCCTCTCAGTACTTTAGTATTATTATGGATTTATAGGGTATGATATTCCTGGACTCTGGTGCCCTGAGTTTGATAATGCCACTGAAAAAGGTACTCAAAATGTAAGTTATTGTGCATCTGGATTTCCAATCGGTTGTTACACTGGACATAAAATGGAAGATTACTGCTATAAAATTTTTAATCAGGTTCTTTCCAATAATCAATTTTTATATGTTTTTTTGTACCTTTAATATTGCATCCATTAATGGGTCTCAATGCTTTTGTTACAGTTTGAGCATGATGAAAAATATTTTATCTTTAACCATGTTGATTTTGTGATGATTTATGAAAGATATCATGAAAGCAAACTAGTTAGTAAGTATTCTTCTGTTTCCATGTTCTTTATTTACTTTCATCATACAAAGTATTTGATATCTATATGTTTTACTTAGATGTTAAAGTGATCCCATCAAGTATTTATCACAGTGATGGTACACAGTGCTCCTCTGAAAATCCTTTAGAATTACCTAAAGGTGATATTCCTTTGGGACAATCATTTGATATAAAATATACTTACAGCTACAAATTTATTGTAAGTTCTTTCATCCATTATGTATATTTATTTTTTTCTTACACTTCTATCGAATAATAGTAGAAATAATGTCTGTTACTATGGTCAGACTGAAAAAAAAGGAATTTAGTCCAATTGGTAGTAGGTGTTTCTTTGACTGATAAAAAATCAGAGTAGGATTCATTTAATGCTATTTAAAATAACTTATAACTTATACCTAATAACTTATACTGTATAAGTATGGGCTGTTTCTACATCTGGATGCTATGGCTAATTAATAGTTTCCCACCTATGAACATATATTTCTTCATGATCTCGGCCTTAAAATTTTTTTAATTATTTATATTTTCAGAGAAATGATAATATGAAGTGGTCTTCCCGCTGGGATTATATCTTCCACTCCATGCCATTCTCAAATCTACATTGGATCACTCTACTATACTCAATATTCGCTGTTCTTTTTGTTGTTTGGGTTCCTGTAGCTGTTATCACAGCGGTTTATGTTGACAACAAATCTTATAAGGTGGTCAATTTTGATGCACTTTTAATCCTTATTGTTAGTTTTATCATCTTTTAGGAAGGTTGATTTATTTGTTAGCCCTTTCCTGACCTAAGTTATTATAAAACTTTCATGAACTAAGTTACTGTAAAACATGTGTCTAGCAATTTTTTTTTTTTTGATAAGTTGCTTCAAACTTTTGACATTTTTTAAAATTTTGACCTTTAATTTTTATGATTGAAAATGTTTTTCTTGGGACTGAATGAAAAATAAAAAAAAAATGCTTGACTCATCCTTCATTTGAATATTCTTGTTATGTAGAAAAAAAAATAATTTATTTTTTGAAGAGAAAAGATTTGGCTCCGCCGGGAGTCGAACCCGGGTCTCCTGCGTTACATGCGAGGATGCTAACCGCTACACCACAGAGCTTGGCTCAAGGCAGAGCAAATCCTTCCTCTTCACTGATACCTATCAGTATAAGGATTTGCTCTGCCTTGAGCCGAGCTCTGTGGTGTAGCGGTTAGCATCCTCGCATGTAACGCAGGAGACCCGGGTTCGACTCCCGGCGGAGCCAAATCTTTTCTCTTCAAAAAATAAATTATTTAAAAATAATTTAAAATTGGTGGTGAGCCACAATTTAAGATTGGATTAATTAGAAAAAAAAATGTTATACCCGTGCGATCATTAGATTCTGAGTAATGAAAAAACTCCATGAACTTTGATTTAAAATTACAAAAATAAAAATAGCTGGTTCATCCTGCACTCCACCATTTTAGTTTTGTAAAAATAAATAATCATGTATCTTGTTTTAGTCTATTAATTATTTTATCAACTATATGTTTGTTTATTTATTCACCTTTCTTAAATCATATTTCTATAGGTATTGGGTTGTAAAAAAAGTTCGTAGCGTTTTTCATTATTTTAATTTAATCCTTTCTGTGTTTGTTAATTCTGTTTACATGGTCAATAATGTTTACATATCCTAAAAAGGGATTAGATAACCTTCTTTTATGCACCAGTTTCAACCGGGATCTTCTATTGTTCAAGTGTATTGTGTTATGTGTCCTCCTCCAAAATGCAGGAGGAAAAAATTCATTTTCGCCATATAATGCTATTTTATTACCGAAAAGGAAAATTCGCTGCACAGATGGTCAACAAAATTTGCAGCATGTATGGAGATGACGCCGTAGGGGAAAGCACCGTCCGTAAGTGGTTTGCTCGGTTCAGAACCGGAAATTTTGAGTTGGAAGACGCCAAGCGCTCTGGTCGTCCTTCAACTTTGATGACGAACAAATTCAACAATTAGTGACCGATAACCCTCACTATACGACCCGGGATATCACAAAAACACTTGGCATATCACATACAAGTGTTTCAAATAATTTGGGAGCTGCGGGATATGTTTCTCGAAGCGATGTATGGGTTCCTCACATTTTGACCGAAAAGAATTTGAACAGCAAAAATTGTTGGAGTTTGGCTGGGATGTGATAACCCACCCACCCTATTCACCAGATCTTGCCCCAACAGATTACCACTTATTCCGGTCTCTCCAAAACTCCCTCAACGGGAAACAATATAACTCGCTCGAGGACTGTAAAAAGCACATAGACGAGTTCATCACGCAGAAAACTGAACAGTTCTGGGAGGACGGAATTACAAAATTACCTGAAAGATGGAAACAAGTTATAGATCAAAATGGGTCATATATCATTGATTAAAAATATTTACATGTATCTGAAATTTTTAATTAAATATATTCTTAAAAAACGCTACGAACTTTTTTTACAACCCAATATAAATTTATTTTTTTTTGGTAGAAGATGAATAATTTTGGAGAACTTGTCAATTTTGGTAAAATTGCTTAAAACTGCATTCAATAAGTAACTTAAAAAAATTTATTTTTTCACTGCTCAGAATTTCATGGGATTTATACTTGGATACATATATTTACTTGTACCACATATTTATTATTGTTGGGGTATAACATTCATATATTTATATGAATAATTAATAAAGAAAGACATGCTTTTTTTGTGTTAATACATATCGAAATAAGAGCCAAACATATTTGATTTATTATTATTTTTTTAAATTATATATTGTTATTTTTTTTAATCAAGCTTATTTATTTTCAAATAATATAAAAGAAAAAGTGAAATATATTGTACTTCAAAAGCAATAAAAGTAAACTCAACCCTATCTCACGAAACTCAACTTGAAGTTTTCTCAAAATATGTTGTTTGGCACTTAGTTCACTTTGGCATTACTCTGACAAATTAAAAAAAAAAAAAAAAATTATTTGCATTTTTTGACCCCGAAATAGATCAAGCCCTCTTAAATAAAAAAAAATTATTCTCTATTTATCTTATAATGTGCCTAAGCTAATTGAGACCTATTCCAAATAACCTTTATTTTTATTTTAATGTTGTTGCCATCTTATTTCCACTAAGAACAGACAGATGCTATTCAAAACAATCTTGAACTGTGAGTAAAATAAAATAACATTCATGCTTACAATACTGTATTTATACACTATACTCAATTATACACTTATAGTTTTGATACCCTAGTCTTTGTAAAACCTTTCGTGAATCTCCTTGCCATAAAAATTACCCACGATACACACTTTCAAATTATTATGTCTGACACTCGTGGCAATTTATTATTCCCGTTTGCTTATTATTGTAAAAACAATGATTTGATGGGTTCAGAAATCACTATAAGTTTTTAGTTTTAGTGTTTTGTTTTTTATTAGTTGTTACTGGACGCTATACAAGTTAGTGATAGTAGCCATTTACAATTTAGTAGTAGAAAGAGTAGCTCAATGTCTATCTCACTAAGCTATCTTGCTCCCTGAGTATAGTAGTTGAATGAAGCATTCAGATAACTCACACAAAAGTGTAGTAATAACCATTGTGTGACTAAACATGCTCCAAAAAATATATTAGTATATCCTAGATATAACAAGATAGGTAACAAGATAGATATGACAAATTTTTACTGTACTGAATAATGTGTGATATCTAAAAATTTATAGGTAGTATGTGGAGAAGCAGTTGAACCAAAATTGCGCTGGAAGCTAATTACTCATGGTTATGATCGTCCAGCTGTTAGAGTGAGCTTATCAGTACTATTAGGAGCTGCCTTCCAGTTAATGTCAATGGCTATTACAGCATTAGGTATGCTTTTCAATGTTTTATGTGTTAGATTGTATATATACTATTAGTTTTATAGATATGTATAATTTATTTAATTTTATTTTTTTATTTAAGATGAGATTAAGTTTATTACAATTTTTTGTTTAGTGTTCACTTTGCTTGCATATCTACTATCTGATGGAAGAGATTCACAGATGTTATGTTCCTTAGGAGTGTTTATTCTTCTTGGTTCTGTTGGAGGATATTGTGCTTCATTGTTTTATAAAAGTTGTGGCGGTGAAAAGTGGAAAACAAACATTTTAATCATCTCAGTTATGTGCCCTGGGTAAGCATTTTTCTAAAATGTTTGGCATTTATTGTTTTAAATTCTGTTATAAAAATTTATTTATTCCTTCACTCTATCATCCAACTCCTAATTTATTAAATGTATTATAGAATTTAAAAATGATTATAAGAAATAGATTAAAATTACCTAGTTACCTCTGTGAGACCTCTCGGGCTCGGCATCTACACAGGTAGTATGCCTAAGGTCATGAAATCTGTTAACATTTATTAATATTTATTAATATATGACCCTCCCAAATGGTTACTATGGAAGGGGGAAACAAACAAGTAAATATAAAAGCTAATCTATTAAATGTTTATTTCTATGTTTATAATAAACATTTATTTTACAATGTATCGAAATCTGTTTCTTTTATGATTTGATGTTTTTAAAGGATTGCTGTTACTGTTTTTGTTGTTCTGGACTGTATGTTATTCTTCATAGACAGCTCTGCCTCCCTTCCATTTTACACTCTTAGTGGATTTCTGGGGATAATCTATGTTTTGGTTGTACCATTTACAGCTCTTGGTTATGTTTTAGGTTTTCATTCTTTGGTAAGTTTACACTACAAACTCATAATTTTCTTACTTGTATTCATATAATCGTAAAAATTTAGCAAATAAGTAAATGAAACATCATTTAAATCAATGAAATATTTCAAAAACTACATAAAATGTGAATTTAAGTGGTTTTGATTAGAAAGTGATTGGTTACATTGTTCATTGATTTCTCTTTTAATTCAATTGAATGTCACCCCTTTTAAAAATTTATTCAAACAGAAAATAAAATTAAATTTAAAGTATTATATTAAAAAAAAAATCTGGTGCGATGCGCGCAACAGACAATTTTCACTTAGATTAGAAACCGATGTGTTTCGATAATATTTAAACACCCCAGTTTTCCACATTTATATGCTTATATTTGTATATCTTTGTAAGTTATAAAATATCTGTAATGCAAAACTTGAAAGTTCTCAGTACTTTTCAAATCATCATTGCTTATTTCTTTTTTTAAGGGACCTAACGTCATCAACAGTTGAGTTTTTTTTACTGCTTGGTTGTTTTTTACAGCGATTTGGTTTTTGTAAATATATCGTGAATGTGAATCGATAGGAGGTGTATTTAAGACTCTTAGTCATGATCATCACCATCATCATATTCCTTCCCCTTCTACCGCTGCACAGTGTGGAGATGCCCTCTATAGAGCTTGACCCAAGTATCCCTCCCTCTCCTGTACCAGTTCTCTCCTCTTGTTCCAGTCCAGTCCTCGCTTCCTGAATGCTTCCCGTACACCTTCTTCCCAGGTGATCCGTGGTCTTCTTCTCGGTCTTCTTCCATCAACTCTTGTCTCATATGTAATCCTTGCCGTTCTTTCGATGCTTATCCTTAGGAGGTGCCCAAACCATCTCAGTTTATTTTCTTCTAGAATGGTCTCTACCGGTTGTACCTCAAGGTTCGATCTTATAGTTGTATTGCGGATCCTATCTCTCCTTGTCTTTCCTTCAACCTTCCTCAAGTATCTCATCTCCATTGTCTGGATCTGGCTCTTGTGTTTTGAGGTGAGGGTCCAAGATTCGGAGGAGTAAGAGAGGATGGGCAGGAACGTTGACTTGTAGACCAATACCTTTGTCTTCTTCGTCACTTTTCTTTTGTTGAGGAAGCCTTTCCGGAATCAGTGGAACATCCTTCCACCTTCTCCCAGTCTTTGCGATTTCTCCCCATCGATCTAGCCAATTTCGTTGATCCAGGCACCCAAATATTTGAAATCATGCACCCACTCTAAGATCTTTCCTTTCAGCCTCATTACTCTCATAACACGGCGGGGACGTCTTCCTGTTCTCATGAATTTTGTCTTATCTGGATTAATATCCAATGCTAGACAGCTCTTCTTGCATGATGTTCATGTTGTACTGTAGGTCCCGGTCATCCGCACCGAATAAGATGAGGTCGTCAGCAAAAGCGAGGTGTGTCTAGACTGTAAACTGTAGATTCCTATGTCCTAGTTAAAAACGTCGCAATCTGGGTTTAGCTCTCCTTAACGCCTGATCTATCTCCAATACAAAAAGTTGGGGGCTTAGGCTGCAGCCCTGGCATATTCCCTGCGTCGTCTCAAATTCTTTGGAGATGTGGTTACCAGTCCTTATAATATTTTTATTCTTTTGATAAAGGCTTGTAACTGCCAGAATCGTGCCGATATCAACGTGCCTTTCTGACAGAGCTCGCTCTATATCCTCCTTTCTGACCCTGTCAAAAGCTTTTACTAGGTCCACGAAGCAAACAGAGACTTCCTTCCCTTTCTCGATAGACTTCTCTATGAACTGTCTCAAAGTGAAAATCAGGTCTTGTGTATTCCTTGAGTTTCTGAATCCATACTGCTCCTCTCCAAGTCTGTGTCTGTGTGAACAGACTAGCTCAAAAACTATAATTTTTAGTTCTGTTCATTTAATTGAAATTATTTGTTTCATGGGAACTATATGAATTTTTGAAGAACTACATTGAGAATAATAAAATCAGACGAATTGGAGTATTATGTTATAAAGTAATAAAAAAATTTAGCGTACTTTAAAGAGCAAATACAAACAAAAATAAGTAAATGAATGTGGAAAATTGTGTGACTTTGAGAAATGACATTTAACAAAACACGTCAATTTCTAATCGAAGTAAGTTTGTTAGTGAAAGTTGTGTGTTGCGTGCATCGAAACATTGAATACTGCCTACTTTATGGCATAACTACTGGTTCCACTCAAAGGTTGATTTTATTGATTTATATTTATGTTTAAGTTGCTAATTATGGGTAATCATTTTGTCTCTATATTCAGAGTTTTGATTATTAAGTACTTATAAAGAAAAATGTAAATTATTAATTTTTGATTTTATTATTAAATACGAATGATATTGCAATCCATAACACACGTTTTATTTAATTGATCATGACATTTATAATTTTTATGATTCTATAAGGCTTATGTGTGCACACTTGCCCCACCCAAGGCTTAGCTCTAAATAGAGTTGGTTTTCTATGAAACATAAAAGTTGGAAAAAAATAATTGATTCTAGTTTTGGAGTAGTGTTACCCATCAATGTTTAAAACTCATTTATTTATGATTATAACAAACATTTTAATATTAATAATAACAGGTTTATGTTTTTGCAGGTACCAGTTAATGTATAAAGAATCTTATATGTTATCTGAACATTGATAGTTGTGATGAATTGATTTTTTAAGCTTTTTAAATATATTTAATCAAATAGGACTTCTCATCAAACTTTCTAACATTGTTGTGGAGTATTGCTACATGTTCAGAGTATGTTTATTCTTAATCATTGTTATTGCCTATAGCTATTAAATTTTATTTTTCAACTCATTAAATGGGCAATCAAGTCTCTTTGTCATTTTTCTATTAAAAAGTAATAAAGTTTGATATTTTTAGGATATAATCGGAAGAGTCCATACTCAACGACTTGAGTTTCTAAAATACAGGTGAAGAACTGATCAGTCAATCTTCAAGGCATCTTCATGAAAGAAAAAAAACAAAACAAGATCACACATTTGTAAATAAACTGTAGCACATCAACATTGTGAGAAGAAACAGCGATGAGAGACAATAGGTACTCCAAGGTTTTTACTTTCACTTACCTATATATGAAATATATAGTAAGCGAAAGTATTTTTAGCTTAGAGAAAGACATTAATATTATTTAATTTAGGTTTGAATGACTTATTATTTCTATGCAGTTTTCTCAATTCATATATTTTAGAGTGCTTTATTTTACCTAAAAATTGAATCAAAATTTGATTGTTTAACATCATTTGCTAAACAAATTATTTTCAACATCTTAATATATTGGATATTCACAACTGGATTTGATAAATTGGTTGCTAAGGGAACAAAAACAAAATTAGCCATCAGTATATTACCCAGGATCTTAAAAATGAGCCACTCATGATCTCAAACTGTCTAAATTATGTAACATAGAGTACTTTACATCTTGTACAAAATAATTTTTATAATTACACACAGGAACTACCAGACCCGGCCATGATGCATTGCTGTAGCTCAATAGCTATAATGGGTTGAATTAATTATATCCTAATCTTTTTAATACAGTCAAATATATATTCACTGATAAAGATAAAAACGTTCCAGAGATCTAAAAGTCTAAAAACCTAAGAGATCAAGAAAAGAACGTGTTTATAGTGTTTGGTAAAGAATTTAGGAGATCTAAATTTTTTATATTTGAATATGTAGTACATACCATGTACTGCTTAGCACACATATCTGGTTTCCTGTACTGATCAAATGTTTAAAAAAATTTAATTATGTTCTCATGCTTTTTTCTTCTAATTGCAGTAAATTTTCATGAAGTACATCACTTTGAACCCCACATATTAATTTACTTCTAACTAAATCATCTTTATGTGTACCAAATTCACAACTTAGTGCTTTATATTTCAGATCTATAATATGTTGCTCTAGCGATTCTCATGCTGTTTGTTTTCTGCCAACAAACTTATAACGCTCAAATTCTATATTCTTTTTTTCGGCAGAGAATGTTCTTTAAATTTAGCAAGTAATGTTTTTAAATCTGAAATCATACATCAAACGTGTACTAGATTCGTAGCCCTTCATCTCCAATTAAATGAAATGTTAGGCATGTGTTTTTTTACTATAGTTTTCATCTATTTCTGTAGCTATGATGTAATTTTCAAATTTTGTTGCTAAAATTTCCAGTTTGAGACTAGATTTTCAGATATGTTCATGTGTTCTATACCTTTTACCCACTATGTTCACATGAATTTTTCAGTCAGCTTTTTTTTGAATTTTTCTCTGAATCTGTAAAAAAGTAATTAGTTCGTTTAGTTATAACTAATCATATCCACTTAATTTAAAAATACCAAATGCTTTTAATTAGGTAAAAGTTACGGAACTGTGCCAAGAGATATAAAGGTATAATAAAGAAAGCCAACATATAACTTCATAACTGAACCTTCATTGAGTAATCTCTAGTGGGTAATCCCTCCATTCATAATAACATTACATCACTGTGGAAATCATTTTTCGGTGAAATCCTCTTACACACATACATCAGCGGCCCGACTGAGTCTTGGTCTTGGCCTCCTGAATCAGCCTTCACCATGTGTTTCTGTCCAGTGAAGCCGTCATCCAGTTTCGAACTCCGAGTAAGGTCTGAGCGTCATGGGCCACACCGTCCTGCCATCTCAGCCTGGGTCGTCTTTTCTTCCTTGTTCCGGAAATCTTGTCCAGGAACACTTTCTTGGGGATCCCGTACCATGCCAAATGACTAGCCATCGCAGCCTTCTGAGACAAACAAATTGAGAGATATCAGGTTCCTGATATAGGGAGTACAGTTCCTGGTTCGTGCAATGGCACTAATCGCCATCCCGGACAACTCATACATAAATGGAGTGGAGTATCCTTCATTCGTGGATTTATTGAGCCAACTCGCCGGACTTTGTGATGTTATATGTTTCCAATCCATAAGTCATTATTGGTCAGATAAGGGTCTTGTAAAGGAGCACCTTTGTCGCCCTGGACAGGAGTCGATGTGATGATGTGAAAGTCCAAAGAAGCATTGACTGGACTTCATTATCCGGCATCTGTCTTTCCAGGAGACCTCGTCGATGTTGACCAGGCACGCACGTGAACTCATTCACCTTTTCAAACTGATTGGACCAGATTTTCACTTGTTCTCCCTCTTTAGCATTGTATGGTTTTATAACATCAACTTTACTTGGTCTGTTATAAACCATATTGAATATGGGCTGATGTGGTTTAAAGTGGACTGTATATAGGTTAAAGATAAATTAAAATTAAAATAAAATATTTGGGGTGGGCCTGAAAGTTTTACATTAATTGTTAACGGTTAGTTTAAATTTTGAAAATATGGTGAATTAGAGAGGTTTAAATGAAGATGAGATGATTGACGGCTGGTTGTTTGAAGGGTCGAAATTAATTTCGTTGAGTCTCACTCTGAATTCTATTTGAAGTCTGAGTCAGAATTCTGAATTCTGTATGAATTTTATGACATTTCTCTTGTAGAATAAACTATTTTACTCACAGTTTGTCCGCCAGCCAGCTCATACTCCCCGTTCTCCTTCTTCCTGGATTCATTGACTAGGCCTACACCATGATTTGATTATTCTGTGAATAAGAAAGAAAGAAAAAAAAGGTTTTGCCCTCATGCGGTTCTTGGACAGCTTCTATCAAAATCTTTCGCCTGCTCATTCAAGTCGGCGTAGTTCCCCTTGACTGCTATAGGTCGCATCAGCGGCATACTTAGCGCGAGAAGGGATGAGCTGAGAATATGCAGAGTGAAATATGTTATGCTACTTGTACAATTGTATTTAGGTAAACGAAGACACAAATATGTGTAGGTGCATAGGATACCCTTCAGTTTACCTGAAAAAGCATATAAATCGGTGGCCATATATTTTATTTTCAAGGAGTTGACTCTTAATCCACTCGATTGTGATTCTGACTGACAATACAATAAATTAAATTTTTCTAAATTAATTCCTTCATTAACAAATTTATATCTTATGTCTATATATTTACTTCTTTTTGTACAAGACACTTTTTTAATTATTTTTATAGCACTCAGATTATCTGCCTAAACCTGAACATTAATATCATTACGAGTCATTTCTTTAAACAAAGATTTTAAAAACAAAATTTCTTTAACACATTAACATTCGCTGGCTGCAATATATTCACTTTCGGCAGAACTCAAAGACATAATTTGTTGTTTTTTAGAACTCCATACAATTGGGCTTTGACCAAGCATAATTATATTACCAGAACTACTTTATCTTGATTCTTGATATTCCCCATAATCTGCATCTGAATAGGATTTTAAAGTTAAATCTTGGGGATCATACTTCGCGCCTAATATTCTGGTTCCTTAAAGATAACGAAATCTTCATGTGATGTTTACAGCATCAGAAATGTCTGGCTGGTTTCTATTTGAAAGATACAGTAGACTTCCCAAGCTTCACAATAAAGATACTTAACATCATCTTCTGTTCTTATAGGCTTTCCTCCCTTAACTTCTTTACTCACCGATAGTGTTTTTACTGATTTTGAATCTTCTATATTAAACTGTTTTAAAATTTTGTTTACATATGAATTTTGATGTAAGATTAATGAATTATTCCTTTTTATAATTTTAAAATAAAAAAAATTTACAGGAATATTAAAACGTTTAATTTTAAACTCCATTTCTAAAATGTTAATCAAATTTCACTATTGTCATCTGAAATAATTAGACCATTAACAACCCAAACAACAAATTAGACTTTAGTCATCAGTCAAAAGTTTATTATATCCATGAGTTTTCATAAAGTCTACAAACCTCCTGCTCCACTCATAAGAAGCTTGCTTTAAATTTTTAGTGATATGAAAGCAAAATGATACACAAAGGCTCCTGTAAAATAGTTATTTTAAAGACTGACAGACTACATCCCAACATTCAACTAGTGGACCGACCTCAGAACTCTTACTCCACTACACCAGCGCTCTCTGAGACTGAACCCGCACATGCACAGTACTAAGTGAGCCAAATACAAAATAAACTTCACATCGCATAAACCTTACAGAGGTTTCTTTAGTTAACCCTTGGGGACGCGCAATCTCAAGGAAACACAGGGACGCGCAATGTATCGCAGAAATAATATTAAAGTTCATCACTAACCTAGCGTGTTTATTGGACTTCTTGTTGCTCAAAATTAACTATTGTTTATGTATTGCAATTACAGAAAAATTTTTTTTTTTTTTTTTTTTTTTTTTTTTTTTTGTGGCATTGGAATTATCCATACAGCCATTCATAAAATGAATACGGAGGATTACAATGGTGGATAATCGATACTCTAAATATATTTATTTATTGACCGTAAATACTTTGTTATGCTTACCATTTCTTCTTGATTGGTCGTAGTTAGCAATTTTTCATATTTAACATCTTCATCATATTGGCTTAAAAAGTATAGGAATTGATTCCTTGTATTACTATACAATATTATATGTTGCAGAGTTTCTCTTTGCTTACACCTATCACATTCTGATGAGTTTTCGCCACCTATACTCCGAAGATAAACTTTACATATACAATGATTAGATCGGAGTCTTGAAAGATTTTTAATTACGTCTTTTGTTAGATTAATTTCATAGAACCACTGTTTATTTAAAATTTCCGGTTCAATAGTCTTATAAAATCTGCCCGTCAAAGACTCTATATTGCTGAGACCACTTTTTAATCATATCTTTTTTAATTGTTGGAAAGTAATCGGTGTATGGTAATTCGATGTCTGTAATTCGCGGTAGGTCGACTGAGGTTTTAGCAAGTATATCTACCTTATCATTTTCGGGTATTCCCGAGTGAGCTTTTACCCATATAAATATGATTTCTTTTTTCTATTTATTGCATAAAAGTGTTCTTTCATTATATTCAGTAAGATGTTATTGTTATTTATATTGCTTTTATTTTTAATAGCTAACAGTGAGCTCATACTATCAGTTATTATTATGAACTTATTTTGGTCTGATTTGTTTATAAACACCAGGGCTTGTAGAATTGCGTATAATTCGGCATTGTAAATAGAAGTGTTGATAGGTAATTTATATTGTTCTGAATAATTATACGTCGGAACGAACAAAGCGGAACCGGTATTATTATTTGTTTTGGAACCGTCTGTGTATATATTGATATGATCGGGCCATTTTTCTGAAATCAAAGATTTTATGTAAGCGTTAATGGTTATAGGAGGCAATGAATTGAGTTTATAAATTATTATTATATTAAATGACTGAAATAACATGACATATTGAATCGTGTATAATGGAAGTTTGGTATTAGTATAAATATTTAAGGCTAAATGTTGGTATCTTATAATGCTATCGAAGATAAGAGGAGTGTATTTTTTGTTTTTCCAATAGGGCGAGGTTAGGATAAGAACAGACAGAGTGACTATTTAATTATAGCTTTTATTATTCCTAGCTTTTAACTTAAAAAAATTTCTATCTGCTAGCAATTGTCTTCTGAACTTTAAGTATGTTTCCCCAGCCTCGTTATATAATACGTCTATTGGTGTAGAATTAAGAAGTCCTAGACACATTCTTATGCATCTGTTATGTATTGTGTCTAATTTCTTTAAATTACTATCAGCTGCTTCTCCGTAAATTGTGGCCCCATAATCGAATATTGCTCTTATGGTGCTTCTATAAAATAGTAGTGACATATTGGGGTCTGCCCCCCACTTATTATTAGAACAGATCAGTTTTATTGTTCCCATTAGTTTCTCGGCTTTTTTGTGATTTTCTGTAATATGTTGATTCCAATTTAATTTTCTATCGAAGCGGAGCCCCAAAAATCTAACCGAGTACACACAGGGGAAGTTAATCCCGGCTAGCTCTACTTGATCTCTCAAGGGAAAGGCGTGTTCTCTACTGAAGGGACATACCACCGACTTAGAGACCGAAATATTCAACCCCGTATCGAGCTGCCATGTTTTAAGACCTTCCACTGCCTCCCCCAACAACTCTAGACAGCGGTTAGTGTTTTTATGCCCTATGTATAAACATATACCATCCACGAATTGTAGTAAAGATATTTCCTCGGGTATGTACTTTCTTAAGTCTGCCGAAAGAATAGCAAAAAGAAGTCCGCTAAGAATACCCCCTTGTGGTAATCCAATCTTCTCATTTCTTGTGCCAATTATATGACTGTTAACTTTTAAAAATAATTTTCTCTCACTGATTAAATTTATAATGAATTTAATAATTTTTGTGGGTACTTTAATAGCCTCTAATGTGAATGGGTATTGAGTCGTATGCCTTCTCTATGTCCACAAATAATCCGATTGTTTTTTTCCTTCCGTAAAACCTATATTTATGTCGGAGTGTAGGATTACTAAGCTATCTTTTCTGGACTTCCCTTTCCTAAAACCATATTGTGAGTCAGGCAATTTATTCTGGGATTCCAACCACCATTCGAGTCTAGACTTAATCATTCTTTCGAATGAAGAATCCTTCTTTTTTGTTTTCAGTATACAGGAACTTAATGAAATTGGTCTGAAGGAAGTGGCCAATTGTGGATCCTTACCTGGTTTGAGAATCTGTATAATGCCATATTCCCGCCAAGATTCTGGCATTAGATTATTGTGCCATTTTTAATAAAATGGTTTTTAATTGTATAGGTAACTTGTGAAGCATTATATAGTGGATGTTATCTTTACCGGGGGAGCTATTAGAATTATTTTTTAATGACTGAAGAAGTTCTGGCAAAATAAAATTATCTGATAGTATCTCGCGATTTTCATCACAATCTTTATCATTATCTCTTCCGTGATTGATTTGGGACGCTACTAAAGGAGGGGCTAAAATGTCTAAAAATTCCTCGCACCAGTTTCCCATGAGGGGAATCAATCTATTAGAGGTTTTACGATTTTTTAGAACGGATAATTTAGTCTATACTTCTTTAATAGGGTTACTTTTATTAATACTCAAAGTAAATAACCTCCATGACTCCCTTTTCTTATTTTTTTTAACATTTTTGAATTCCGCATCAGACCTTTGGTATTTTATGAGATTAACGGTGGAAGGGTTATTTTTATAAATTCTGAAAGCAGCTTTCCTTTGATTAAGGAATAGCGCTCATTCGTCATCCCACCAATTTCTACTAAATTTTTTATTGAAAAATGGTTTATAGGAAGTTATCGTGCCTTCATATGCTTTATTAAGATATTTTACAAATTCATCGTATGTGGGGTTATCAGGAAGTAATGCGATATTTTCTAACGTAATTCTTTCAAATTAGGACCAATTTGTGGATTTAATTTTTCCATTTTCTAGTGGTGGTATTATTCTTTTGTTAAGTAAGTTGTAAGTTTGTTCTTTTTTATGCTGGATTTCTATGATTATGGGGAGGTGATTAGAACCGATGGGATTATCATACACCTTCCATGTAGAACTGTAAACATTGTTTATAGAACTTAGCGTTATTTCTTTTCTGCCGAATATTGTCTACTAGGGTTGGGGATCCATCATTTAAGAGAACTAGATTAGTTTTATCAATCGCTGAGACTAATTTTTCTCCCATCTTATCACAGGTGTCACACCCCCATTGATAATGGTGAGCGTTTGCGTCTCCTCCTATAATTACGGGACTTTGAAAATTAATTAAAAGATTTTCCCAGTTTTCTTTTGTTGCTTTATATCCTGGTTTAGCCTAGAATGAAACAGCGTTTAATTTAAAGTGGTTATGTATATGTATACTTGCAGCATCGATGTCAACTTCTTTTATCTTTTGAAAATTTTTAATTTGATTAAAATGATATTTCGATTTTATAATAATTGCTACTCGTCCATATCCGTCATTTCGATCCGACCTGATGATATTGTATCCAGGGAAATTGACATATTTATCTGTTCTAAACCAAGTTTCCGATATTAGAGCGATATCGATGTTTTCGGAAAATAGAAAATATTCCAAACTATTTTTGTTAGCTATGGCCGATCTTGCGTTCCATTGTAATAATTTTAATGTATCTGTCATATTTTTATGTAAAATTTGAATTTTTGTATAATTATTATATTGATACTAAAATATTAACTATACGTACGTCTGACTATATTTGTATAGATAAATTTCCAGCCCTATCTTTTATCATATTTTTAATTTCATCCTCTGTGACATTTTGATTTTTGGATGCTAAAACAGTTATTTACCACTGCCAGGAGAGCATCCGTTAATAAATTTAACTGATCCTCTTTCTTTAAGATATTTCCTTTATTCCTAAATGTTTTTTCTTTATAAGGATTGTCTGTGATAGGTTGAGAAGGCAATAAGGGGACAGAAAAATCTTTTATTATATTTTCGCGCATTTCCAAATCAGCAAATTTCTTTTTGAGGGTTCAAAACTCTTTGCCTTTTTACTACCCTAATTTTATTTCTTACATAGTTCTTGGATGAATTTGCCGTGTTACTCTTGGATTGATCTAAAGTCAGAAATTCATCTACAGTGTTCCTTAACGCCGCCCAACTGTACGATTTTCCCTCGATTTTGGTATTTTGATATTTTTTTGTTTAATGTACTCAGTACATATTTCCTTCACCAAAGAGGAGTGATTCCCTTTACAATTTATAAATTTTAATAATGTATTTGGTGGACAATTTTCAGTTGCGTGTTTTTCAGAGCATTTTCTACACCGTGTTGTTGTGCTCTTGCATTGATTGGTATTATGCCCGTAGCGTAAACAAGAGTGGCATTGTGACACAGATTGAATGTATGGGTGGACTTCGCACCTAACATGATGACGTATCAAGGTAGAAGTTGCCCTCTAAACGTGATTAAAACGGACTTAGTAGGTTTGTATTCGGTAGTTTTTGTTTCTTTATTGATGATTTTTTTATTAAATCGTCTAACGCTTATAACTTTTTGGGTGTCAGAATATAAAGTTTTTAAATTCTCTAAGATTTCTGATTCTGATAAATTCGAGTCTACGTCCCTGATCACTCCTTTTTTTTTCTAACGTAAAGCTTGGAATATTCGAATTCCAGAGTTCGAATCTGACATGGCTTATGATATCTTTATTATTCGCCACAGTTCGTCTCGTGGGCCGAGAGACCCTCCTGTGGCAAACCCAGCCTCTATAAAGTGGGTACCCTTAATTGAAAAATTAAGGGGAAAGAACCTGGCGGTTGAGCGTGATCACGGTCAAATCACCTCCTTGCACGACCGCTGACCAAGTAACAGTACTCTTCCTTACATAGTACTGAACCCAAGACCCTTTAAGGGTTGTAGTGGTACAGGTTAAAGCTTGGAATATAAATGATTAGTTGTTTCGTTTTTAAATTTTCTGACCTATCTTAAGCGTTCGCTTGCTCTGCCTGCCGGGTTTCCACTTTGACTCTATTTCTGCCTATTTTATAGATGTTTAAAATGTTGATATATATTCCCGGACAAGAATTATTTATTAGTTTTCCAATAGACATAGGATGTAGTCGTCCTATTCCTGCTCCTTCTACAGAATTACTTTCGATAAAAACGAAGTATGGACCCATATCAGATGGATCGTAATATCACTCGGTTTTTTGGTTATTTTTCCTTAAGTTGGTATCTGATTGTGGAATTATGTTACCGGATTTACTAGTTGTTTCGGTTTCCATTTTGGATTCTTTAATATTTTCAATAATTACGGTGTTTAATTGAGTATTTTCATTTTCAATATCTGGAGGAACTTTCCCCCACCCATCACTACTGTCCGACATTATTATTAAAATTTATATATTACATACTAAAATATACTAAAATAGACAGCTTACCTCTTGAGAAACAAAACAAAATGAAATGTAAACTGAATACCCCAACTTATTTAATAAAATAAATCAAATTAATACAAAACTTAAATGCTATTCTTATCTGTAAGTCCTGTTAACGTAGCACTAATCCCTAGGTCCTTTCAGCACGGCTGACGAAGCTAGACTGCGACGTTTTGGAGTTTATGTGGGAAAAAAAAAATTAAGCTTTATGTTCTAATTAGTAAAAATCAACATATATCAAAAAGTCATTGGTCTACATAAAAATTATTTTAAATAAGTAAATTTTATTTCAAATAAAGTTTTCATCGAGGAAATTTAAAAATTATTAACAAATAAATAAAATGTGTTTGTTTATAAGAACAAGGAAGTGATACAAGTGAATCAAAATAGTATATACATCATCATACATATATATGTACATAAAAAATCGTATATACATAAATCGTATAAAATACATTACTTTTTCATTTTCGTCACACAGTTTTTGCATAAAAGATTTGAATGTTGCAAACACAATGAAGTAGAAAATGTGTAACGTTTTCTGTTTATTCTATTTTAAAATTTATTATTTATTTTGGGTGAGTTCTATTGACCCTTGATCCCATGAAAACAAACCGAAAAATACTACCCTTACCTACACCTTTTAACTACGTAGGGGCTTTAAAATTTTAATTATTATTATTATTAGGGCACCAGTAAAATAATATATATATTTATCAATGTATAAGATAACATAAAATAAACCAAATAAATGTCACATATATTTATAAAACATATATTAAAGTTCTTACCTTTGTTACAAATTATACTCCAATCATATTGTGGAAATAGAATTCAAAAACAAAACAATTGTTCGTCCTTTGTGATCTCAATGTATAGTTCTAAATCTATTAAGAAATACTATACATTCCAGTAAATAATGTTTACCAACAAAAAATTTTCTTGTTAAGGTTAATAAATAAAATAAAATAAATAAAAGTATTTTGATTAATAAACAAAATTTAATAAGTTCTTTTATTGAGAAAATATCCAATCTCCCTTCATACATCAAACACACAATACATATATATAAAAATGTTCATTGAAATATTTTTCATGACTAAAGTTGATTTTTAATAACCTTACAATTATTTAAAGTTATTATATTCTTTGTTTGATATTTTTTTTTTTTGAATAACTATTTTTTATTTTAATTGCATATGCATAATAATATCTGATCAAATAAAAAAATTAATTACCTGGATTGTATACAATCTCATAACAACGATTAGTGTCGAACAGTTTGTAAAAAAAATCACCAAGAGCAAACTTGAAGGTTCTTTTCTTCAGGACAGGTTCGTTTCTGATAAGGTTTCAAATAGGTAGAATAGTGGTTATCAATTATAACAGTTCTCACGATAACCTCACTTCTCCTTCAGAAAGCGCCTGAGTAGGTCGGTTGACTCTATCTCTCCCCTCCACTATTCAACATAAGCTCACACGTCCAAACTCCACTAGCTCTCGAAACGATCTCTTTACTGTTTGCATTCGATTTCGTCCACGTGTCTCTGTTAAACGATTTTCAAATTCCATTTAACAAAGTTTAGAACAAAAATTTCAGAAATGTGACATTGGTTTAGTTTAAAATATCCCAAAAAGCATTTATTTTCTAAATAATGTATTCAATCAAATTTTAGAACAAAACCGGGTAAACTACCCATCGCGATTTTACAAGACCCTTGTAAAAAATCCCTTTATCATTTTTGCATTTTTCAGATCCTTTACAAACGCTATACAACTGTATTGTGTCAGCCTTGTTTTCTTCGCACTAGAACTTGGCATACATCTTTTGCACTTTCCTTTAGATGGGGCAGGCTCCACTGTAGTATCAGAAATCACATGCCTCATGCTCCTTTTCTGTTCAAAAGAGTCTTGTTTACCATCATTTATCACAGGAAGTTGGTTAGAAATGTTTTCATTTTTAGAGGTATTAGAAGGATCATCCAGATGGATATCCTGTGCTTCTCTGTTTTCAACCGAGTTTCTAAAATATTTGGATTTTCCCTGAACAGATAATTGGGGTATATCCTTCTTGACTTTTCTGTAAAATGATTCAATCCTCAACTGCAACGTTTTTGGAATTCCATTTTTTTTCTCTACTCGTCTAAATAGTTGATCTTTTATCAATTGCTGGCCTAGTTATTTGAGAAAAAGCCAACATTTGCTACCCTTTTGTAAATTTTTAAATAAAATAATTTAAGAATTTATACCCGCCATGTTCAAAATTGACTAAAATATAACCATAGGCCAAAGTTTCGTGTTTCGCAATACACTAAAATTTTCACACATTTGGTCAATGGTGTCTACCCCGCCTTTATGCTTGTAGTAAGTAATTATTTCTGGTTTCAGTTTAGCGCCTGTGGATTCGTCATTCGCATTGTCGTTGTGCATTGAAGATGTAAGAAGCACATTCTTCTTAGGTTTGGGATGATATGACTCAAGAGTAGCTTTAGGGCGGAACCCGAATTTACTTGAATGTAGAGCACGGTTTGAAAGAACTTTAAATTCTGTTGGAATTTGTATTTTATTTTTCTTCAACGTCCCAATAACACTGAGCCCCATTTTAGCCAAATCTTCCACCAGATTTATGTCAGAAAACCAGTTATCCATGGTAAGGTTTCGTCCAGAATAGATTACCGGTTGAGCTAATCTTTTTACGACGTCTACTAGTCTGTTGCTCACAGCGTAAGGTGAGTCTTCCTGTTGGCTTCCCACGTAATCTTCTAAATTACTCACATAAAAAACGGAGTTGTCAACCAGAGCATATATTTTAATGCCGTACTTTCTTGGTTTCGATGGAATTTATTGTATAAAACGGCACCTACCACAGAAACCTTCTTAATTTCTCATCTATTGCTAAGGCTTTCTCCTGGTGTGTGGCATTTTTGGCAATTGGCTACAAATAATTCAAAAATATCTCTGACAGGAGCTAGCCTATCGTTCTCCAGTTGCTGGGTGCATGAGAGCCTGTTGTCGAACCTGAGACATCTTAGAAGGAACAGAAAACGTTTCCTACTCATAGTTACGGGGAATACTTCACACCCAAATCCATTGGAATCCCAGAAATCTCGAGTATTTAGTCAATTTGCTCGAAATCAGCCAGCTTAATACAAAAGCCCAATTAGCGCTTCTAATTCAACTGCGTCCGTGGGACGGCAGTCTCTATCCCTACTAAAATTTGACCTTTCTACAAATTCCATGTACTGATTAGTATATCTAATAATGAACTCAAGCATCTCAGGAGTAAATAACTGACCCTGACCCCAAGTATCATACGGAGTTTTAGCTAAGCGGGCATCACCTAGAATCACCCCAATGCTGATGGTCAACTTATTATGGTTCCCTCACCTCTGCCGATAAGGAGCCTTCTTCCATCTCCAAAAGTCAATTATTTTGCCTTTCACATTCTTGAATGCTGTGAAATATTCCTCATCTTCTAAATTTTCTTCTTCCTCAGCTTCACTCTTCTCTTGTGTCCGAATTTCCCGGTCTTTCCTAAACTACCTCTTCTTCGTCAGCTTCCCATTCTTCATCTGGATTATCAGCATCGAATAGTATTTGTCTAACAGCTTCAAGATCTTTAGGATATGACAGAAAGCAAAATTAGAGGTTTTTTTAATGGACCAAGCTGTTGAGGGGGATTCAAAATCCATCGGGGGCAGCGTTTGGTTCTTTCTGGGAAAATGACCCTTCTAATATGCTTTTATTTTTTATAATTTTTTTATTACTACCTGATCCTTACTTAAATCCCACTTAATTAAAGTACACACCGTATTTTTAGTATCGTATAGAGTATTTACTGCATCATGGGCATAGGTGAGTTTTTTGTTTACAACTAGCAAACAAAGGGGTTAATCGAAAAACTGTATACAACCGAAAATGTTCTCCTTGAAAACCTGAAAAGATTGACACCATTAAGAAACCTCTACTACCAAATCTCTTTTACCAAAACGCGGTTTTGAGCTTTTAACTTGCAATCGAAGGCGAAATGAGTGATTTGTATATTTTTCCGATGTAGCGGTTAAGGAATGCTTCAAAATGCCTCATTACAGCGTACCGACAAAAAAAAAGGCCTTGAGAAATAATATATTGTATGATTATATAGATATCAGATAATTTTTTTATATTAATATATGGAGATATTATTGACTACATCTCGATTTTTTTTACATAATTTTAACAAGATTAATTTTGAAAAAAAAAGAAACTGAAATAAGAATTGCTTTTGAAATATGAGTGGTTACTATCGTAGAAAATCCAACCCTAATCTATCATCCCTAGTGCAATGATCAATTTGATCAAATATTTTGAACATGTTCGATTTTTTGGATCCAAGTCTATCAGCGCTCCTAGGCGGCCAGAAGACATACTAATCTCTCAAGCCTAGCTTTGAAGGTGCCATTATCCATATTTTTGTGTTGTAAATAGGCTAAAATTTTCATTATGCTTATGAAGTAAAACAAAACAACAATAAATAACATAAATGTATTTATGTATTTTTTACATATTAAAATAGTAATAAATTTCTTTAGCCAAATAAGCTTGATAAAATACAATTATTTCTGTTTTGCCCCAAAATCCTCTTCTGAAATGCTCCTCCAATTCTATTAAATCACTAAAAACAAAATATAAAGTTTATACAGTTAAACTTACATAAAGTCTAGTTGTAAAGTAATTAAATTAAAGCTTGAATTTGAAAGAACTTACATCAGCTAATCCACTAGGTTATGTTGTGAATATACAGAAAATTTAGGTTTCGCAAATCAACTATCTTTCACTTACTTTGAGGAAAGAAACTCAAAATTGAATTGTAAACCTCAAATAGTATTGAACTTGTCAAATTGTAATTAAAACATAAAGAAAACACTACTGGATAGCTATTTTTAAAGCTATAGGAGCAGTACAGCTCCTAGAACATTCCCTAATGGTTCTTAAAGTGAGATAAAAACAAGACACAAAAGTAGAGTAAACCATAACTTACCTTGTTATTACAATGACTTTTCGAATATTCCTGTTGTGACTTGTATGAAACGTCAATAACATCACAAGGATAAGTTTAACAATAAAACACTGTTCCAAATAACTTTAAAAAGTTGTCCCCGTGTCAGAAACTACCTTTTTTTTAGGTTTAACAAAGGCATATTACTAACAAACTGAAGAGGCTAATCACTATCGAATAATGGCCAACTAGTGTTTTGGGAAGTAGTACGACTATTAAACGGTGGAGCGCTACCGTACTTAGATCCAAGACTTCGAACATATCTCATATTTTGGAAACATTGTTTGATCAAAGAGCGTTTACACGGTAATATTTTATGTCACATGTCACTTTGTTCCAAGCTTGGATCCAACAATGTTACCGTGTAAACAGGACTTAATATTTGTTACTTAACTATTTTTCTTTTGATTTATTTCTCACTTTACCTGATTTCTGACCACTCCTTTGCTGAAAAATTTTGTTTTGTTCGAAAATTCGTGGCTGTTACAGTGTTGACTGAACACTTTTGCTTTGGCTTTTCGTTTGTTATTGTTTTCCCTGTGGCAGTTTCTTCTTTTGTTAACTTGTTAGTTTGAACCACTGCTTCATAAGCATAACATTAATTTTGGTAAAATAGGGATGCAAACAAATTACTTTTGGAAAAAAAAAACTTGTATTTAAAGAAAATAAACATACTTCTTAATAAATTGAATTAAAAGTCTCATATAAATTCAGGACATAATAAACCCAGTTTTTCAGTAGTTGCAACGTCTACATCAGTCTAAATGTTTTCATCTTTTTTTTTTAATTTTAACTCTATATAACCTGTTTTTAATTTCACAACCACAGTTACATTATCACAAAATTTTATCAATAATAGCGAGTTTATTATTGACTAGGTATGTATATTATAAGCAAAAAAAACCGCAAATAAAAAAAAGGAACTATGCAAATATTTTGTCTCCAATTTGGACGGCTTGAAAATAAAACCTGCTAGGTTAGGTATGCACATTGAAGTTATTTTAAAAAGAAATTTCAGAATGAATTGTAAGTCAAAATTAGCCCGTTTAATGTAATTATTTACTAAGAACATTCAATCTTTTTTCTCTTCTGCCGCCGCCTCAGTTGCTTCTCCATTTGTCTCCTCCATGGGCTGGACCTTGGGTGATGGCGTATAGCTCGGTCCTGGAAGTAGAGTAATGCCCAGTTCCGCCGCAGTTGGTCTATGACCTGTAGGTTCATATAGCTAAGGTCTTGATGGGCTGTATGGTTCCGGCTCCATGACTGGGGCAGGAACTGGAACCTCCGCTGGCTGGTTCATGATCGGAGTAGGCCCGGGAACTTCAGCTGCTTTCTTAGGTGGTACCACGTAGGTGACTGATCATTGGCGATGGAATCAGACCGTCTAGAAGCCATTTGATAATGGGAGTGGAGGATCTGATGCCTGCATCACCCTTGATATAGCAGGAGGAGCATTCTTCAAGTACATCCGAAACATATGGACTGAATAATGACTGGGCTACTGTAGACGATTTAACTTGTTAAGTCTCACTCAGCGAACTTTACTCTCTTTATCTTTCTCCCCTATCGAGTGGTATATGGCTTATGCTCTCTGCCGGTATGACCTTTGGACTCCATTTCATGCTGGAGATAGGCTGGTTTGACTTGATTGAGTGACACCCTCTCATTTCTACCACTCCTACGGATTACCATCGTTTTATCGGATTGAGATAGGAAGGGAAAGGACTTAGGTAGGGAGGAGTCAGTGGCTTATGTAAATGTCGTCACGAAGGAAAATATGTGTGCAAGTCTTTAGATCTTGCGGTACGAATATTTTAACCTGCGAATGTTGTCTATGAGCACAAATGTTAATGAGGTCTCTTTGAATCATAATTTAGTGGGGAGTATATGTAGTTGATGGTGTATGAATAAATCGCCAGGTAGCCGCAATGTTTACCCATACAGTTCTTCAGCGACGCTGAGGTTCGCATCTTCCTTGAGGACAGTTTCTAGTCCTAACAGTAGGGCAGGAAGGATTTCCACCTAGTTGGTATTATTGTTTGCGTCCATTCCTGCCACCAGAGCTGTTTTGAGGTTACGGTGCCAGTGTTCTTAGCCAGAGGATGAAAAGCGGTAGTACTATCTTCTTTATCCTTAGGAGACGGATTAGGCTAACCTTTTTGCTTAGGTTTTTCCGTGCCTTATTCGTTCCCCTTTGATTTTACAAATTTGGTATTTTTTATCGATTTTGGAAACTTGACGTGGAGTTTTAACGACAATTTTACCGGAATAAATGACGCTGATGTCATCGCTTTTCTCGTTTGCATTGTTTATATATTTTTGTTTATTTTCTTCTAATTTGTTTTTAACTGCTTTGTGTATAATTTCCAATTTTTATGGTGGTCTTTGACTAACTGTTCTTGTATGAATGAATGTTCTTTAAAAGAATTTGTATCAGTACCGAAGGTTATTTCGTTCGATGTTAATTTCAATTTGGTAATCGTGGAATTATAAACTAGTTTTAGCTAATTCTAAAATTTCTTTGAACGGTTTGTCCGGATGTTCTAAATATATAACTCGCATTTGTTCTAAAAGATTGGAGCTTGCTCTGTTTAATATTCCTAACGAATTTGAATTTTGAGGAGTTGTTTCATGCTTCTGAATGTTTAGGTATTTTAATAAATCTTTTGAATACTAAATTGTCAAATTCACGGCCGTTATCTGTGGTTAAAAGGTTTGGTTTTGGAAAGATATTCAAATAGGCCACAAGAGCATCTTTTGTATCTCTTTGATTGTTGGTTTCCGATAGATAAGTAAACATCCTTCAAAAAAACATCGACAATGCATTGAACATATTTGCCGTGGATATGAATCGTATCCATTTGTATTTCTTCGAATGGTTTGGTTGGTGTGGGAGTTATTTTGAATTTAGGTTTTGGTGGGTCATATTTTGTTTGTAAGCAGATTTCGCAATTTGAAACCAAAAATTTAATATTTCTTAACTTGTTAGGCCAGTAATATTCATTTTTTAATTTTTCGAATGTTTCCTCCGCTGCTCTATGGTGGGTTTTGCTTATATGATAATCAGAGATTAGTTCGTCCTGTTGGTCTTAATCGGTTATGTCCGTGACATAGTTAAATATCTTTTTAGCCTATTTGTTTGAAATTTCGTTCTAAATAATTCGCTTATATTAAACTATGTTTTTTCTAAAAGTTCTATTTCCGATTCTATTTTACTTTTAGTCGAACAGAATATACCGTATGTCGTGTTTCATCTTATGAACTCTCATAATGAATTTTCTAAATCCTCTTCAATCTCGTACCCTAAAACATATATATCACTTCTATGTTTGGTTTGAAAAGGTTGGGAGTTAAGTGTGTTTGAAAATCCCTTCTGAACTATAATTTGATGTTTTTCTATATTAACGGGTTTCCTCTTGTCCTCGTTAATCATTATTCTGTTTTCGGAAGATGAGTTGTCAGAATGAACAGTCTCTCTTTCTCTGATTCTGATGTGTAATAAATCCTGTTTTTCGGTAGGGAATCTTGATAGAAAGTCGACTATTTATTAGCTTTCCCTTCTATATGTTTTATATTGAAATCAAAATCTTCCAACACTATTTTCCACCTAATTAACCTAGCGTTTTAGGTTTTAGATGTTTTCATGTATTCTAACGGTTTGTGATCAGGGTATATATGAAATTTTCTACCATATAAGTAGGGTTTAAAGTGATTACACGCCCAAATTATGGCTAGACATTCCTTTTTAATTTGTGGAATAGTTTGGTTCGGCTTTATTAAGCGTTCTAGAGGCAAAACAAACGGGTAATTCGACGTTATTATGTTTTTGGCTAAGGACCGCGCCGACAGCGACATTGCTGGCGTCAGTCGTTAAACAGAAATCTTTAGAAAAATCTGGGACTTGTAGGACCGGGCTACTACTAATGAGTTCTTTAGGTTTTTAAACGCGTCTTTATAAGAAGATGGGTTGATATTTATTCCTTTTCTTCATGATTTAGTAAGAGGAGATGCGATTTTCGCGTAATTTGGTATAATTTTTCGGTAATAACCGGTTAACCCTAGAACAATTTTTATTTCTTTTTCGGTTTTCGGACGTTTTGCTTCCACAATGGCTCAAATTTTAGCTGGGTAGGGTTATATACCCTTTTCCGATATGATGTGACCTAAGAATAACAATTCACGTTTACAAAATTCCTTTTTATCCAACTGGATTTTTAAATTGTGAAGCTTTTGTAAAACCGTTTCATTATGTTTCATATGATTCGCCATATTTTCAGAAAAAATTATTATGTCATCCATATAGATGAGGGCGTTAAGGACATCCGAAAAAGTTATATTCATTGCTCGCTGAAATGTTGCGGGAGCATTACAGAGTCCAGAAGGCATTCTAAGAAATTCAAAATGCCCTTGGTCGGTTGAAAACGCGGTCTTGGGGATTGAGTCATTTTCAACCCGGACTTGGTAGAATCCGGAACATAAGTCCATTGCCGGTTGATAGTTGATAGTCCATTGCCGGAAGATAGGAGCACGACCTAAATTTCCAAGCAAGTCTTCAATATTAGGGAGCGGTTATTTATCTGGAATAGTTAGTTTGTTTAATTTTCGATAATCAATAACCATTATCACTTTTCTTCTGTCTGGTTTTTTGGGAACAGTCCAAGCTGAGGAGTTATAAGGGGAATGATTTTGTTTTCTAGTAATTTGGTGATTTCGTTTTTTTTAATATCATCGCGGAATTGATGGGGAATAAATAGGTTCTGTTTTATTTTTAATTTTATGTTCCAAAATATCGGTTGCAGACAACTCGTCTTTGTTTTAAAAATGGAGGGGTATTTTCTTAATAGAAATTTAAGTGTTTCTCTGTCTATAGGAATCATATGATCTCCACAAATTAAATTTGGAATCTGTTCAGAAATGTTTTCCGAACTGGGGTAGGTTTCTTCAACCTCTTCAACAAGAAGATCATGGAAATATACTTCTAACGTTTTATTATTTTTACTAATTATATTTAAATTATTCTCGTAGATACCTGGTGGGATTTCTATTTCATCGGTTTTTAAATCAATATAAAAAATTCCTTCATTGTTTATCGGCACCGAATTAACTCCTTCTTTTAAATTTGCTTTGCGGTTTTCATCACGTAGGCAAAACTTTAATGAACCATATTTTGTTGTTATTAGACGATCTTGAAATTCGATTTTAGATTCCATATCGTCCATGGTTTGATTGCCGATTAATAAATCATAATTTGGACTAAACTTGTAAATAATTGTTTTTAGTTTTTCTGGGTTTTTTAAAAACGTGGTGTCACAATAGGTGCATAATACTTCGTCACCATATTTTTCCCCTGTTGCTGTTTTAAAACGAATTTTTCCTTTACTCGTGTTACTTCCTTTGGAACGGTATCGGGATTAATAAAATTACTCTTCGAACCTGTTAATGTAAATGAAATTCTAATACTAAGGATCGTCCGTTTTGTTCTGGGGGTTTCCTAAAAAATGAGGGAGTTGAATTCGAGTTCTCTTATTCTCGCGCCTCTCGGATCTTCCTATGTTTCTTCGATTTCAAAAACTGGTTGTTTCGGAGATTGAGAGTTAGCGCTTCTCATCGAAACCGTTTGACCTGTTGTGCCGTTTAGGGTCGCTGATAATTATTATGAAATTGTTTTTTATTATTTTGCCTGTATTGTATTAAAAAAAATTACGTTGATCTTGAGGACTCCATTCTCGATTGTGGACCTCTCTAGGTTGGTGATGATTTTGATGATTATAATTCGGGTTATAATCGTATTGGGGATTGTATAGTGAGGATTTTAATGGTGTTTATTATAGTGTCCGTTGTTGTGATGATTCTTATGGTGTTTTTTATGACTTTTATGATGATCAAATTTTTTCCTTTGAAAATTTTCGGTTTTATCACTGGCTCGATTCATTGATCCTGATGAAATTAAATCGTCAAATAGGAGATGATTCTCATTTTGAATAAGATTCCTTAAATCATCTAAATTCTTAAGTTTCTTGGTTTTAGTCATCAAGTAGGTTCTAACTGCAAAGGCATATTGGTGAAGAAGTGGTAAAGTAATTGGTTTTATAAATAAGAAATTATGGTTTCCCTATTATGAGTTTTGTCTATTCTATGCCGCAAAATTATTAGAGTACGATTCTTATCTAATCTCTGTAGAAAATCTAGAGGGTGTTCCTTATGTTTTATATTGGTATTAAACAATTCAAAAGTTAATTGTTCGATGGATCTCAAATCGCGGAAAGTTCTTTCTAAATAATTTAGGAGTTCGTCTATTGTTGCTAACTCATATATTGTATTAATATAATCTGCACCGCGCGCGGACTTAGCTAAGTAATCTTCTTTCATTTAATTCTTTAGATGTATTATTTCTAGCACAACAATGTTTTTAACTTCTCTAACGACACTTAAAAATTTTAATAAATTATGCGGATTACCATAAAATTGTAGAATATGGTCATAGTCTGCACTTTTAATTTGAAATGATTCCATCTTTTCAACTTGTTTTAATTTATCAATTTGTTCAGCAATACAACAGTGAAGGGTCGGAATTCATAAAATTTTAACAAAGTAATATAAAATGCAATAAAAATAAAATTAAATAAAATGAATTAAAATAAAAGAAAATACAACAAAGTTTATCTTAAATTCTTACTATTGGAGAGCCGTGAAGTTCTGCTGGATACCTGCGACCAGTGAGTCCAGTGAACTGCTACTTAGGATACCTCGGGTGAGTGATGTCATAGGTTGAATCTTCCAAAATCGTCAGAATCTTCTGGTACTTTGGGTAGATATCAAAGTTCTTCAGAGTTCGGAGTGAGCTGCGAAGACAAATCAAGATACCTAGAAACAGTGATTTCTTGATGCTTGCAGTCCCTGTGTTCGAACGCCAGTTAACGTGCTGCCCTAACAGTGAACTTAAAAAAAAACTTCTGGACCTCGGAGGTAAACTGCACTATGTCATTTTAATCAACTTTCCAGTAGAGCAGTTTGAATGCGGTTGCAACCATTTTATGTTCTATAATAAACTATATTTCAACCAGCAAGGCAGTTAAACCAAATTTTAAACATAATATATACCAAATGTATACAATCCCATTAATAAAAACTCTTAAGTTAAATTAATTAAAATTTTGTTTTAATTATGATAAAAAATGCTAATTTCATAGGACATAGTGCAGTATACCTCCAATAATTCTACTTGGTTCTTAGATATTTTTGGATGATATAAAAGGATTTAAATTACAAAAATCTACTTTAAAACAAAACCTTTTTATTTAAAATAAAAAAAATATATATAGTACATTTAAAATATGGAAGATAAAATTAAATACAATATAAAATAAAACATGGTTATTATTTTTAATCGTTTGGTGTAGGATAGTGTTCAGAGTTATTGTAAGGTAAGTAGTGCAAAAAAATGCCTTTTTTTCCATCTATGTTATTTGTTTGCCACAGCAATATGTTTACACCCTCAGATCATCATCATCAGGCAATTTTTGGAAGTGAAAATGAAAAAAACAAAAACTTTTTATTGAGAAACTGTTAAAAAATGGTAAACCCTTGAAAACAAAATCAGAACCTGCTGCTGAATGAAGCAGTTTTTTGGGAGAATTATATATAATTTCAGCTTCATTCACCTACAGGTTTTGATTTTGTTTTAGACGGTTTACAATTTTTTAAGAGTTTTTCAACCAACATTTTTTTTTACATTTTCAACTACCTGCCTGATGATGATCTGAGGGTCGAAACACGTCGTTCTGACAAATAAATAACATTGAAGGTTACACGGCCTTTTTTTACACTACCTATCTTACGACAAGGTTATTCCTCATCTTCACGATAGTATCTCGCATTATTGGTGGTTTCCATGGTTTTATAGAAGTTATGGCTCTCACTGGGCAAAAATAGGCAAGAGATCCAATAGATCCTTATGTTTTTTGTCAGATATAGGCCTGGGACTCTTCCTGATAGGTGGCAATTCAGAAGGCATAATGCCTGATCTTCGTTTTAGGTTAACCTCTTTGAAATTAGAATCAGAAAAGGATTCTTTATAATATAGAATTCCAATATGTTCCTGGCGAAATTGAAACTGAACGCATTGGGAAATTAGAAATGTCCAATTTTCTGTTGATATAAGGGGACCTGGAAGTGCTGTATAGCGACTTGAACGCTTTAAATTCATTCAGCTCCATGTTATGGACCACATAGTTTTTTGAGCACTGCTTCACCAACAGTTGCCAATGAGTTGGCGTTAAAATAGTCAGCGAATTTTGTGCCAACCTTTTTTTCTTTTCAATGGCAACATGAATAGTATCTGCTTCCATATGCGTATGGCCTTTTAATAGAAATTTATGATTAATTTCTTTAATTTGCGACCACTTTGTCATGATCCAAAAATAGGAGCAGATGATCATGATGTTTTTATTTTGGCCATAGCAATTATCAGACCACCATGTAATATTTTCTATTTGAGAACCTGGAATTGTTGCTTCTGCCCAGGTTAGCAATGCAGAAGCAATTTCTTCTCCTCCTCGCCCTGCTTTGGTTTCATCCCACATCATGCAGTGAGCTGTGTTGTCAGATGAATCATACATTGTAAAATCAAAAGTCCACAATTTCCTTTTGTAGAACGAGGTTCCGCAGTTCAACAGGGGTGTTGGAAGGCATTTTTGTAGGTCCATGGTTAGTACTCTATGAGTTAAATTGGCTTGATTAGTATCGGCGCTCTTCATTTTGTACCTGGTACTTGCATCATTAAGGTGAGCATCATATTCATTTTGATTGTCTTCTGCATTTGAATTAGTTTTTGTTGAAGTCTTAGAGATGTCACATGTGTAATTTTGTGGTGGCTTTTTTTTTTTTTTTTTTTTTTTTTTTTTTTTTTTTTTTTTTTTTTTTTTTTTTGGGGGCTTTAAGGCTTCCAGTGAAGCCCTATACTGCCCATACTAACACCCATGGCACTGGGTGATACTTCTCCTATGAAAGAAAAGCACCACCCAGGGCGGGACTTGAACCCGTAGCTCCGGCATGGGAGTATGGCGCTTTACCGCACAGCCACACCGGGCCCCTTGTGGTGGCTTGAATCCCAACTTAAATCGCTTATTGAAAACATCATAATAAACCCATTTCTTCGCAATATTAATCAATTCGAGATTTTTGGTTTTACACTCTTCAATGTACAATTCGTACATTGTTGTCAGTTCTGGTGACAGGAATTTTTTCGCACACTTCTCTCTACTGTAATGGCTCTCATAAGAAGGAAACGAAGATATATGATTTATAACACTATCAATCACAGTTTGAGGAGTTTTATTTTTTGGCTCATGTTTGCCTCTACCATCTGTTTCAATCAGTCCTCTGGATTCACTTTTTTTAAGGGCTCTATTCACTGCAGTATTTGAAATAGACAAGGTGTTCAAAAACATAATCTTGCAGACTTTAATATTCATTTCATTGACAAAAAACTTGTAAATTAGCGATTTTGTTTTCTGTTTTTTCACTTTTGCTCGATGAAAAGTTGGCTGTTCTGTTTTCACAGATGCAGTAATAAATTGCCATTTACCATCATTATCCCTTTACGAACTCCAGAAATTTTTAAATATCTCCATCCTCTGTGTCTCAGTAATTTTTTCGTAACACTTTAATTTGCACGCGCAGGGTGGTCTGATTACCCTTTGTGAAATGGTTTTCCCTTTATTTAGTTTTACTTTCAATTTTACGTTTTAACTTGGATGGCTGATTTGCTTCGTCAATTCCATTAATTTCTGCATCAGAGTCTGAGGTGGACAGCTCATAAGAACTTGGCTCATAATTGTAATTAGTATCACGCTTTACAAAATCAATCGATGGACTTTATTTTTTTTAATTTATTTATTTAACAACCCTCCCCTGCCTTTAAGGCAATACGGGCGTTTGCAGTTGTGGGGTGGTAGGCATACCTAACAACCCACAGCTGCAATAGAAACAATAGTCCCTTTCTTCGTTTCTTTAGTCTCTCTTCAATTGATCCTCATTCCGGTGGTCTCCCAGGTGCAACTCCTCTTCTTCCCAGAGTGAAGTGGGCTGGTCCAAGGACTTCCTTCCACCCGTAGATGAAGGACTTAAAATGAGGATACCTGTCCTCCGTGACGAGCTGAGGGAGATCGCTCTCCGTCATAGCGTAGAGTCCTGTCTCCCTAATTAGCTTGGCCCTCAGTGCCTCATAGGCGGTACAAGAAAGTACGATATGCTCGGCGGTCTCCGGCACTCCGCAACTTGGGCACAGGAGATTGATATTTATACCGTGGTCTGCGAGCTTCGCTCGGAAACCCCCATGCCCCGTGAGAATCTGTGAGATCCAATAGTCCGGGAGGATCCAAGTTGCTTCTAATCCTGATCCGACAGTGGGGAAGTATTTTCTCAAGGTAGCCCCCTTTTGAGAGGTCGTCCACCGTCGGTTCCATTCCTCTGGTGTATCCTCCCGGAGGATCCTCTTCCATTTGCTGGGTTCATCTGCTATTCTCACTCGGATGTTTTCTGGTAGATCGGCCAAGCCTTGCCTTTTAACAAGATATCTGTTACAATCTTCTCTTAGCAGGAGTTCGAGAGGAATTCCTCCTGCCAAGACCTGCACCGCCTCGTGAGACTCTGTCCGGTAAGATCTGGTGACCCGAAGCAGAGCCATCCGCTGAACAGACGCCAATTTGCACCGCTGTCTCTGAGAGAGATTTCTGTACCATGCTGGGGACGCGTACCTCAGTATACCCAAAACCACTCCTTTGTAAATAGTAAGTGTAGTTGGGTATCTGAGGCCCCCGATGCGACTGAGTCCATTAAGAGCAAGGCCCACCCTACTTTTCAAATAGTCCAAGTGAGGCGTCATACCGAAATTCTTGCCTAATCTAATCCCTAAGTATGTGACTACCTCACTTGGAATTATTCTTGTTCCCTGTATACTCATTGATATAGGGTTAGCCCTATCTGTTTTACCTCTCAAGAGGAGGCTCCTGCCATCCTCAATTTCTTCCTCTCGCACCATCCTGCTACCAGGTTGGCGCAACGTGCTGCTTCATCTTTCAATCGGGCCCTGCTATTTGAGGCTACTACAACAGCCAGGTCATCTACGTAAGCTGTAGCGGGGATCCGATCTTTTTCCAGGACGCCCAGCAACTCGTCGAAGTCTAATTTCCACAGGGCAGGACCAAGTACAGAGCCCTGAGGGCAACCTCGCTCCACTGTTTCTTCTACCTCATAGAAGCTGCCACGAATTTTTAATGTCCTGTCCTGCAGGTAGCTATAGGGTGAGCCCTATCTGTCGTCCCTCGCAAGAGAATGGCCTGAGTCTTGGCAGCGGAAGAAGCTTTAACTTCTTCTTCTCGCACCAGCGCCGCACAAGGTTGGTGCATCGCTCAGCTTCGGTTTTTAATCTGGCTCTGCTGTTCGAGGCCACCACAACGGCCAGATCGTCGACGTAGGCAGTGGAGGGAAACTGCTCATCTTCCAGCGCTCCCAGCAACTCGTCGAATACTATCTTCCATATAGCAGGACCAAGGACGGATCCTTACGGGCAACCTCTTTCCATAGAGCCTTCTACTTCAAAGAAGTTACCCCTTAATTTCAACGTCCGATCTTTCAAGTAGCTTCTCAAAATTTCATATAAGTTGCTGGGAGCCTCATACTTTTGCAACTGCTGGAGCACGCTCGGCCACCAAATACTATCGAAGGCGGAAGAAATATCAAATAGGAGGAGGATGACATACTTCTCCGCCCTCTCTTCAACGTCACGGCGCACTCTCAGCAGAGCATCTGCAGTTCCCCTTCCTTTGGTTGATCCGTACTGCCGTGGATGACTCGCCCGTGTCAAGACTGGCCGTAGGCTCATCATTATTAAGTTCTCCAGTACGTTGCTCATTATAGGGAGGAGACATATAGGCCTATAAGACTTGGCTAGCTGTTTGTCCTTGTCCCCTCCCTTGTAAAGGAGCCTGATGTCGGCAATTTTCCAACTTCTTGGAAAGTAACCCCTTTCCAGGCAAGCGTTGAATATAGCCAACAACTTTTCTTCTATGTAGGGGATACTTTTCTTAAGAATTGCCGCATCAATTGCGTCTAAACCAGGGGCCCGACCAGTTTTTTGCTTGTCTACGGCAGCACGAAGATCCCATATATCCCATGGTGGGCACAGATCCGTACCAGATGGGTATACCGTAGTGCATCTTAAGAAAGCTTCATCGTCATTATCTTGAGATAGATCATCCCTGGGGTATGTCTCAGCGATGAACATCTTCGCTGTCTCTTCCAAAGTGGTTGCCTGGGCACCTCCACTTTTAATTGCTGCGATGACCTCATGTGGGGTGAGCTTACCTAAGGCTACTCTGTATGGGATACTCCAGGGGTTCTTGGATGATTCCTTAACAATACATTCATCCCAAGACTTACGCTTTCTTGAACGCACCTCACTACGGTATATCCTGGCTTTGGATTTGTACTCATTAGGAAGTGTACTGCGCCTCTCGCAAGTGCACCTCTGATATGACCGCCGGGCCTTATAGAGTTCTCTCTTAAGCGAAGTTAAGGCCGGCGTCCACCATGGGACGGGTCGAGTTCTCACCTTCCGGTGCTGGAGGGATTTTTCTGCAGCATCATGGATGACATCCGTAATCCGAGACACCGATGTCTTATGATTAGAGATACCGATATCAATCGATGGACTATTAACTGGTGAGGATTGCGGTTGCTGTACATGTAATGGACCGTCTACTGGCCCTTCTGAATTTGTCAAGACTTCATCCACTCCCCCTTCTGCTAAAATAAGCAATATCTCTGAAGAAACTCCTTTACCGTCCGATATCACCACAAATTCCTATTCTTCAAACATAAGTTGTCCTTGATCTGTAAAAATAAAATAATTAAGAAATTAAGATGTTAGTTGCCATAGCTGGACAAACTTTGTCACGGGGTACTTACCAGTTTGAGGTAAGCGCTGGAGCTCATCTGAATCATTGCAGCAATTTACTATGTCAGGAAAATCTTCATGTTCCATGTTGTTAGCTCCATTGGAGGATGTTGTCGATGGCAATCGATTTTCTGAAAATAAGTGCCATTTTTAATGATTTGTTGACAAAAAAACAAACAAAAAACAGCTACACCAAACTCCATTACCGACTGATATCACCACAGATTCCTCTTCTTCAAACATAAGTCCTTGATCTGTAAAAATAAAATAATTAAGAAATTAATCTATAAAATAAACTGTTAGATTTTAGTTGCCATAGCTAGACAAACATTGTCGAGGCGTACTAACCAGTTTAAGATAAGTGCTGGAGCTCATCTGAATCATTGTAGCTATTTATAATTTCAGGAAAATCTTCATGTTCCATGTTGTTAGCTGCATTGGCGGATGTTATCGATGGCAATTGATTTTCTGTAAAGAAGTACAAGTTTTAATGGTTTTTTGACACAAAAACAAAAAAAAACAACACCATAACTAGGTAGGAGAAATGATTTGAGAATCGAAAGAATGGACACAGATAAAATAAATAAATATTTTTGTTGTAAAATATTGTTATTTTATCCTAGAATTACTCTAGGTGCATTAATAAATTGCTAAAAGATCGGTCGATCTTGAGTTCTTATTTGGTTGATTAATGCCTGGTTACTCACTGTTAAAACAGCTAAAACCTGAGTAAACTGTTCTTTGTTCATCCTCGTCGCCAATTATTGTATTCTGTTCAGGAAAAGGGATTGATAAATAACCATTACACACAATCACAACATCACTGTATTGGACACAACACAGAACTAACTGCCTAAGCATCATACATTGAGGTTAAGCATTATATATACAGCTTATCATATGGATATACTCACTTTTAAATAATTTCACTTTTTATGTCAGGCCAGGGATGGATCCTGAACCATAACACTAAGGATAAAAATTTGTAAATATCATCCGCAATGACTGGTGCCTGCTTTTGTAGCCAAGATTGTTTTAATATTTATTTTTGGCAACTAAGATGGCAACTTCTTGATCATAATAATAATTTGTCCTTTTTACAATCATATCAATAATTTCTTTATCTACCAGTAATATAAAAAAATGTATACACTAGTTACAAATCTAGGGGAAAAGTACAGGATAAACACTTACCTCCGTCTAATTATCTTCAGAGGGGTCTGTGTTATCGTCGAGGTTTAGGTCCTTGATGCAAAATCAGGAATATTTTGTTCATCAGGATGGATAACATTGTCTTCTTCCTCTAAAGTTGTCTCGTCAGAATCAAATTTGTCACCACTACTGTTACCATCACTTGAAATTTCACTGTCACTGGATGATCTTAAGGCTAGTGCCAAATAAACTTGTTGCAGACCCCACGATTTACTCATGGTGTCTACTGGCAATCAAACACTGAGGGTTGCTTCTTAGCTTGAGATGATGTGAGGAATGTAGAAATTAACAGTCCGTGACATTTTTTTGGGAGTATTCTGCGAAGCAATGAGGGTGAGCACTGTCAAAATAGTAGAAAAAACAAGGGATTAAACAACCCCGTGTCAGGCTAGAGGTGAAATTTTACCTTCAATACTTTTTTTCGTCAATTAGGGGGAATTTTTAAAAATATAGCACAAACTTATTTTTTTTTTTTTTTTACCTTCTCTTAAACAATCAAAAGAAAAAAAAGTAATGTGATTTTTTGAGGATTTACCCTTACCGAGCGTCATCCTAGAGGATACCTCACCATGGGGTCGGTTGACACCATGTAGAACTTAACGTGTTAACTACAAAATTAGCATTGTAATAAATACGCTTTCATCTATTGGATCATTATTAGATTCAGGATCTGAGTGAGATTCAGCAATAGCTTCCTTAATCAAAACCAAATAATGTTCTATACTTTGGCATAAGTCATCCTTTTCACCTTCATAACCTAAATTTAGAATGTGACATACTGAAATTAAGCCAGCTAATTCTAAACATCCTCTGCCTTATATATAAATTTTGGATTTAAATTCGGTTGATCCAACAATAAAATTGAACCTATTAAAACTCTTTAAATTGCTCCTTACCTTTCTCGGTTGTCAATTATCGCCAAAAGCTTTAAATTGCAATGATTAATGGCTTTGAAATTGCTGTTATTATTGTTGCACTGATGGAACAGAAATTTCTCATTTTTTTCTAATTCAGGCACTTTTTTCTAAAAGTTTTTCAATTATATCAATTAGCGTACCCCACTTTCGATGTAGTAGGTTCAATAAAAACCTCAATTCAAAGCAATCGAACACAAAAGTTTATTAATGAGAAGTATATAAATAAATAAATAAAAGAACAGAAAAACAAAATTTGATCTAAACAAAATGAAATAAATCAAACTTCTTAAACAAAAAAACCTTTGTTTTGTAACACTTTTTTAAATATTCACACCGTTTTTCACCAACTGTTTATCACACGACTGCTGTACTATAACCTTTTTTAATCAATTGATAACCAATCACCTGTGCATTGACTATATCCTGGTCAATCTGCATTGATTATATTTCTGTCTAATTTATCCCACAAATGCACTTGTAAACACACACACACAAATGATGTAAGTTCTCCAATAGTTTTAATTTATTGTTGGCTAGACTGTTGTATCATTTATTTATTTTTAGTTCATTAGTCCTAAAATTGAGATTATTTAATTTAATTTTTGTAGTTAGTTTTTTGATGTTCATGTATACACCTATGTTGTTTGCTTGTATATAGACTCAAATTGGAAAAGCATTCCCATGTATGCATGGCAAAAGATGTTTAAGGGATTTTTGAAGGAAAACCTGTATCCTCACGTCATTAATATTGTTTTATTTTTAAAAAATATTTTCTATTTTATGGTAATGATATCATATAATTATGTTATGAAGATTTGTATTTTTGTAGTAATAGTTTAATTTTTTAAATTGTAACTGTAAAGGGAAAATGACTCAATAATTGTCTTTTTGAACTAATAAGCTATTGAAATGTGTAAATTATTGAATTATAACAATATAGTATTGTTGTCTTCTGTGATTTTAGGTGAAGAAATAAAACAATTGTTATGATAATAAAAATTAATGTTTGGAAATAAAAAGTTTTAGCTATAAATTAAGTTCTTTATTTATTTCAAAAGAATGTGTGAATACTGCAACAAATTATATTTAAACTTATTTTGTAATATTGGTCATGTAACATAATATAATATTGGTCATGTAAGTTGCTGTGCCTTATTAAGGATTAGCTACAAACTCACATTTGATCCAACAAATGATTTTTCACAGCCCAATTTCATATAAGGCTATCAATTATTCCTGAAGGGTATAATATTAAGAAGCCAATATAGCTTTTTACGAATGGTGAATTTAGTTCTTGAACCAGCTAACCTTTTATTTTTTTGTTAAATTTTTTTATATGTATGTATTTCACATGAAAAGGTAGAAAATTAGGTTTTTGTTTGGTAATTATACAAATTTATCATAACACCCTAGATTGGTAGTGGTGCTAATATTTCTGAAGCATTGCTTCTAGTAGCAATTCTGATTGACTTATGAAGTATTCCTTTGCAGGTGTATTTGCTGAGAATTAGTGTTCTTTGGCTGGTGTTAATTTATCATTTTCAACTGAAGTATTGAGTTTAAGATATGGTTAATTTACATAGTTTACAATGGGACAGGCAGTTAGTATTTGCAAGGTATATAGATAATATTTTTTGGTTGTTTAGATAACTTCTATTCTTCTACAGATAAATATGTTTAATCAGCAGCCATTGAAGGATCAGCAACCAATGTCAATTCTGGTAGAATTATGCTGGTTGGAATCATTGCATGCTGGTGATGCTGTACCTTTGGTCATGGTTAAACAGCAATTAATTGTGAAGACTATACTGTGAAGAGATATTGGCGAAAATATATCTTAATGATTTTCTGGACTAGGACGAGTCTCTTGAGAAGAACCGGGCATTAAATGATGAATTGGTGGTGGAAATGTCTTTGCCCTAATGGATAGCTTAGGAGGATTATCTTTAAAAAGGACATATTCAGATAAAGGATTTAATAAAAAAGAAGCAGGCTTTAGTGGGGGTTGGATATTGTATTGAGGAGTATCATGGGGATTAGAAACTAATTCTGTGGAAGGGAGAAGCATTAGTATTTGGGCTGACGATGATTGATCTTTCTTAGGTGAAATTATTGATGAAGGAGGTGGGTATGATGCAATTTCTAAAATAGGATCAAAAAGTTTGAAATCTAATGGTTGTATTGGTGGTAACGGAACAAGAGTACTGGGCCCTGTATTAGACCTTGAAGGATATGAAACCGAATTTCCTGGTTGGAAGAGAATTGGTAGTTCTTGGACCAGTGATGGTAGCATGGATGATGGCAATGGGGTTATTAGAGACACAAACAAAGGATTATATTGTTTATAAATTTCAGAAGGTCTGTAGGTTGTTTCGAGTTTTGGCAGAAATAAAATTGGTTCTTCAGGAGGAATCAATATCGTCTGTGTTTGTAGAGGTACCTGCACTTTTTTTTGAGGTAGTGATATTGGTTGAGGTGGAGGTGTATATGATTCATTCCTAGAATCCTTCAGCGTGAAGTCCATTACTGATGCAGTCGACGAGCGTGGTTCTGAGGTTGAACTATCTAAAGGAACTTCATCTTTTGAAGCTATGGGAGGACTATATTTTTTTTCAAGTTTTTGTTGTGAAGTTTCCAATTCATTCTTTTCTTCTTTAATTTTAGCTGTCTCATGATTTCTGTATTTATCTGGACTAACCATTGTTGTCTCCCAAGTGAATGAGATGTGGTCTGGATTTAATTCATATCCATAATTTATCATAGGGTGTTGATGTATTTTATCTTGATCATTAATTTCTTTATTTGGTGGTTTTGGAACTTTAGGGTAAGCTTCATTGTGCAATTGATCCACCACCAATTTTTCAGTTGTTTGTTTGATTCTTAGTGGTTCCCAAGTAGATGGATATGGGAATGGTTCACCTGTTTCTCTGACTGAAGCCTCTGTTACTATGGTCTTACTGTATGCTATTTGTGAGAAGCATAAGAAAGCCACCCAATTTCTCTGGAAAAAAATATATCAAGCTTTATTTATTTTTATATTTTAAATAAATATTTCATCACTGTTTATATAAATTTGCTAATAGTATCTGTTTCAATTAGAACTAAAAAAAATATATTTATTTCTGGAACTGCAACCAATTTTAAGATAAATTAATTTTAATACTTAACAGCAAAGGCTTTCACAAGATATGCAGTCAGCTGATGGGTCACCGATTTTGACCCATTTTGGTGATTTAGGTCGAAATATATTTGATCCATGTTGTATGGTTCCAAAGATCCCAGAAAATAATTATTTTATATAATTTGTTTCTATGTTAGCCCTGAATGGATGCCTGGGTTGTTATGCATCAATCGATTTGTTTTATTGTGAAACAAATAATTCCGATTGTATTAAAGTAATTCAAATGTATAAGAAATCACAAAAAAAAAAAAAAAAAATACGCTTAAAGTAAAGTATTTATTAATATAACATATGAAATTTTGTATTTTAACAGAAATTACATATATTTGGACTTCAGCATTTTTACCCCGCCATTTATAACTCATCAAAAGCTAATTTACTACTATTCCCAGCCGCATCATCAACATTAAGATTATCTAGATGCCTCTAAAAGGAATAAAATAAGAAAAACTATTGAAACGGTTTCCTATTGTATCTTTGCTAATTTATTTTTGTAAGTAAGGTTCGTGCCATTGTTTGTAGTTTACAAAGTCTTGTTACACCTGGGTCGGTGGTTCCTTGTCGTGTTGAAAAAAAGAAAAATTATGAAAGAAACAGAAATCACAATTTTATTAGTCTCTGAATTAAAAAATCAAAGGTTTTATGAGGTGGAAAAACTTCAATAAAATCAATAAAAATCTTTATGTTTTGATTACACTAAAATTTGTTATACCCCAAGCCCCCTCTCCAAAAGGAACCACCAACCCAATGCAGAATAAATTTGCAACATTATTTACAGAGAGAGGAATGCATGCCTGTGACGAAGGTTTTCCTTCATATTGCAGGTTGGCAAGAATAGTGACACAACTCAAAATTTTAGTTTTCTCGATTTATATGCTGATATATGTATAAAATATTTTGTAAATGATTAGCGAGGAAAGTGTCTTGATTATAGTAACACTACTGTCCACCACCTGTTTACAGTTTGAAATCTATAAATATATATTGTAACAATGAAAATGCAAATCTTCCTTTTGAAAAATGTTAATGATGATAAATTCGATTTGTTTCACTATACTTGCCGACCGGCGATATAGTTAGTGGCTGCTGATAGGGAGGGTAAGGTAACATTTATGTAAGTACAAGAAGATCCCAAAATAAACAATGGTTAATAGGTTCTCTCACTTCCAAGGTTAATAGTTGACTGAAGAATTCTAGAAGAGACATTTTATGGCTAAAGTGAATCCCATATGTCTGTGAGGCATACGTTCCTGCTGACAATAGAAAACTGCAAAGTTAAGTGAAATACATGGAAATGTTTTTTTTGCCTGAAATAAACATTAATGAACTGGGTTTAAATATTTATTAGAGAAGGATAAAGTTATTATTCATTTTCCGTATCTCATAAACACTCCCAAAACGAATTTTCATAGTGATCGGAAATCATAATTTTTAGCTGAAAATGTGTCCTACCTTTTGGCTCGTAGGTTTATTTTTTCAAAAACCATAAAAATTGTGATAACTTCAAAAGGGTTCCATCCATCCACTCCTAAGTTAACAGATAATTAGTGCTTTGTGAACTACATCTTATGATGCGAAACCCTGCCACGGAAAATAAATTGGAACAAGTGATAGAAATAAAAACCATTTGAAGAGCTTATCTTATTTTATTACTTACAAAGGCATAATTATAATCGTAATGTGGGGGCTTCGAATGCTTATATATTGTCCTGTAACTCTGAGATAGATTTAAGTCGATCATAGGAGATTACGAGAAAACATAAATGATAATTAACGATTTGCTTAACCCTAAAATATATTATTGAATGAGACCAAAAATATTAATTAAAAACTTGGAGGAGTCGTCGCTGGATTTACACTTATGTCCCCCTTTAGTGAATCAATTTGCGAAGTAAAATAAATACGGAACATACCCTTACCGAACATGACCGTCTCCCCTCTCCCCTCTGAAGACTTCTCAGAGATTTGAAATATACAAGGAAATATCTTCTTTAAAACAGTAGACCAAAATTAGTTACAAGAAATTATCGTTTAATGCTGTGGTATGTTCCATTTGTTTACTTGGTTTAAAAGTTAATCAAATTTCAACCCCGCTAAGATATATTACTTTATCAAATGTAGAAATTTGAAAATCTTATATGCATTAGCACCTTTTGACGATTCAAAAATCGTAAATCTTTATTATTCACAAAGTGAATAATATTTTTAAATTGAATTTTGAGATACTTACCATGTTTGCTGTATCCAGAACAACTGTTTGTTTTCGTATCCTCCATGCTTTATATACCTGCCAGTGGAATGTACCTAACGTCGTTTTGTTGCTTTTCTGGATGTTGTTATTATTCTTGTGATGTTGTAATCCCTTCCCAACCGAACTTAGCCGATTTCACTTTAGAACTATAATGAACTGCTCGTTACATTTCCTTTGAAAGCATTTAGTTTATTAATATATGTTGACAATTTATATAGAATTTCATCTCTGTGAAGATATTTTTCTCGAGAAGTGTAAAAAAAGATTCTTCATTATCTGTCTTATGGATATTTAGTATCTTAACTTATCTTCGCTACTTATAAATTTATGTATTATGAAATATATCTCCTATAATGGGAGTACAAAGGGGGAGAAAGATTCAAAAGTGAGGCCTAAGGCCCAGTGCACATGAGCTGCAAGGACCGCTGGCCGCTAGGCGTTATGTCCCGCTGATAGGCAGACATACTTTAAGAAATTATGTCCTATCTTAAGGTGGAAATTATTTCCGCATAAAGAATAATATAGAGCTTAAGGACCTACCTGAAATCGGGGAAATAAATTGGTCGAGTTGGTTTATCGTATGGATAAAAAATACTCACGAAATCGACTTGGGAAGGGCGCCCAGATAGAGGAAGATAAGAGGCAGGCAGGCCCTTGGTTCTTGGGTATGAATGAGTACCTACATTGAGAAGGGCCGCTGAGGTCCGAGTCACTGGCGTTGTGAGTTAACTAAACCTGTTAAAGTTAACCGTTCCTTCGCTATAATTTTATTGATGTACATATTTTATTTTATGTAAAATCCTATCTCAATTAGTTATTATTAAGTATGTAACTTTACTATCTTCTTTCTTTTGAAAAAAAATAAGAACAATTACACAAGCGCGGATGGATCATCTGGCTGCTGGAGTGACTTACAAAAAAAATTTAGATATAAGAAGTCATAACGAAAAGTATGTAAACAAATAAAAATTAAGAAAGAAGCAAACTAAGATGTAGCTGCTTAAGTACATAAAAAATTATACATATACATAAACAATTAGTTTATTATAAATAATATCGATTCAACGATAAGTATCGATCTTATGTATATAGGTTAATAGGCTGTTAAGATAAGCCTTCGGTACGCATCGCGATGACCCACTCCCAAGGTCTTCTTCAGCTATTCCTCCCGTGTTTTTATCCACATACCTTCGCTAAGCCCTTGGCTGTGAGAATGCTCCCATTCTCAGATAGTTAGCCCTCAGTTCGATATCCATGGCAGTCACGCCTGAGAAGTCTGATACGAAAAGTTAAATTGAAACTCCGGTGCATAATAGGAAGGATCATCAAGGGATTTCTAACTTTTTACCGAAACGACTAATGAGAAATATTTTAGTGACGTTGTTGTTTGCTATGCTATTATCGAAATTCTAACATAATTAAACAACCTCTAATCTGTCAATTAGTCACTAATTTAATTAAGTCTAACCTGTAAAAAAATGAATTCTGAGAAAAGAAAGGGGAAATATACTGAGGAGATCTTATGAAAAATATTTGAAAACCAAATTTTCGAAGGAAAATTAGCAATGTCAACGAACATGGAAGATTCTACTCATAGATGACATAGATTAAGTTTATACAACATAGTGTAATATATGGAATTTTTTTTTCAAAAACTTCAATTGTTTGAAGTTGAATTTGAACAAAGTTTTTGGCAACATTAGTTTTAAAAACATTGAGGATTGAGAAGAATAAAATGAGATACTTATTTGATTAGGGAACGTTTTGATTTTACCACCTTTCTTCATTTGAACTTTCCGCTTCAATCTTATTTTCTATTCTATTCTCTATATCTTTCGAAATTTTATCGATAATATGAAGATTATCGATACAATTTTTCACTTCAAAGTTATTGCCCTCGTTTTGTAAAATCTTTCACTATAGATTTGCAATTTAATGGTGTTTCTCAAATTTCTTTCTTTTTTTCTTTATCCTTTTCTTTGTGAGTGATTGTGTGACAATCACTCACAAAATCTTAAAAAACAACAATCTTAAAAAATAGCTCTACTGAAAGTTAAACCGTGCAAATTGTTATTCATTAAAATTACACATACTGTGGCGGATCCGGGAGGAGGGCTGCAGCCTCCCTCCCTTGGAATTTTTTAGTCATTTAACGATAGAACTCAACTTTACTAAAAGCAAGGAATTAAGGTAAAGAAAAAATAATATGCAGAACAAGCAGACTTTTATTTGTGAGAAAGGAACACAAAGGTAAAGGAGTGTGGTGCAATGCTCGCAACACACAACTTTCACTTACCAACCTATGGTACTTACATTAGTGAACTACTTCTTTAGGTAAAAACTTAAAGCAACTTCACACATTTTCCCACACTTCTTTAGTTATTTTTGTTTGTCTCCATAAGTTATAGAATATTATAATTAGTATTACAAAACTTGTAAGTTCTCAATACTTTTTGATTCAATATTGTTTATATGTTTTTTAAGGAACCTAAAAATCCTGATTTCATCTAGTCGAGTTTTTTTGTACTACCTGCTTGTTTTTCACTGCGAGTTGCTTTTTAAAAATATATCGTGAAGGGGAATCGAAAGAAGGAGCATTTACGGCTTGTAATAAATTAAAACTTAATTTGTAAATGTTTGTCTCTTATGCCTTTTCGGAAACCGAGAACGATTACTGTTCCTCTAAAGCCACCTTATATTTCATCCAGACATCTATTACGTACAAAAGTTGTAAACTGAAATACTATTATTAAAGATTATCCTTGTTTATTTTTCACATCGTAAACTACTTCAAAAATTTAAGTATCACCAATATACTGTCTAAAGTCCAATCTATTATTTTTTATTTTCATATGTGATAATAAGAGAGTGCTAGTATAATATTCTATCCCTTCTGATTTTATAATTATCCATTTATTTGTTGAAAAATTCATTTTGTTACCATGGAAACAAATAATTTCCATTAAATATGTTTGTTCCAAAAAACGTTGACAACTCTTTTGCATGTGCAGAACGCCTTCACTTATCAACAATGGTCCGTCATGCGCAAGTGTGACCGTATTAAGGAGTTGTCGAAATTTTTATTTTTTTCTCCTGAACATGATTATTAACATATTTCATACGTAGCCATTTCTTATTAGTAGACATAATGAGGGACAGTTAATATATACATATATGAGAGACAGTTGTTAATAATCCATATAAACAAAATCAAAGGTACTTTGTAGGAAGAAAATTTTCTTTCGCCATTTAAACCCCATCAGAACATTTTGATGATAATGAAACCTATCTGATATTAAAAATACTTGATTCACATTAAACATGACGAGTTCAATCAAAATCGCTCGTTCGATCCGTTTTTGAGAAAATCGAAAAAAACGTAAATATTGGAAAACAAGTTATGAAATAAAGTGCCCCCTCCGTTTGACCAATTTTGATGAAATTTTTGCTGTCACAACGCGGGTGACAGCAACATACACCGAATACGCGATTTCATGCTCGTATGCTTTATAGTATTTTAGCTAGTCTGTCTCACACACAATTAAACCTGAAAAAAATCTCTATGCTTAGTAACAGCAGGGAGCAGACAGGATTGTCCATCAATGGTCCATCAACACTTACGATTTTAAAATCGCAATACTTTCTCTTATTTCCTTTATTTCATTAACCATATAGGTAAGTAAAAGTAAAATGCTGATTGGAAGATGCTGGAAAGGATGTTGGGGCGCAGCCCCCCCCCCTTTGGGACTGCAGCCCCTCCTTTACGAACAGCTGGATCCGCTCACAACTATGGCGTTTTCCATGTTTTACCCAGTTTCCGTGGTTAAAAAAAACATCATAAATATTTATTATTTATTTATTTTCACCTATTATTTTTATATGGATGGTGTAGGGTGTAGGGTAAGGGTTTTCGCAGCAGTTGGATGTCTGCATAGCATCCCACTGCTGTTACAGAAACATAAAACATTTAGTTTGCAATTTTGATCTTCGGGCTTCATTTCCTCAGTCCGGTTTGCTCCCTTGTCCAAGAATGAAGTTGGTAGGCCGCACAGTGGTGCGGATAGGGACAAAACCCTAAAAAATGAAGGTGCTCCAACCGGAACTTTAGAGGTATTTTTTGAAAACTAAATACCTCTAGAGTAAGGATCCATACCAATTGTTTAGATTAAAATTCATTAAACCTTTGAAAATAAGGCATTTTTGGGCACCTTGTAGGAATGACCCGAAAACACTTTTGTTAACCTCCTATTTCGAAGTGATCTTAGGGAAGCCCAAATTTGTCCGTGGCCGTAATTTTCGAAAATATCTTGTTTAGACATCCTGAAAAAAAGGTATTTAATCCTAGATTTAAAAAAAAAACAAGTTTAGGGTGGATGGAAAAGAGAATCGGGTGATCTCTTGAAACATGTCATGAGTAATATGTTTATTGGTCTTTTTCAATGTTAGCTCCGTCGACCTCCGTCTTCTGGTTGATATTAAATCAATCCAGAGGTATCACTGAAGATATTCCAAAAGATTTCAGATCCGAAAACGTCCGAATCGTTGAATGAGATCATTTCATAGTTAGGAATGCGTGAACGGGAGTGCCGTTTGTTTATGTGTCCCCTCTTCCAGATGCAATGTTTTCAATCGCTAATACGTTTCTATTCAAACATGGATTTGTCAATATGTCATTTGTCATTTGTCAATTGTTTATTTGTATCAGTTTTCAGTTTTCATTCGACAGGTAGAGTGAAATATTTATTCATTATTTATTTAAAATTTAGTGTGGATAAATACATCATTTCCTACCGCGATGTACGTGATGTACTGATGCATAAGAATTCGTCACTAGAGCAGGCATTACCAGCATTAATTCCAGGGATGGAAGGTGAGCCCTTATTTACAATTATTTTGGAAATAAAAAAATGGTTAGTTGGACATTTTAATGTACGATTTAAAGAAGCGTCGTACAATAAGGACGTTTTTTAAAAGAAAAAACAGTAAATGGTTGGAAAACAACTTTATCGTAACCTTTTTAACAATGGGTTGCGAGACCGACCAAGTTGCGAATCGACCCTGGTTCTAGATATTTGTGGGCGGGATGAGACCAAAGATTTTTCTGAATGTAATAGGAAATCTCGAACAGCAACGAACGAAGATCTATTCAATTTTATGTTGGTGTCATCTCACCCATACATCAGTCACTTGAGGCCTAATTTGAAAAAAAAGAAAATACGTACCTCTGGATGTCAAAGCGACAGCTTTAATTTTAGAATAGTAATATCACATCATAAATCTGTATATAAATGAATGATTTATATAAATATTAATCTTATATTGTACTGAAGATGATGTAAAAAGTGAAACCGGTCTACAATTGAATTGTTTATGTTGGAAAAAGAGTATTAATTTTATTTTCTTAGTTATTTTTGTAAATGTATATATCATATTAGTTTAAGGTTTACATATATGTGTATATATATATATATATATATATATATATATATATATATATATATATATATATACTCAATTTTAGTTCAAATTCTGTTGGTTCTTATGATATTTATTACGATCCAAGTAAAATCAAAATTTTATTTTTAAAAATGTGGATTTTTTTTACCCTGTAACCCTTAAAATGAAATATTACAGCTTTGAAAGTCATAAATCGATATGAATAGTCATAAATCGATTCAGCGACCAAAAAAACCATGGAATACATATACTTAATCATCATTTGTGACCGGTTAAGGGTTTTGTCCCTAAATTGGTCATTTTGAACCACTGTGGGCCGTGGGCAGTCTTTCATTCATAGACGAAGTCTTTGAAATACTTTTAGTAAAGTTCGGCTACTGGCTGGGGTAAATCGGGCTCTGTGAGTATAAGAAATAATCAGTATACCTGTCAGATGGAAATGGTTTTGAAGGAGGCATATCCACCATGGAAGTGATTATTGCAATCACATTATGCTGCAGAGAACTCTCAAACACCGAAAGGCTAGGGTAAGACCTGTCTCACGGTATACGTTGGCATTAACTTCAATGAAAAGAGAACTCTACAAGGCCCGGCGGTCGTGTCAGAATTGCAGAGAAGTGCAGATGTGACGAGAGGCACGCAGCACTTCGTGATGAGTAGAAGTCCAAATCTAGGGCATACCGAAACGATTTGCGCTCACAGAAACGAAAGTCTGGAACATACATGATCTGCGTACCATTGATAAGCAAAAGGCTGGTCGTGCTCTGGGACATGATGCTATTGATACGAAAATAGATATTGAAGAATGATATCTCTTACATTGAGGGAAGGCTTTTGGTAGTCTATTATGATTGCCTTTATAAAGGATACTATCCCAAAAGATGGAAGATACTTATATGGAAGTTTCGACTTGAGATTCCTCTACTAGGGAAGAGGCAGGGACAAGCAGCTCCCAAAAACATTATTATCACTGACAAATATGCCACCCACCCCCAAATAAAAATTATAAAAACAGGCCACCGTTAAGTAATTTCGTGGCGATACAGGTAACTCCCTTCTAGGGACCTATAAAAAAGTTACGATGACTAAGCTTAAATTAATTTATGGTGTAAATAATTCTCTCAGAATCTAGTGTAAACAATATTCTTTTGATCATGAATTATAATAAAAATTAAATCATAGACTTCCTTAAATCGTTTATAAATCCCCCCAAATAAAAACCACGCAAGTACTTGAATTACCTTCAATGTAAAAAATACGGCACACTCTAATAATGAGTAATATACGTTAATCCTGTTACCTAAAATAACCTTAAGATTACCTGTTCGAGATATTGAAGGAATAACAAATAATAATTGTATGTTAAATTTACGTGTACCGATGGAATATTTCCTTACTATTAAAAAATCAAAACAGTTTGTTCTTTTAAAAGTTCGTTTTACAATTCCCGTACCAAAAACATCGTATTTTTCTTTTGATTCAGGGAGTCTTAAGGTCTCGCCATATTTTGGCGCAAGTATCGCCTACTATTGATGATATACGTAGACAAGACTTGAGAGGGCGTGGTAAGGCCTTGATCCCCATAAGGATATGCTAAAAAGAAAAATCAAGTTCTGAGGCTAATATCAGTTTTAGGTTCGTGTGGGACGGCTACGAGTGGGCAACGTTCGCTGACCCGGGTTTATCTATTGCCACGTTCGATGTATTTATTATACCTAATACCTAACGCGGAATCGCAATGTATAGGTTTAAAAGACAAACCGAGGATGTAATGTATCATTTGTTTTAGGCTTTTTTTGAGAGGTAACTGGTCTTTGGAATCACTTATTTATTCCCAATGTTCTGGAAAACTTATAATAGACCTATATAATAGATGTAAGAATAACATTTGTAGAGTTTCAATATCGAATAGTTACAAATAAGCTGATAGCTGAAATATAGCTCACCCGGGATTTGATGACCATGGCAGCAGGACGAGCTCAGTTGTGTAGAAACCAACATTTTATTTTCCTTAGCTCTTCGATTTTACTGATGAAATATTTACAAATACCCATACGTTCACCATAGATATATTAAGGTGATATTGTAATATTTTCAATGATAGCTATATTTTATAAGTAAATTATGAGGGAAGGAAGGAACCAGAAATAAAGTGATAAGTGATGCCAACAGAATGGACAGATAGTTTTTTTTTTTCACTTGTCTTCCTCATATCGTGAGAAATGTTCTGTAACAACTTCCAAATACTTTTCAATCTTATAAAATCGCTGGACTAAGCAAACTAATTATTTCTGCGACCAATTATTGCACATCAGACTTGCCGGTCCTGTAAAATCGATTTCCAGTTCTACCGAATGGCTGCTCAAGTCGAAGACGAGGCTAAAAGTCATTATTTTTTGGTCTAGACATGTTGTTATGTTTATTTATTTGATTCATTCATTATTCCCCTGCTTCTTAGGTTTTATATTTGTATTTTGCGATGGAGCGTACATCCAAGATTTACTATAACTACAGACAAGATTTATTTACTATACATGATGAGTATCACCATTTTTATTTCAGTGTAATAATAACATAATTATATACTTACACCAGGTGTTATGTTCATGATAATTCTCATAAGTCATCAATGTTTTTTTGATACTTAATTCGCACTATATTTATAGACACCCAAGGACAACAATTCACAAGCACACGATCGATTCAGTTACAAAGTGACGACAACGGTTTTAAATGTCAATTTTAGTCATTAAGTACATCTTTCTCTTATTAGATATTAATAGATTAGATTATCAATCATTCAAAGCTCCTTTTATTAAAACAGTATGACTACCAGTTTTGCTTAATAGATTGTGGTGTTGCAGTTCTAAATCTAAATAAAAGTGACCACATGCAAAAAAATGTTTCTGATTTAGCAATGAAAAAATCTAGGAGGTTATTGGAGTCTTTCCTGTTGGAGAGATATTTGAACAGGGCCAATTGAAATGGTATGGTCTTGTGAATAGAAGGGACATTAAAGTAAATATCAAGTGGTTGATAAAAGAAAAGTAGTAGAGTTAGGTATTTGAATTGTTGTCTTAACTTTAGGATACAAGTGAATAACCCAATATTGTGTTTTCACTTGCAATTTGCTTTTGTTTCTCCTGGTTCCAATTATTCATGCAGTAAAAAGAAATTGAGGTTTCATTAGGAGAGAAGTTTTATTCGTTTCTCAATGGGCAGAATAACACTGAAGAGGACGACCCGATTAGACAGGGTACATTTTCAGTTCAATAAGCCCCGCCACAACATGGGGTTATTAGAAACATCAATATGCAGATTCTACCATAAGGGAAAGGAAACCGCTTACTTTGTGATATGCATTAGTGATGTGTGTAGCTACTATATGATTTTTCCACTTTAGCTCTAACATTTTTTTAAGATAACATGTTTTGAATTGAACTGATTGATCCCTGTAGTATGTGCAAAAGCCATTGGCCTTCATTAAGAGTGTACTGTAGTAATGATCTTTTGACTAAGTAGGGTTAATTTAGTGGAATTGAAATTTTGAGGCTGTGCAAAACTTGTTAGTGTGTATACATTGAATCTTAATTTTAATTTTGTGCTTCTTCATTCCAGTTTTTATCTTATTTATGATAAATATTGAAAACTGGAAAAGCATTGTTTAGGTTTTTTTTTCTTTTTCTTTTTTATATATTCTCTTCCCGAAGACTTGCGTTACCATTCCTAGCACGGCGGCAGCTAGGACATCTTAAGGTCGCAGCTACGACCTCAAGTGGGTGTACGTATACCAGGAACCGAAATCTTGTTCATTTTGAAGTACAGTTAACGGGAGTGGGACGTGTTAAGAATGGGAACGATATATAAATAGCTTGTCTTTTTGTTTGTTTAACGTCCATTATACTACTAAGGCTAATCGGACGATGCTATGTGGGAGTCCTTAATTTTGCCTATCCAGGTATAATTAGGATAGGGATCTGTAACGAGTACCTGGCATCGTACAGGGTCGGGACCTCCATTTTACGTCCTATCCGAGGGACGGCATGTTTAGAATTCTTTATTCCCATTAAAAATTCCTAGGGCCACCGCGGGACGCGAACCCGCGACCTTTAGTATTGTAGGTTGCCATGCGAACCACTACACCCCAAGTGACCCCGCTTGTTCTTTTTTTTTAATAATCAGCCCGATTATTTTGAATGACTGTTGGATCGAAAATTGATGAGAACCGATTTTCTATGATGAAACATGTTGAGTTTAGAATAAGCAACAGCATTAATATCTCGGTCAAACCCTTAACAATGCACGGGTTTTAGTCGTACAGTTTATTTTAGAATATCTATATAAATAAAGATGAAATTCTGTTTGTTTATTTGTTTGTTCTTTATAGAAATCCATACCGTTTGTCCTAAATTATCCAAATTTCACTCAATGGTTTTTTGATACAAGGTGCGGACACCTGTTTATATTAAAATTGCATAACTTTAGCCAATCTCTGGGTATATTCTTATTAAATTATTAAATACTAATACTAATAGTTATTAAATACTAAAAAATTATTTTATAAAATTAACATGTTATCGAACTCAAAATAGATGTTCAGAAAAAGCTACTTGCCTTCTACAAAAATTTCCTAAGGAGCACATAACTGTTTTGTTTTTTATTCATTTGTTTATAATAAACGCTTTCATAAATAAACAAATAATAATATAAATTCGTTTATAAAACTTAGTTTCCATATAGATGATGGTGGATAATTCCCGAAGTGTATGTCCCATTTTATCAGAAATTTGTATTTTTCAAGCATTAAGACCTTTTTTTTCATCATGAATTTTCTTTTTTGATCCTGACATGGGACTTTTATAATAATCTTACGCGAATGTGGCAGAGAGCCTGAAACAACTGAAACTACTGAACAGTAGTATTACCTTGGACAGGAAGGACCTTGACAGACTGATATTTTGTCAGATATGAGAGCAATGACCTCAATCAGGCTGATGTAGTGGAAAGTGAAAAAATCTGGTGCGATGGGCGCAACACACAACTTTCACTTACCAACTTACTGAGATTAGAAATTGACGTGTTTTGTTAAATGCCCTTCCTCGAAGACACGCATTTTCCCACATTCATTTACTTATTTTTGTTTCTATTTTCTATTTTACCCTAATTTTTTTTTAATTATTAAATAAAAGTTTTTGCTTGTGATAATTCGGCAATGCATACATAATACTCCATCGCGTCTGATTTTATTTACCATTTAGTTACCATGAAACAAATACTTTCCATTAAATGAATAGAAAGTCTTTAATTATAAACAATATTCTGTCATTAAAGGCCTACTGCGCATGCGTGGGCTTAACGTTGACGGAATATTTTTCTTTTTTTCTCCTGTAGATGTTTTCTTGATTTTTTCATATTTCATATTTAGCCATTTCTTATCTTTATGCATAACGAGAGACAATCAATTTCTCCATATAAACAAAATCAAAGGTACTTCAGAGAAAAACAAAAAAGGCCCCTTCCCCATTTAAGCCCCCTCAGAACATTTTAATAATGAAAAAGTTTACCTAATATCAAAGAATACTTGATTGTCATCAAACATGACGAGTTTGATCAAAATCGTTAAAGCCGTTTTTGACAGCTTTATTGTAAAGATATCCTAGTATTGTTAACCCAAGCCCTGCTGGCAGTAGTGCCTAGAGTAAAATAATAATAAAGACATAAGAAAAGAATAAATAATAACAAATATAATATCATATAGTTAGCTGGATGGGAAAGTTGGAAGCGGAACTAACAGACACTCCAAAACGCCATATTATTTTAAAATAAAACCTTTTATCTTCAGTTTTGCTGCCGCAGTCATTGCTGAATTAAGAAATCCAAATCTCACCCCTCCCCTCTGAGGGAAAGAGAATTCACTTTTTTTTTTTTTCAACCTCTATGGAGGTTTCAACATTTTTTAAAGTTACTGGTATCTAAAACTTAAAAAGTCAGGTTTAAATTACTAGCCTTTGTATCATGATTTTATTTTTATTTATTAAAGCATTTTGATAATGGATCCTTACTTCTCCTTAGTATTAAAAAGTAACTCCAGCCAGATATAATATATAGGGTAAAAGTATAATGAATAAATAAATCATTCGTATAGTAAATTATTTTATTTATTAATTTTTTTTTTGTAAATAAACAGTTACTTTCTATGTGAGACCTTTTGATAAAATATTTACAGCAAACATTTAAAAATTTAAAGGTTACAACATAAACTTTTTGTACCACAATAAATTATTAAAAAGAAATTCTTTTTTTATAACTAATTACTCTCAGTAAACTATTTCGTAATGATTTTAATTTAATTTTGAAAATTCGATGTTGCTTTGTATATGTAATAACTATAAAATAAGTTACATGTTTAATGTAACAACTAATAAATAAGTTGCTTACATAAACCGCTTTAGATATAAGTAATAAAATCTTTAACTGTAGTTAAAATATACACAATTTTTGTATTTTATGAGTTTTCAACTTACTCTTACTAAGCACAATAGCATACAAATCTATTTTATTCCAAAATCAGGTTTGATTAAATAATCTTCATTTTATTTTAACATAAATTAAAACTGTGAACAATTATGTAATATATGATACATATAATATATGTAATATGTTATACTCTGTATGTTATCTTTCATCAAAAAATTATAATGATTATCTTACATGTAAATAAATAGAGGATTGAGGCATTGAAACCAGGGCTCATTTTCTCAATGTGCCTTCATTGTCAACGCCTCTATGGCACCTTAACTCTGGTGGTATTAGCCTATGGGTGGATCTAATAGTTAGACTACATACACACTTATTTTTGGACATATCTGTGCTTAAGGAAAACCTAGTTGTAATATAAATAATTAATTACTAATTGTTAATTTGTTACGTAGACTAGGAGGTGTCACCTTAAATGTCTTACTTTCACTAGCGAGAATCGGGTATTGAATATATTTGTGGATTTCTTATATAATACGAGACCTGCCCCTTTCATTACTGTGGCATACTGAAACTATATCAAGCAATGAAAAAAAAAAATAAAAAAATAGGTATAACTCCTTTTAAGCCATTCATTAAATTTTGTAGGATAATCCTGCATTGCTAATGTTAATGCTAATTTTGCTTTGTGTTCAGCCTAAGCCCTACTAAATATTAAAGATACATAGAAATAAGAAATCCACTTTGCATTTAATCCAGTGTCTTAAGCTATCACAATTTAAAGCTAAAACCACATCTTTGAACAACTCATAATAGTTATATTTAACGGTTTAGCCTTATTTGGAAATTCTATAAAATCTCATTTCTCACTAATGCTTAAAACCTCGGATCATATGGCGTGGCATTGAAACCTACATATCTGTTGTTCTTCCTGTGGACGAACCCTGAGGAAGGGTCAGTGTTGTAATAGATGACCCTCCGGATGCCGAAAGGGTCGATGTAACCAAAACTTCCAGCCCTCCTGTCACCAGCGGTTTCCTCTTCGTGGTAGTGGCGTGGCAAGTAGTACCTGAAGCCGTTTTGTGTGAAGGAGACCCCGTCATAGGGCGCTTCCTGTTGTTGAGGAGGCTGTAACTGCTGTCGGGCAGCCTGTAGCTGTTGTTGCTGAGCCTCCTGAAGCTGTTGTTGTTGTCGAGCTGCTTGTACCTGCTGCTGGACTGCTAGAACTTGCTGTTGAACCAGTTGCTGTTGGCTCTCATAAGGCTTCTGGTCCAGTGAGTTCAGGTTATAAAGGTAGGGCCGATATGTCGTCGGCTGTATGTAAGTATTAACTGGAGACGGGGTAGAACTGGGGTAGCCGTTAGGAACTATCTCCACACTCGATGGCCTGTAGTCTTCGGCCTGTTTCTCCTTGAGGTAATCACTGAGGGCGATGGGGGGTGGGCGGGGCGTTGTTGTGGTAGTAGTTGTCGAAGATGGCTCTTGGCCGACCAGCACCATCTTGGTCCGCACTATCCTGTATCCCTTGTCATCGGCTATGTAGTCCCTCAGGCGGAGATATCCGTTGGCGTCCACCCAACCGTATGTACCTACGACACTACCATCCTCCAGCCTCTTCTCCTTCCGGTACTGACCACTGATAGTCTGGTACCGGAAGAATCTTTCTGGGCCCTCGTCAGTCTGGATGTGGTACTGGGTATTAGGCGCTGTGTCCCATCCTCCTATCTTTGCGCAGGCCTGCCGATCACTCCATCCCTGAAACACAAATTTTGGGACATTAACAACTGTGTCATTCAATTTTCTGCCAGTATTATTTAATAATTGAAACATATATTTTGAAAAAAGAAAAAGAAATGCAAAATAAAATTAGTATAAAAAAAAAATTGAAAATTGAATAGAAATGCCGGGTAATAAAACAATGGCATATGTACGATATAAAACCAAAATTATTATAACAAAATCTTAAGTAAGAATATTTTTAAAAGAAATGTGATAAGATTACCGACTCCTTTATCCGATAACTAGAAGTGAAACTGGTTTGGATTGCATATATTAAGGACAAAAGTGTATTTCAGCCATGAATTATAAATGTTTCGAATTCCGATTGGTTTGTTCGTTTGACGGTCACATACGCCCACACAGTGCTTGGAATGTAACGAGAGCCTTCGTCCGACTCATCAGTGACTTTGGCTGTGAAGTAGGCGAACCGTGGGTGCAGTGTCATCCAATACAATAGTGTAGTGGGCCATTATCTAGTTGCCAGATCTACGTCGCTGCCTACAGTTATGTCGGTTTGTTTACTTTTTGTAAATATATAGGTCTTTGGGTCTTCCATAGTTAGATGTACAACGAAAAAAAAAAAAACTTTTTTGGCTTTGGTTGCTGCTCACTAATGGAATTTGGATTGTGACCTCTAAATGGTGTGAAAACTGCAGTCTTTTATACCGAAAGACCATGTATACAACTTATTTTATATAATAGGAATAGTATGAATGATATACGTAAATAAAATAAAAAGCAGTTCTCTTAAAGGATGTACAGTTTCTTTGTCAACGACTGTGGAAGGAGGTGATTTGACCTTATAATCAGTTTCGCCCTTCAATTATTCAAGAGAACTCACTTTGGGTAGTGGTACTGGGTGTGCCCCAGGAGAGTCTCAACGCTCTAGAGAAGAAATCCGAAGCAGAATAGAAATGATACTCTACCGTTGTGAACTTTGTTCTCGGGACCTTGACTGCAGTTCAGAGCCGGCCCCGCAGGAACTGACATTCCATATTTCTTGGGAAACGGGCCATGGAATATGTTCACGACTTATTTATCTGCAGAACCATTTTTGAGGTCACCAAATACCAACATATTAATGACAATAATCAATCAATATGTATTATAAAGCAAAGTGTACAATGTGCGTGCCGAAAAGGCTCAAAAACGACTCCACGTAGGATTAAGGAAATTATGTCTTCTTTTAGCCATATGACCCCTAACGGAGAAGAAGGTTTCCGTTTTTCTCTTAAGAGTGTAAAATTGAAGAGAAAAGGACTGGAATTTTAAGCCTCTCGCACCATTTAATTAGCCTCTCTGAGATTGAGATACGAGTTTATGAATGAAAAATTTAGTTCGAGCTCCAGGCTTCCAGGAAGCGCTAGGGTGCGTTTTACTCAATGTTTATTGTCCATTCATTCAGTATGTAATCGCTCTTCATATTTTCAGCTGTTCTTTCTAAATTACTAAAAAATTAAGGGATAATAATTAGATTGCGTTCCAAAATAAAATAATTCTTTACATCTCAGCAATCAATTAGAAAACCAACTGGATTCCTTAAAAAATTAGTTTTCTCATAAGAAGGCTAATATATGATCAGCACATTACATTTAATCTATATATAATATAAACTTAAGTAAATTTAATGCAATATGAGTGAACATTTAACAGTAGTACAATGAGCGAATAAAATTAGACATAAAAAAAGAGATGAATTGAATTAATATAAATCGAAAATAAAAAGTTTGAAGTGTTCTTATTGTATTTATGAAAAAGAAGTTGGTTTGGTTACTACCTAAGATGAGCATTCCAGTTGACAAAACGACTAACTCCAATAACAGCATTCCAGATTTATCATCCCTCATAGTTCATAGTTCAAGATAAAAAGAAACATGATGAAAAAATTGTGCCTTCAAGAAATTTTGGTTTTCACTTTGTAATAGTAGTAAGATTCTAGATGTGTATAAACCGTTCAAAGTACGTGAGGATATCTTAAGGGAGGTTGAAATGGAAGAAAGGTCTTAAAAAAAAGTTTCTATGAATCTTCGGTAGTTTCTATACTTCTGGATCAAATAGGACCATCATAGTAGTCGGTGATTAAGTTTTACTCGAAATATAATTTTTTTTAACTGATATACCAGATTTTTCAACAATAATCTAATAACTTATTATCTTCTGACTACTTGGAATGGGCTTATAGGATTCAGAATCATAGGAACCATCAAAACGATGCATAACTCGACAAAATTGCAGCAAAATTAATTGTTCATTTACCATTTTCAACCCCCTGTAATTTATACAGGGTTCCTTATTTGGGCGGACTCTGCAGATCTCAAGTCTGCAGAATATTGATACCAAGTTAAAACCGCATTTTCAAGAAGGTTCTAATTTTGTTCTACATTTCCTTTAATTTCAAAGTTTTTCTGGTATTAAAACTACCACAAAACTACCGGAGCGAAGCCGGGCACCCTAGCTAGTTTAAAATATTTCTCATCAAAAGAAAGTATTCTGAACTTATCAATAAAATAGGATTTTCCGAATCCATTTTTCTTTATATTACATTTTTTATTTACTTATTTATTTATCGTTATTTTTTTATATTTTTTCAATGAACATAGTGTTATTCCAAAGAATGTTCACTAATACCGGCAGGTTTCCGAACGTCTATGGACGTTCCATCTAAACATATGAAAATTGAAATGAGAATGCGTCTAACATAAAAAAAAAAAACTTGATTGAAGCGAGCAAGGCAAGTAAAGTCGTTAATTAATTTATGAAACCTTTTTTTTTTAAATTAATAAAATAAAAATGTTACACCCTGACTAACTAGCTACATTGTAGCTCGCCTTAATTATTTCATAACCCAATAAATTGTCCTTTTTCTAGGTTTTTATATCCTTAATAATGGCCTAATGAAATCATGTACCTATAGGTAATTTTAAGCTGCTGAAGAAAAAACAACTAGTTCATAGTCAATAACAGAAGAAAATCATGATGAAATGATGCTATGAATCACTCCAAAACCACTATAATGTATTTATAAGTTTGGTAGATTAACTTTTTTTGTTGGTCTTGTACTCAAGATTGTCTGTTTATACTTTGGTTAATTACCATTTTTGATGATGATACCGTTAAACAAGTCTTGGATAGAAGTTTTCATTTAACAAGATTTTATAGGTAAATTAAGAAAAATAGAAGGTGAATATAATGAAACACAAACAATAAGTTTTGTGTGTTAAGCTGGAATGGGGGACATTTTGAAGTGAAAATTAAGCATGATTAATAAAATAACTAAATAATAAAACTTTTTAAAGAAACTATTAATCATCTGATTATTCAATTTAAATTATTGAGGCGATTTTTTTTTCTCTCAATGTATTTGAACCACTTACTCTAGACCATAAGCAACCATTATTTAGATCATTCTTGCTACTTTTTTTTTCTCAATCAGGATCAAAACATTGTTAACAGCAAAGCATCGGCACTAAAGAAAATGATGAATAACAGATCATCCATTGAAGACATTCGGAAATCACTCACGTGCCTTATCTGCATACTTTCGGGATGGATGTGTGCGCTAGGGTTTGAAGTATGGGTGTCAGAGCTATTCAAAGTAGTTGTGATGAATGGAAGGAGTGCTTAATGGATGAATAAATGTTTATTAATTCCGCTCTTTATACTGTCTCACCATTATCCGGAGTGAGTGAAGCTAAGAAGCACAACAAAACAACTGAATGATTAGGCTTATATATATGTTGTACTAAATTAATAATATAAGAGTGATATATCCGGGAATGGAAGATTAGCCTTGCTTTGGAATTCCACAAGTTCCCATCTAATTGGAGTTCTAATAATAGATTATTTCTTGAGTTAGAGTTTTGAAAATGGTGGTATAATAAACAATACGTAATTAATTAATAAATTACAGCTGCTGAAGAAAAATCAACCTGCTCGAAGCTGTATTCTAGCATTTATTTATTTATTCCAGTGTTTATACTATGTTGACCAAACAATAATCGTGGAGTGAGTATTGCTACTAGGTAACAAAAAATTTGGCAATATATGGGTAATTGCAAACAAAAATTTCACTAAGTTAGGTTCACAACACGCTACGACTGGGTTAAATACTGTTGTTGACAAATCACTGGTTGAAGATTCTTGAAGATTTGGCTTTTAAATATTCTTATCAAAAGAATAATCAATTTAAAGAATATTATTAGTACGAAAACTAAGTAACTAGGAACATTCAAGTATATTTATATAAATTTTGTTATTTGTTATTCTATAAACTGAGAGAAAAAAACTGTTATTGTCTAAAACGACCTGCTGCAAAGCAAAAAATTGTATCAGTAGCCTAATAATAACTTTTAAACTTTCAATTCAGTCTCCTGAAAAATCATGTTTTTGAGATATGACGTTCTTAAAAGGAGTGAGCGATGTATAAGGATATTTAAAGATACTTCTCTATAACAACATTTATACTTTTTGTATAAGTGTGTAACCCTTTCCCCCTTTATTCTCTCTGATTTTATTCTACTGGGTTATTTAATGTATTCATGAATAATTTTAAACCTAATAGGTTGAAATATATTCGTTATAACATCAAAATCAACTAAACACGTCAGCACACATTACCTTTACACCTGGAATGCCTATATCCCATTTAAAAATAAACAATGAGCATTTAAAACTCTCTTTAATTTAAGAAATAACGATTGCTCCAGTACTAAGCATATAAAGTACATATATACGGCTATCAATATAAAAAATTATTCTGAAAAGTAGGATATCAATAGTCCAAGAGCAACTGTGTATGGTTTCTTTCTGTCGGTTGAGCATTATTTTTTATTTATACAACAACTAATGTTTATTACCATATAATGTATAATCCCTGTTTAATTCTTAAGTATTGCCTCTGAGGCAACACCTCTATTTCAAGTTAATTGCAAGATAATATTCAATTTGGCAATTGTAAAATTTATGTATTCGGAACATTGAAAACGTTCTATTTCAAAACATGTCTTATTTATTAAAAAAGAACGCCTTAGCTAATCATAAGACGCCTACCAACGTCCTGGTTTCTTTGCGATTTATTTATTGAGTACCAATGACATCAGAAGACATTAGTAGACCATTCATGAAGGCTGTTCCTGGAATGATAAAAACACCAATACTGATATCTCATAAGTCTGAGAAATTCTAATTGTCGTCCTGATAATTTAGTTAATTATTCTTATATTTAAAAAAAATTATAAAATAAAAATATAAATGAAAGTAAACAAGTACACTGATATATTTATAATTCTAGTGCATGATGTTATGTGTGTATGGGTGTGAGTATGTATGTATATATGTATAGATGTAAATTTAAATTACTTTAGTTGAACCTTTTTCAACTTTAATTTTGTGTTTAATTTTTTATAGACCTTATTGAGTTATTATTTCTGTTATCTAAATTTGTTTGAATGTTGGCAACACTGTATATTTACCTGTTAGCCCTCCTTCCATATGGGAAGGTTTCAGTCTGTTTCTAGCTTGCTTGTGAAACCCTTACAGCCCTGAAGGTGCCTGAATAGGCGAACATTTTGGGATGTAATTTGCATGATTAAGTAAATAATTGAAATAATACGAGACTTTGTGGCCTTGCACTCTATATATATAAATAAAAGTTAAAAAAATATGTAGTGTTTAACCAACTAGAAGTTAAAAAATATTAAAGATTAAGGGTAAAGTAAATTTCTACAATTTTAATGGTGGAAGATAGTGGAAGATTTGACATCATCAGCCAAAAAGAAATTCGGGTCGAAACGTCGGCGCAATTAAATATGTGATGCTGGCATATTATTGATATTTAATCTACATATCAGTTTAGATGATTGAAAATTATAATAAAAAAACTTTATGGACATCTTTCATTCGTGACACAAGCCTCTATCGTTGGTTCATTGGAGAGATACCAGCTCTGAAATATGTAATATTTTATACTTACAGTGTTTCAAGTAAATCTATAGATAAACAGGAAGCGCAATTAGCATAAATCTGCGCAAAGATGACATCCAAAAGCGTCCAAGAACAAAACAAGTTAATAGGTTTATATGTGTTTGAATAAATATCTTCCATTTTCTATTAGAATGGGCCGATTCAATGAGGGACGATTCAAGCCCCTTTTCTCTCGGGAATGAAGGACAAGAAATACAACTTCTCTAATTTCGAACTGATCTCTTCTATTTTTTAAATGAACTTTAAACAGTTTCGACTGGTTCTAATTTTATGTCAGGAGAAAGTTAGTGACACGTTTTTATTAGCAGGCCTTGGACCATGTTTCAGAACTACGGTTTACTGTTTTATCATCGTATCTTCTATTTCATCATAGTTATATTTATTGATCGGTGATTCATTGCGAATGTTTTCTATAAATTATATACACACCTGTTTGAGACTATTTTATTTTTATTTGTATTCTTCTTTATTTCGATATTAACTGGAAGAATACATCGCTTCAGCTTCGACATATAGATATGTATGTCTGTAGATGTTTGAGTAATCAAAAAAGAGGTGATTAGGGATTTATACATTTGAATAAGGTCTTAACGTTGGTGATGAATCAGGTTAAGGGTCTGGCCACACATGTCCGCACCGGATCCGCACCGTAGCAATAATACAGGTTATGTTCAGAATATTTTTAATTTAACTTACATATTACCTTTAGTTATGCCTAAAGGGGCCTTTGTCTGACATGTGTGGCTTGAACTTTAGGTATAACTGAAGGTAATATGTAAGTTAAATTAAAAATATTCTGAACATAACCTGTATTATTGCTACGGTGCGGATCCGGTGCGGACATGTGTGGCCAGACCTTAATAGAAATAAAATATTATTTATGATCCAATCTCTGCTCATTTTAGATAAAAACTGATAAATGATAAATGATAAAAATATAACCTCTGAAAATAAATTATTTGAAAACAAGAGATATAAAATAAAAATATAGGGGAGTTTTTCTTACTTGATTCTTTAAATTAAAAGACAATGTAGAAGTTATAGTATGTAATTCGGATCGGTAGCAACTTAGCTTTCCAACGGTTGTAGTAACTTTGAATTTATTGTGAATAAATAATTTTTATTAATTTATTTAAATATATATTTTTATTTATATGAAATTTCTTATTAAACGGCTTTATTTTAACGTCACTTTATGCAACTATTGCTAATCAGATGATGCTACATTGAGGGTCCTAAATTTCCATGTCCGTGTACGTTAGGATGCGTACTTGAACGATTACCTGACATCACACAGGCTCAGGACCGCCATTTTGCGTCGAATCCGAAGAACGGCATAACCAAAGGAGTTTACTCCCTTTTAAAAATCTCTAGGCCACCTAACGTACTGCGAACCCGATAAAGGGTTTTTGAAGACCTTGAATAAATAATCTTATTATTTTTTACATAACTAAAATTTATTTGAATGATTTTATTGGTATTGAATGAATTAGGCGATCGAATATTTTCATTGTATATCTGTATTGTTTTAAGAATAGTAATATACAGCTTTTAATTATAAAAATTATAGATTATGATGTAAAGGTATAAACTAGTATTATAAACAATGTTTGAAATTATATAATACAGTTTTATCCGGTAATTACCTACCCGACAGGTGTTCAAAAATGTTCGACAACCAACAAGAAAAAGTTTCATCCCACGTCCGTAATTCACCTTTGTAAAATTGAGGCGTTATCAGTTCTAGAGTCTCCTTTTTGTTTCTGTGATTTTTAGAATTATGTTGTCCACAATTTTTCCAAATCAATAAATAAATACTGGTCCACCAAGAACTCCGAAGGAACTACAGTGAAAGTTATGGAACAATCTTCCTGCTAGTTAGTACAATAGAAAGTTTCTTTAAACGAATTAAAAAAAAAAAAGGAAATATGTTTGTAAATTTATTTAAAAACCCTGTTGTGTAACAGCACCTAATCGCTACCGGGTGATTTTGTTGTTGTCTAGTTTTTATTTAACAACGACTACTAACTAAGCTTGAAGATTTATTAAAAAAAAATAAATAAAATAATTCTTTAAGCATATTTAGGTCAACAATGCATTTTAAAGCCATCAAAAAAGTTTATAATTCACTGGAACACGATATTATTTTCTTTCATAAAATTTTAGGGAGAGGGATATTATTAGATACCTACATTATTATAATTGAAGGGGTCGAGGCAAAATAGTGCCAAGCAACATTTTTAACAAAAATAAACTGTAGCTGTAGTCTGCTGTATATTACGTAGCACTATATGTCTATGATGGAAATGCCACCTAAATATGACTATAGATGCTCTATATAGTCACATTTAGGTGGCATCTCCTTCATAGGCATATAGTCCTACGTAATATACAGCAGACTGCAGCTACAGTTTATTTTTGTTAAAAAGGTTGCTTGGCACTATTTTGTCCCGACCCCTTCAATTGTGAAAATATGACTACATCATTGATCTAAACCAGGTATTGAGGTAGGCACATACAAGATTATTATATAGAAAAATCATTAATATTTTACTTAAATTAAAAAGACAAGATTAAAAAAAAAAACCGTATGCCTATTAAAAAGTTACCAACAAACGATTTGTGGCTGATAAAATCTCTCTCTAAAAAAATCTTTTTAAACATTTGTATTTTAGTTTCCCGCTTAGCACCTAATGTTAATTTCTCCATACAAACAAAATCGAAGGTAATTTGTAAAAAAAAGAATTATTATTGTTTTTAATAATACGGGAACGCAAGCATAATATTCCACTGAGTTTGATTTTCTCAATTTAGTTATTGAAAATTTCATTTTGTTACTAAGAAAACAAATAATTTCAATTTAATATGTATGTTCCAAAATAGGTTGTCAACTATTTCAGGCCGCCTCTATTTATAAACAATGGTCTGACATTAAAGGCGTACTGCGCTGGTGTTCAATGTGTTTTCAGAGTTGTCGGAACATTCTTCTTTTTTTTTCTCTAGGTATGTTTGTCGATTTTTTTCATCTTTCATATTTAGCCATATCTTATTTTTAGGCATATTGAGAGGTAGTTAATTTCCCCCATTTAAAAAGAAATCAAAAGTACTTTATAAAAAAGAAAAAAAATTCGTTCGCCATTTGAGCCCCCTCAGAAAATGTCTACGATGATGAAACCTATCTGATATTAAAAAATAGTTTATTTTCATTAAACATGGAGAGTTTAATCAAAATCGCTGGAGCCGTTTTTAAGGAAATCGTAAAACCTTAAAAATGTTGTACAATTTATGAAATAATGTACCCCCTCTGTTTACTCGATTTTGATGAAATATTTGCTGTGACATCGCTGGCCTATACCTACCTAAAATACTATATTCCAGTTTCGTGCGTTTTTCTATTTTTGAGCTAATCTCTTCACACACAGACCATTTCGCGGAACTTGGTTATTTAGACTCAGGGGACCCCAAAACGTGTATTTCTGTTGAAAACCGGATGAACGGGTGAATTCGAAATTTTTCACGACTTCAATCCTTTACAATATATTTCATTCATAGGTAAGTGAAATAAAAAAAAAACTTTGAGAACTTTTGTTCTGTTGTAATCATTGATTGTCCTCATGTAATCATTGATCAAACATTTAAATATTTTTTTATCTAGTTTTGCATCGCAATGGTAGGAAAATGAAAAGTGAAAATTATTAAATAAAAATGAAAGTTATTATTCATTTCATTTCCAAATATACCCTCAGTCATAATAAGTGGTGTAAAGCTATCAATAGTTTGAATCTAGCAATAGTTGTACATCAATAGACATCAGTGGTGATCATTTTATTTTCTTATAATTTATCTTCATTTAGATAAATTTATTCTCTACTCTATGATATTTTCTGAATAATGAGTATTGGTTTGGATGTTTTTTTTTTAAAACTATATCACTGCTAGGTTTTTCTAAAATTAAACTTTGCTTAAGTGTTTTTGCTGATTTCGCAAATCAAAAATATCATATAATTTGAAATTAATGTTAATTTTTCAAGACTGTATTTCATTTTTACCTCAATGCAACGTTACTTGGCTTCCAAAGGTCATAGATAGAAGGTCGCGAAAAAGCTAAATCATCCAAATGGAATGAGCAGTCAGCTGTTTTTGGAAAGTTTGCCACTATAAAATTTCGTAACAAGTGACTGTTGCAGTAGGCCGGATGGACGGAGATTCAAGGAGACTTCAATGGAAAGTATAGCACAAATCGTAAATCATTCAGAGAACCTTTAAAAATGATAAAATAGAGTGTTTTTATTACATAATCCCATGCTTAAGTTTAAAAAAAATATTTGCAAGAATGAAATTATTGTTTGTTTATATTTAACTTCAACTTTAACTATGGTGGATCCCATGCTACAATGGGAGTCCTAACTCAGATATATTTCAGATGGGATCTTTAACGAGTACCCGGCATCGTACAGGCTGGGACCTCCATTTTAAGTCCCACCCGAAGGTATAGAATGGCATAGAACAGGATTTTATACTCCCTTTAAATTATTCTAGGGCCACTTGGCGGGACTACTAACCCACAACGATCTGTATAGAAGTTGGTTATGCTATCCACAACACTATAGGTGACCCAAAGGATGAAATGAAAAAGTAGTGACTTAGTGTGTGATAGGTCAGACATCTGCTGTGGCACCCATCCAGCCATAATCTGAATTGATACAAGTTTTAACTTCATTTTCCTTCCTAATAACAGCATGGGCAGGAATGTGGCTAAATAAACTTGTTCTTTAATGTTTTTAAATATGCTAATTCGTTTTCTATAAAATTATCTCTGTTATTGAATTTTAATTAATGCATCTTATTTATTTATTTATTTTTGTAATTGATTTCATAAAATCTTGCTTGGATTCCCTTTTGCTGGTTTTACATTAAGCTCCCAGACACGATTAGTAGACATAAAGTTTATATGAAAACTATGTGTACATCGACTTCTTTGATTTTTATTATTAATTTAATGTTTGATACCGCTTATATCCAAAATGCAAGTATATTGAATTCTTTTGCTGTTAACAATCTGATGCCTTAAGAAAATACTTACAATGCTTCCTAATGCTAATTATTTGTCAGGTTAGCTACTTCTGCTTACATTTTAATTCATATTTAACAATTTTTATGAGCCATTAGCTCTAAATTGTCATATTTTTAAGTTAGGATGTCTGAGATTAGCTATCGTAAGTTCACTTTTGTGGATACTACAAAGACAACTTCATTAGCCATTTTAGTCGAGTTTGATTCACTAAAATAATTATGGGTATCCAATCTTTTTGTTTGATTTCTATTTTTTTTTTTTTTTTTTTTTTTTTTTTGGGGGGGGGGAGTACGGGTCTCCTGGCCCTTTCATACCCATGCAGATACATTCGAAGTGTATGAATTATTTGTTTGGGACTTTGTTTTTGTTTTTTTACAAGGAATATAATATTATGATGTTAGGTTAACCGCAAACCAATATCAACCAATATATAGTTAATAATCAAGAATAAGAAGTAACAATTTACTTAGATATAGTTGTATAAAGCGTAGATATCGTTACAGTTTAAGTAAACCTATATCGTGCTGAAAAGATTGCATACTCCCGACCTCTTCAAACTATGAACGCATGGTCATACTCCTTAAACCTCTCACCCCTGAGAAGCGACCTTACTTCTACGATCCTGGAGGAGTGGCCCTTGCTCCTCGTATCTGATGTACTTGAAGGCTGTTCTCACGGTACCTTTCCAATCCTGCTATGCACTTGTACTAGGGAAGTAGCCAAGAGTAATCTGGGAACTTTTTTCTTAATCAGAAGTTCTAACGCTCTATTTAAAGATGCAAATACTATTTTGAGCATAATGTTCATGGCCAAACCGCTGGTCTGAATTTTATAAAATTAGATTACAGGACGAAATATCTGAGATAGTAATATAATTTTATATATTATGTAATAAGTCCAATCCGCTTGGAGTGGTGCCAAATATATTAATACTAAAATATTTTCACAGAACACGTCGTTCAAAACAATTTCTCTGATATTTACATTGCTAAGATTTAGAAATTAAGTATGAAGAAAATAAAGTTGAAATCTTATTACCAATGTTCCAAAATTAATTAAAGATTTCTAAATTGTGCTTGGCTAACGCATCAAAATCTGTTTAGTATCGTACCTAAATGAGGGTGACGCACCAGGAGGTATTCGACTGGCCTAATAATATTTTATGAAATGTGGATTTCTTAATAAAATATTACTCCTAGTTCAAACCTCTGATAGGCCTACCTTACTAAGAACCATTAATGGGCTCTAGGGATTTCGATATAATAAAAATAGCAAAGAGGGAATTTTGCTACTTTTACCAATTCACAAACTTTTTTTTTCTTTTTGTTTTAGTTAGTGTTAAAAAGTGAAAAATTTTGAAACGGGCTTGTAATGTAAATTACTGAAATAGTTATATATTGTACTTTCGAGTACAATATATAATTATTGTAAATTGTAAAAATTAAAATTTTAGTCTTATTATCATCTTCAAAAACAGAATATGTTATAAGTTTCGATTGCATGAAATGTTTGATACCTTGACTGAATGGTAAACTTATTATGCTACGGTTAATAAAAAAATTTCAGAAGAATACTTTCTAAATAATTACTGATTTAAATCTAATTAATGTTTCAGAATTGGGAAACCGTTTGAAAATATTCATGGTCCAGAGCGAGCTTTCTTGAAAGCATTATTAATTTCAGCTTTTTTCCCAGATCGATCTTAGTAACCCATTGATTAGAAATTAGATGCAGCCATTAGAAAGTGAATTGGCATTCTTACCTCATCTCTGCTGATTAATTATTTGAAATGTGTGCTAAGTAAAATCCAGTTAACCTTTTTTTTTAGACTTTTAATAAATATTATTGGATTGGAACCGTTATTTTACTTAAATATTATTGTGGTTTTCTGTATGCGAATAAAATAATCAAATTTAAAAAAATAATTTTTCCTTACAAAACTTCATTTATTTATAAAACATTTAATTTATAATCATTCAGCTAACCGAAATGTATAATGGATGCGGTTACTATTTTAGAAATAAAGAGAGGTTTAGAAAGGAGAAGTTAGAACTGATTATCGGAATTCAATCACGACATTGACTTTAGTTGTTGTCGGTTTGGTTGTCACTGCTAAGGTCAAAACGATTACTGCACCAAACAGTTGGCGGCCGTGACTCAATGAAATTATTACACTTTTTTAAGTCAACGATCTCCTTTACAAGGTTTGTTTGTACACGCGGTACGCGCCCGTTGAAGTCACCAGATTAAACGCTTGGCAGCTATTCCAAACACGAAATACAGCCCTGTAAAAACACGAAATGGCCTACTATTCTTGAATGCATTTACTAGCGAATAAACACGATTATAACTTTTAAAAGAAATGCTATTTTGATTTATGAACGATATGTATTAGAAACAAATATTGGATCCAATATTTTAGGGTTTGGGGGGAGGGGAGGGGGCACATCACCTCCTCCCATGGCGGGTAGCTAATTTAGTAAGGCGCTCTGGTGGGACTAATTTCTATTTTTTTAAATTCCGTGGATCCTTCTGGACCTCAGATACTCTCTTGGGGTGGGTCATTATTATGAATATATCCGCTATTGAGTGAGTACTGTAATCGAGTAACAGATAAAAACATGGCAATAGAGCGTTATCTTGGTCATATCACCTCCTCGCACAACCGTAAACCCAGACACAGTACTTCCAGTTACAGAGTTATCTGAACCCAAGATCCTGCACGGGCTGTTCTGAGATAGGTTTTGTTATATTTTTTTAGAGTGGTTGGATATAGTCCTTTCTTGAACGTCAATGAAGTTTGTGATCTTTTGTCCGTACCGTTAATATCTGAATACGTTATTTTCAATAATTTACACGGTTTCTATAGAAAGCTCTTGTAAAATAAAATCAGAAAAACAACGGAAGCGGTAGTGCGACGTTCCGCAGCACTCGGTTAAGTTTTCCTTCAGTAAATGGTCTGAAACGGTTTCCCTACAGTAATAGCTTGTGACCAATCCCTACTTCTACTAGAAGTGCGATATGAGAGACAAGTGATGATTTTCCGGTATAAACAAGCAACATTTATAACTGTGAAAGCCAACAGTTCTTGAAATATTTCAAGTTCATCGGATTGTGGTAGCTCCATGGACGGCTGCTCCTGCTGTCAGACCGTTAAATCTTTTGCCCCTGAGGAAAGTCTTCGTTGCGGTGGGCCCCAGTCGGCGGAGGCTGCAGAGGAAAATTCGCGAAAGTGTTTGCATAATCGATTAGAAAATGCATAGATGCGGAGTTATGGATTTGTGATTTAACCAATTAATACAAAAGTTTTATATACGTTTTTTTTTTTTTTAACGTTAATGTGATGCAACAAACTGAACCCTCTTTTAACTTTCACTTACCTACATATGAAATATATAGAAAGGGAAGGTATTGTGATCTTGAAAAATTTCGATTTGCGGTTTTTACTGTTTGCTATCTATCTAACTTGGTCTGCTAACTACTGATTTTAATACCAGTTTACCCCCTAACTCCAAAAGGACGGTGGTATTAGAGCAAAACCCTCACACGAAATTCCCCTAATTTTGCAATATGCCTTGTCTTTTCTTAACAACCTTGGTATTAAGAAGAGATACTACTAGTTACACGTGTGAGATACTAATGCGTGTAACTCACTATAATTAATTCACTATATGTCTGTAAGCTTAATATAACAATTATATATATATAATATATACATATTATTTTTAATTTGCAACTTTATTAACTAAAAATACAAGTAAGTTTGACATAAAACAAGAGTAACAGCATGGACAGGGTTGTAGAGAAATTATCTGTTGATAGCATCAAAAAAATTCTAACATAAACGTCTAAGGAAGATCTAATATTTTCTAACAGTAACTTTTTAAGGTGTTTATATCATTAATTAATAAGTATTAATTTGTCTAAATAAATTGTAAAATTTCCGCAAAAAAGTTAAGAAATTACCCACCATCAATTTGACGACAGCTATTGAAAAGGAATATAAACTAAAGTCAGTATATAATCTACAATATAGACAAAAATTTCTCTCTTTTTCTGTTAAGAAACAGAAAATTATATTACCACTTCACATGATGTGATATAATTAGAATCATTAAGTTCAACGGAATCTCAATTTTGTATGTCTATACTGCATAGTAGTTTCAAACGACTAGGGCGTGAACTATGTAAAGAGTTGTAACTACAGAAATGATCTCACGGAAAGCACAATTATTTGACTGTCATTGTTAAAGATGTTCTTGGAACTATTTCATATCTATAGTCGTCTTTGTTATTCCTAGAGGATTTCACAATAACGAGTTGGGAATATTAATCCAAAGCCACCGTGACTCTTCGAATTCGACCTTCGATGATGACTTTCCGATCGAGATGGCTGAGGTCCTTAGAAGGAAGTATAATAAATCAAGCCAGCTGTGGAGATTGCGTGGGTGTAGCTAGTACCGTCGACTTCCGGTCATCAATCACCAGTTGCGCAAATGATCTGATTGGATCGGATCAAAGAGCTTCTAAAGGTGCGTGATATTAGAGCCTTGGTGATGTGCAGGTTTCCTTTTATTCCCAAAAAGTGAATGTGCATGCTTCCTTCCACATCAAATTTTTTTTGCAATATCTGTGATATTTAAGATGATGATTTTTTGTTATGAATTCTATACATTTACCTAAAATGCGTAAAATTTTAGGGTGTTAATTCGAGGTCCTTGTCTATATCCGAATGTTTGATTGGCGTCTTTTATTTAAATGTAATCACTAAAATTATGTCCATGGGTTGTTTAGGTACGGTTTTTTAGTTAAATTCCGCATTTCACATTTTGTATGTCTAAATTTTTACGATATGCGACTAGAACCCATGGAGTGCCTTGGATCCATTAATAACTGTCTCAGGAGGCACTGTTTCTACATCTACGGTTGAGTGGTTTGTTGTCCTTGATTTCACCACACTCAATCGCCAGATTTACCCCCATGATTATTTAAGAGCATCCACATTACTGAGGTATGTCCCTCGTCTCCGACCGTTCACTGGGTTATAGAACACAGAAGTACATTGGTTTCGTGACCAGATGTTAAAGTAATTTATGGTCTTCCTACTAAAACTATTGTTGAGGTCATTACTATGATAGTTTGCAAGTAGGGAAAGCTAAGGCAGTGCATGACTTAGAATTTTAAGAGGCAGTCAAAGAGGTTTCATCTAACTAATCATTCAAAAAGAAGATGCATAGAAGGAGTTGGAAATTTCATGGTTTTTAGTAAAAAAGCCTGATTTGAAACAGCAATTTACCATGGCATGATTAAGATATATTTATTAGTTAGAATGTTAGATTTAGAATTACTCACCAGCAAACTCCTTACTACCTAATTTTAGTAAGCTCTTGATGTTTGGTGAGAAATGATATTTTTAAGTGTACCTACTGTCCATTTTAACTATAATTTTTGATACCGTCGCATTTTTTTATCTCATTTAAGAAAACCCACGGGTGCAAATTTTGATAAATGTTTGCGTAAAAATATATAAAATTTTATCTATTTAAACCTTAAGCATTTGTTTTTCAAATAAAAATTTCACCTTATTCAACCAAATATATTAAATATATTTTTTGGTCTTGAAAACAAACTTCATTCAAGTGTAATAGCACAACCGACGACTTAAGTTAGTTCAATGATATTTTTACGCAAATTTCAAGGGGAAAATAGCTTAAAACCTTTTTGTATTGAAATAAATCAGTAATAATTTGAGAGCGATGTGCTACAGTGAGGTGATGTGCAACAGAAATACTTTAAGAAATACTTAGTATTGTTTTTATTTTTTTATAATCAATATATTTGTCCCCTTTCTGAACCCCTAAACGTTATTGTATTTCATAATCAAGAAATATTTTATATAAAGTTAAAAAAAAAGACTCCAATACATCATCTCCCCCACGTTTAGGCAAATTATCTCAAATTCCAGTTAAAATGCTATGTTTCATCATTATTATAGTATAATAGTAATAATATATACAAGATATTAATTATAATATTAATTCTTCAAATTTATTATAGGAGATATCCCAGGTTCATTGATTTATAAATTTATACCTCCACACCACAGTAGTAAGTGAGCGAAATGCAAATTTAAACATATTCGCCACTTTTAAACACAAATCCTAAACTATCCAAGCCTGAGAATTTCCTAAGCATGCGTCCAGTTGGGTAAAGAAGAGCGTAGGATGTTGATAAGGATTCGCAGGTGTTTTCTTTACGTTACATTTCGTCACAGGAACGGACGCAATAGACGTTTTGAAACAGCTTACTGTAACCGCAAGTCGAGTTTCCAAGAAACCTCTAGAAATTTAAACTTTTTGATAACATTTCAATTTCAAATAAATAGGCAGGCACTTTTTGGTTAAGACCTCATTGACATAAATAGAAATGAATCATTTTTCAAAGTTTTTAATATAATAATCACTCCAATATTAGAAAAATCCACTAAGCTTCGGTCCAAATTTTTTTTGAAGCTTGTAAAACTACCTAACATTCCTGTAAATTTCATTGACGACTGAAAACAACTGCTAAGATAAAGTCATAAAAACAAGAACATTAGCACAGTTAGTATTCTTAATTAAAATTTACCGAGGGTGTCGAACATTGTTTTCGTTCATTACAATTGTTGGTTCAATACCCCTATTGAATAATTATTAAAGAGAAAAGGAATTTGTTTTATGGAAGGATTGACGCTAAACGTCATAGAATTCTACAAATAAAATTAGTACGTATGTGAATTCACAACTTATTATTTCGTAGGATGATACACCAAGGACTTGTTTTAAAATATGAGTACTTAAAACGTAGCGAATAGCAATTACTAATTAAATAAAATTTGTAGATATTATTATTTTTTATTTAGGGGCATAACTGTTAGATACAAAAAAATGCGCTTTTTATATAAAAATAGTCACCATTTATCTTCCTTTAATTTGTGCTGAAAGAGTGTTAACATCAATATTCTCAAAATATAGACTATTAAAATGAAATATGCCGCTTTTCATTAGGTATTAGTCCAGCATTGTAATAACAAGTGAACATGTTTTGTATTGTTTGAAATATCCAAAAAATAAAGTAAGCCGTAACTTTTTTATTTAACGTTTTTTTTTTTCTCGTAAAACGTATTAAATATAATTATAGCCACTCAACAATCTATCCTTTCACCTTTTTTCAAATTTTTAATAATTTGAGTTGTGGAAAGATCTTAAAAACGTATTAGAAGCTCAAATCTTTGTTAACAACAGGGTAAGTGTAGATTTCAGGACGATTTTGTATGATTTACGAAAAAGTACAAAATAATTTATATCACTTTGAATCACCATCATAATTAAATATGTCTTTGAAAACCGTTGTTTTAGCTGTTATTTATTACATGCGTATGAATAGTGTCTGATTATACTCTGAACATGCTCCTTTAGGTTTGTACAGTCAAATTAGGTTAAAATAATATTTATACATGATTTTCATTTTTTCATCTATTATCTCAAATTAAGTCATTATTGATGGTAGTAAAATTTGAATAGGTAATGAATATTTGTATTAGTTTATTGAGTATCTGAATTATGAATTAGATTCATTATTAATTTTTGTAGTATTAACTGTAATTTAATTAATTTTTGTTTGAATTTCATAATTTATTAATATTTTTCATCACTCTGAAGTATCATTGTTAAACGGTGACCAAGCATTGCCGTGAAAAGAAGAGCTGATAAATAGAAAACCAGCACTATTACTGAAATCTAGTTCAAAATATAATGTGGTGTTTCAGGAATTTCATGAACATAGTGGGCACAATAGATAATTTCTTTGTATGTTTTTTTAAAAATAAATATGTACATTGAAAATCTGAATGATCATGGCATTGGTTTCCATTCGGAATATTGCGATATGAAGCTGGAAACAACTTATCACTGGATCTATTTTTGTTAACTCTAAAGTAGGTGTAGGGAGAATTAACAGCACCGTTGCTAAATGCAGCATTGCCAAGGTTATCCCAATTATTAATAGTCCAACTATTTGGAATGAAACCAAAAATAATTCGCAAGATGATTTTTAAAAAAATACTAGGCTATTCGAATATAGTGCGATAAAGGTTGTCGTTTCAGATTTTTAATTTAACCAAGCAACAAAAAAAGAAAAAGTTTAGGCTTCTCTGGATTGTATTATTTGTATAATATTTATGTATAATATTGGAAAATCTAATCTCTAAAGTCAAATAATACGGCAATAGGCAATATATATATTCTACATTTTTAGTTCCTTAAGATGAAAATTAATTTGATATATCAGAAATGTTTAGCTCAAATTAGAATTTCAGGAAAATACTAAATTAAAATAACAACTACAGGACATCATTTCATAATAAACTCACAGTTAGAGCGTCAAATTTGTGATATGAAGGCCAATGATATCTTATTTGAATGTTCAACTTATAGTTCCTTAAGAAATTCCTTTTTTTATTTAAAATAAAAAAACAAAGACCATATGAAGTATTTACACCAGAGAGCTTTGATGATGCAGAAAATATCCTCTATTTTATATCAGGTGTGATATCTTACAGAAACTTAGAGAGGTATTGTTTTATGATTTTAGTATTATTATTATTTTTTGTTCTTTTCATGTTATTTATTCATACTGTAACACTTCTGTGGGTTAACAAATATTTATTCAAAAATATACAATATATCAATGCCACACGAATTATAACGACATAAATATCCGAGCAGGTTACAAAAATTATAACTTTATAAAACACAAATCATATGGTTTGAGCTGCACAGTCAAGAAACAGACTAAGACTAAATCGTCTAGTCACTTATAGATATTAGCACCTTATAGATATTCATAAAAGGACTGGCCTGGAAGGTTCTGGATTGAGCTCGAATAATCTAGTCCCATACATGTGCTCCAACCTTTTGTTTCGACCGTCAGTTCGTTCAAACAAAAGGTCTGGGATTATAACCATGTGTTTTTATTTAACGTTACAATACATTACATATCATTAATTAACATTGTTTGTTTGTTTTAATGTTACTTTATGCCACTGAGGCTAATCGGACGATGCTACAGTGGGAGTCCTAAATTTTGCCTTCCAGTTCTAATTAGGATAGGGATCTTTAACGAGTACGACATCGCACAGGCTCGGGACCTCCATTTTACGTCATATCCGAGGGACGGCATAGAAAAGGATTTCTATGCCTTTTTTGGCATATAATTCTATGCATAGAGAAGGTTTCTATGCTAACCACTATACCTCAGGTGACTCCCTAATTAACATTGTAAAAATTAAGTAAGCATTGTTGTTTATAAATAGCCAATCCTGATTCCACTTGTATTGGGGCTTGAAGCCCTTTAAACAAGTTTTAACGAATAAAAAACAATATTTTCAGTAATTGACAAATAAATAAATATCGAAATATTTATTTATATATGTTATTATAAAATTTATTTATTTTATTTATCAACATTTATATACGATATAATAGATACTGCGCAATATGAGCAATCTGATACGGGGAAGAAGGCTGGAGGAGACATCCGTGCACAGTGGGTCAAGGTGTAAGGACCGTCCTTATTCTATTATCAGTATTGTTGTTGCATTAATTTAAAATATTATTTCTTGTTTTGATGAGTAATATTCTTAGATTGTAAATTTATTTATAATATCTTAGCATAAACGAGTGTTATTATTTAAATATTGTTAAATCCTGCTTGTAAATTCAATAGATACTTCAAAGAGCTTGCGCTATTAGTGGATTACGGAATTTTTTAACGAAACGTTTTTGAGATTTTTAAAAGTCTTTATTTATTCGGTCTAATACTCATTAAAAAAATGAAGATAATTTATTGCAATATATGTACATTTTGTTTTTAGAGGCGTGATAATCAACTTATACTATATAATTGAATTTTTTCAAGAAGAAAATGAAATCTGTCTCCAACAAATATTTTCTCTTTATTCCTATTTTTATTTTATTTTTTTAAATTATTACTATTTCAAGTCAATATGATTTAAATACTTTGTCATTATAAAGGACCCAGCAATTTGTACATATAAACATCCTAGTAGCATTCCTTTGATAATATTCTGCCCCGCAGCGCCCACTGGATGACCACATCTCGGCAGATATCACTAACATCGCCTTCTTGGGAACTGGGCTCCGACCATGTCGTCTCTACTTCTGCCTTCATCCCACACAGTCTTCTTTTAATCTAGGCAGCATGATCTTATTCTAACCTCTTTGGCATTTCGGCTTATTCTGTATAACATTCCTAGGCAAATATCCACAATTGTTTTAAAAGATTGCTTTGAAAGTTCTTCATTATCCGTTCGTACCTTACAGACCAGTTATTCAATGTAAATCATAATGAGGCCTTTTCATCACTCTTTTCTCAGTCTGCTGGTGTTCCTCACCACTACCAATATGGTTGTATTCTCGGCCCATCTTCTACACAGTTTATACAGCTGATAAGCCAACCCATCCTTAATAAATGTATCACCACTTATGCAGATGACACATCTCTCCTAGCAGCTAGTAATGATCCAGTATTTGCCTCCAAAAATCTCAAATCTTACATCATAATTCTTGAAGAATGGTGTCAGGAGTGGAGAATTAAAATCAACCCCGATAAATTCCATCAAATCCCTTTTAACCTTCGTCATAAACCTATCTAATAGGTACTATTAGTCCCTGTCTAATAGTATCCTTTAATAACACTCCACTTATCCCTGTCGGACAGATCCGTTACTTGGAATCTTCACACAATAATGAAACGACAAGTAACAGGTCGTCGTTTGCGACTACTTCAACACAAAACTCCCAATTTATTACAAATGGCTAGTTTCTATGACAGTAATAAGACCAATATGGACTTATTCAAACCATCAAATTCCTCGCGAATCCATTCCTTGCAATCCAAAATCCGTCGTAAAATCTTGAACGCTCATTACTTCGTCACCAATAAAATCATCTACAAAGACCTTAACACATTCGGTGCGGACCCAGTAGATCTACAGGCCATCCTGCGTAGTTTGTAGGGGGATTTTTGACAAATCTTCGGCAAATCCTTCAGTTATGTAAATGACGCGAAATATACCGGAATTGCCGAAGAATTGTCAAAAATCCGCCTTCACGAGCGTTATAGTGAAGTCATAATCTACGCAGCATGGCCAGTAGATCTACTGGGTGCCTGTCTGCTCACACACAGTGTCCGCACCGAATGTGTTAGTGTTCTATATATCGCCGATTTGGCCCTATCAAGATACCATTCCTTTCATAATAAACTCCCACCCGAACCCTCTTGTTTTCCGCCTCGCTTCCTCCTCTAATCCAGACGCTACTCAAAGCCCTCTGACAAGAAAGTGGCCTCGGTACCTTCTATAGTAAGTGTACCAATTGATTGCTATTAATTGATAGTTTCTCTTCATGCTTGTTCATGACATATTCAATTCTTATTATGAGCCAATTTAATAGATGTACCATATATGTTGTAAATACAGTTGTGAATTTCAATTTTAAAAAAATTTAAAATGGCCAAAAAGGAGCGTGTAGGCTGTTTTTTTGTAGTGAGAGAGTGACTAAGTCAGAAATACATTTTAAATGTAGTTAAAATAATTTGTGTTAAATGAGTTGTAATCGGTCTGTGAACAATTAATCTAACCTAATATCTAATTACTGATGAGCTCTGCTCTGTTGGTCTAATGCCCGTAATCAGTAGCTACTCTTTCTTGTATTTTTGGCGAGATTTCAATGCTTAATAATTAAAACCTGATTTTATAACAACACCGTTCAAACCTTAAAAGAGGTGCCCTGAAAAGTAAGGAAATTTGACTTAACCACTCACTGGGATAACAGATATATTACATAATATTTTAATTATACATTATACTATGAAAGATTTTAATCCGAATTTCATAAATCATAAACCTATGTTTATTCAATATAGAATTTAAAATAAATTGTATACAAAGACAAGGATACTAAGCTACTGGACCTATGAGCCCCTTAAAAAAGAGTTTCATACATATTTCAAACATGATAGATTAGGTTATGGGTCTTTAGTATAGACAGCATTAAACAAAGTGTTTAAAGCTTTTTTGTTAGATTTTTATTCTTGCTATATTTTAAAGACTACAAAGTTTGGCCAACTATTTCGGTTACAAACAGTATTTTATCGAACTAAAATCACACCCTGTCTTCAATATTAGAAATACATGGAACATGAAAATTTATAACTTCATTATTATTTATGTAGTCACGATGCTGTGTCCACTGAGAGTTATGTAACGAACTGGAGCGTGCGACCAAATATTTTCTTTAACTCATGCAGATATTACGAAAGAACTCATACTTCTGCATTCTATGCCGAAGGTTTATGAAACAATTTTAATTTTACGACACATTAGCATGATTTCTTTTGTATTGAAATCGGAAAATTCCCTTGTTAATACATTATAAAATCTGACGTAAGCAATTTTATTTATGTCAATGGAAAACAAAGTTGGTTTTCTTATATTTTCGATGAATGATAGTAAAGGTGAAATTATCTCTACACCTTTTGAAAAAACTTGGTGTCAATTTATCAATAACCAGATGTTTATTTTATATTCCTGTATTATTGTATCACTGAGAACAGTCTAAAAACCGATAAGGTTTATTGTTATTTAAAAATAAAATATTTGTTTATATAGTAGTTAACAAGTACAGTAAATGAATACGGATATATTTTTCGTTTTCGGAAAAATTGTAAAAAAGCTTAAAAATGTGATAAAATTTATGAAATAAAGTATCCCCGTTTACCCAATTTTGATAAAATGTTTCCTGCTACATCATGAGATGATACATATCTCAAATACCTAATTTCAGTTTCGTAGACTTTATCGCTTTTGAGCTAGTGTGTTCACACACACATTCAGCCACAGACCATTTCACGAGACTTACATACTTCAGATCCTGATTTTTGGAAACAGGGCACCACAAAACGTGTATTTCTGTTAAAAACTGAAAAACGAATTTTTTCACTATCGCAATACTTCCCCGTACTATTTTTAGATATATTTAAATTTATACTTACCCATATATTTAATATGTTAGTAAGTGAGGGGCGGGATAGCCGAGCGTGTTTGAATGCGAGCCGGCATGTTAAAGCCAAACGGCGCACAGTGGTCCAACCTGGGAAAAAACCTCATAAATGAACGTAGCCCAAACCTAATTTTTTCTTGGTTTTCGAATACTTAGATACTTGTAGAACAATGGAAAGAATATATTTTTTATACTAGTTCAAAATTAAAATGTGTGTGTACCAGTAAAATTGAACTTTTTAATGATTGAAAAAATCGTACTTTTCTACCAACATAAAAAAATTTTTCTACTCTGATTAAGATTAACGATAAAATATTCCCCAATACATCAGGAGTGTGTCATTTATATGTGCACTGTTATGGACTAAACATTTTTAAAAAATATCAATTGTAAGAGAAGAAATTAATTTTCGAAATCGTTGCTGAATTAAGTATGATTTTTTGACTTTGTTGGTTTATAAAACGCTTGCGTTACGTTGCGTTACGGTCGCAATGGTTTAATATGTAACTGTAGGTAGTAGAGGAACTGTGGTAAAATTTTCAGCGCCAACTTCGGCCAACTTTGGGATTTATAAGGATTTAAACCTTTCGTTACGGTGCGAGTGGCGAAGGAGGATGATCTTGGGGAGGAACTATTAATTAAGAAAAATCCTCCTATAGGTATATAAGGGAGGGGGACTGACTTACAATCACACGTTATTTTTATTTTATTTCTAAAATACTAAAATAAAATAAAATTATTTTAATTTTAATTCTAAAATACTAAAAGAAAAAAAAGTATTTTATTTTGTATTATAAATAATCAAATAAACTACAACTACAAATAGGTTGTTTGAAGTTGCACAATTTCTTTATAGTGTATGGTGGTCCTTTACACTAGAGCTTAGAGAGGCGGTACATTTATTTCACATTGTTGCAAGTTTTTTAAAAATCCTTCACTAACCGCGCATATTCCAGGGATAAATGAGGAATTAATTATGAGATTAAAAACAGTACTAGATGTGAATTTGCTCTCTGTACCCGATTGATTCAGCAGCATTTCGCAAGTATGCAGCGGAAACGGCTGAGATGGCAGTGACTCGGTACCCCTGGTACTATCTCCCATCGACCGTCCATAAAATTCTTTTACATGGAGCAGACATGATTGATTCTCTTTTTATCGGTTCCTTGCCAGAAGAGACTCATGGAGAGTTGGAACAAAAATTATAAGCAGTACAGGAAACATCATTCCAGGAAGATATCTCAAGTCGCAACAAATGAAGGTGTTTTCCACCAATTATTTGTAACAAGCAACTTATACATTACGGATTTAATACCAGCATACCAGTATAAAAAGAAAAAATAGCTAACCGAGGAAGCATACAATTTACTTAAACAAGATTAAATAATTATATCCTATTTGTATTATTGTATATAAAAATTGTAAATAAAAAAAAAATATCTACACAATTTTTTTCTTTTTTATTTTCACACATCAAATTTTAACTTGATCTGATGTTCTGATTTCGTTGATATGGATTTCATTAGATTCGGCACCTCAAAAAACATATAAGACTATACCAAACACGAATTTTTTATATTTTTCACTTTTTGACCTCAAATTTGGACTTGATCTGGTGGTCTCATTGCACTGATTTTGGTTTCATTAGATCCTGCACCTCAAAAAATAAATACACGGGAGGTTCCATGCCACTAACAAAGTTAATATAATAGATATTAGGTTTTTTCCCATTTTCAGCTTTTTTGGACCACTGTGCGGCGCACAGTGGTGCCGATAGGGACAAAACCCTAAAAAATGAAGGTGCTCCAACCGGAACTTTATACATATTTTTAAAAACCTGAATACCTCTAGAGTAAGGATCCACACCAATTTTTCAGATTAAAATTCATTAAACCTTTGAAAATAAGGCAGTTTTGGACATCTTGTAGGAATGACACGAAAATACTACTGTTAACTTCCTAATTCGAAGTGATTTTAAGGAAGCCCAAATTTTACGCAGGCCGTAATTTTCGAAAATATCTTATTTAGACATCCTAGAAAAAAGGTATTTAATTCTATATTTCAAAAAAAAAAAAAAAGTTTAGGGTGGACGGAAAAGAGAATTGGGTGATTTCTTGAGACATGTCATAAGTGATATGGTTATTGGTCTTTTTCAATGTTAACTCTGTCGACCTCTGTCTTCTGGTTGATATTAAATCAATCCAGGGGTATCACTGAAGATATTCCAAAAGATTTCGGATCCGAAAACGTCCGAATCGTTGAATGAGATCATTTCATAGTTAGAAATGCGTGCCGTTTGGTTAAGTGTCCCCCCTTCCAGGTGCAATGTTTTCGATTCAGCGACCAAAAAAAACATGGAATACATATACTTAATAATCATTTGTGACCGGTTAAGGGTTTTGTCCCTAAATTGGTCATTTTGAACCACTGTGGGCCGTGGGCAGTCTTTCATTCATAGACGAAGTCTTTGAAATACTTTTAGTAAAGTTCGGCTACTGGCTGGGGTAAATCGGGCTCTGTGAGTATAAGAAATAATCAGTATACCTGCCAGATGGAAATGGTTTTGAAGGAGGAATATCCACCATGGAAGTGATTATTGCAATCACATTATGCTGCGGCGGTGGTTCGAATCCGCCCTCGTAGGGTTGACTTTTATTTCATGGAGGCCCTATCTTTACACCTCTAGAGTAACTCAATACTTGCCAAAAAAAAAGTAAGTGAAAGTAAAAAAGATTGCCCCCCCCCACTACCCTCTACAGAGCATTTCTGGATCCGCTACTGTAGCTTTTTTTATAAATAAGTGATTTATCGATGTAAAATTATTTTATTAAACTCTGCTTAATGTAGTTATCCTTTGGACACTCAAAATGAACTGGACTTCTTGATAAATCTTGGCACATATCAAAATGGTCACGCCCATCCCTTTCCAATTTAAAAAAAATGTCCGACACATTTCGCCCATAGCTTCTTGGGTAATAGAGTCTGGACTAATTGCTGAATGAAGTAACTGCAGTGGTTGGGAGATAATGATCTCCAGTGCAGCGAGTAGTAGTACAAACCATTTATTTTATAATACTTTCCTGTACCCCAATTATTTGCAGAGTTGGGCATATTTATATTTACAAATACGGATACGAATTTATTTTTATCTTAATTTTAATGTGAATATGAATATAAATTTATTTATATCACAATATTTGTGAATATGAATACAAATAATTTCGCATTTTTACCTTTTTATGGAAATCACATTAAATGTTGTCTGATATCGATTACTAGGTTTTTTGGGATGCTGAATATGAAAATGATATCGATTTTGAGATTCCACCGTCAAGTATCGATTTATTACAACTTGCGCCTATTAATCGATCTTGGTGTCGGCTATAGGGTTATCTGAGGTGCTGATGATGAAAATAATATCGATTTTGAGATTCCGCCGTCAAGTATCGATTTATTACAACTTGCGCCTATTAATCGGTCTTGGTAACGGTTATAGGGTTATCTGAGGTGCTGATTATGAAAATGATATCAATTTTGAGATTCCGCCGTCAGGTATCGATTTATTACAACTTGCGCGATATAATCGATCTTGGTGTCGGCTATACGGTTATCTTAGGTGCTGATTATGAAAATAATATCGATTTTGAGATTCCGCCGTCAGGTATAGATTTATTACAACTTACGCCATATAATCGATCTTGGTGTCGGCTATATGGTTATCTGATGTGCTTATTATGAATATTATATCGATTTTGAGATTCCGCCGTCAGGTATCGATTTATTACAACCTGCGCGATATAATCGATCTTGGTATCGGCTATAGGGTTACCTGGGGTGCTGATTATGAAAATGATATCGATTTTGAGATTCCGCCGTCAAGTATCGATTTATTACAACTTGCGCGATATAATCGATCTTTGTATAATCGGCTATAGGGTTATCTGAGGTGATGATTATAAAAATGATATCGATTTTCATATTCGTATTAAAAATTAAAAATATACCTATAAATATGTTGAATTGACAATGGAATCTCAAAATCGATATCATTTTCATAATCAGCACCTCAGATAACCCTATAGCCGACACCAAGATCGATTATATCGCGCAAGTTGTAATAAATCGATACTTGACGGAGGAATCTCAAAATCGATATCATTTTCATAATCAGCATCCCAAAAAACCTAGTAATCGATATCAGGTAATATCTGATGTGATTTCCATAAAAAGGGTTAACTCTATAATGTGTACCAATATGGAGAAATCCGAAAAGACTTTTATTAATTTTTTGGGAAATTATAAATTTAGTAGAAATTCACATCTCAATTTGTGAATTTTTCCATATTCACATCTCTATTTATAAATACGGCCGAATTCACAGACTGAGATATAAATATTCACATTTTTTTGTGGATATTTACATTTTTCCCTGTGAATTTATTTTTATTTACAGAAAAATTTGTATATATGAATAAATTCGTATTGACACCTGTGAATACGAATTTATTTATATTGACACTTGTAAATACGAATTTATTTGTATTCATATTCACAAATATTGTGATATAAATAAATTTATATTCATATTCACATTAAAATTAAGATAAAAATAAATTCATATTCGTATTTATAAATATAAATATGCCCAACTCTGATTATTTGTTTATTCAAAAAAACTAAAATAGACATTCTGGGCTTATAATTTAATCTCTACTTACAATTTAGTTCTTAGATCGAGTTGTTGGCACAGATTCGATGGAGGGATTTCACCGCATCGTATACTGATTGCAGCGTTCTGCATTCTTCGACTACTCAACGGATATGGGCGGATAGGTGGAGAAAAGAAAACTGGATTCATTGCTTCTTACCCAGCTCCTACTTCAACAGTACATTGGAACCAGTTCTCCAATGTACTGTTGAAGTAAAAAATTGAGAACAGATTAGAAGTTGATCCTTGAAAGTTGCGTTTGGCATTCTATCTATTTTCTTTACTATTTTTTTTTCCTTCCCTACTTCGCCGGTTAGGCTATACGGGTTTTCTAGGGCCAGGATATGGGTGGGTGATTACTATCTTCGGGTTTCCAATAATATGTTTTAGTTGTCAGGGGCAACGCGTATTTTCTAACGCGTTTGCCCACTCGGCCATCCCACCACCCGGGTATTTTCTAATGTAACTTTATCATAAAATCGATTGGCCTCTAATATTAAGTTAAATTAACATTTAAGAATGGCTCCTAACAACGGCTTTTTTTTTATCATTATCTTTCTGTCGTTAGTTTCTGTAAACTGTCATAAACTCGATTATACCATTTTTTTATGTTTTCTCAGTAGGCAAATGAAATTCAGCAAATAGTTTTCTTGCAGGAATTGCAAATAGTTATTAAGCAGGAAGTCCAAATTATTTATATATGGGTTAAGCTGCTCATCTTTCAAATTTTTTTAAAAATAAAGTTGACGTTTCGGGACTGCGTTAAACCTATGTTATAATTCTCAATCACGCGATTATACGTCCTGTTACTGAAATCATATGTTTTATATTAATTTTTCTTTAATCCTTCTATTATAATTATATATATAAGCCCCATTTATCATTTTCATCTTTTTATTTTATTTTCATATTTCTTTATGTCTCAAATGTTTTTTAGTGAAATTCAGCATTTGAACTTGGGTAATACATGCGGATATTTTTGGGTATTGTATTTGTAAGATTACTACATATGAATTTAAAAAATTTGTATAAATATATATATATATATTTCAAGTTTGTAAATCTACTTATCCTTAATGCTTAATTTTTTCTTGCAACAGGCAGGTCAATGCTAGAAAAAAAAGGAAACTTATATTTTTGTCGGACTCGAGTGCTGTTATAGTATTATAATGGTATGGACTATTTATCCCTATTTATTCTTTTAAGTATACTTTTTCATAATGTAAGTATTTTATTTCGTGACTGTATCCTAATTAAAAGGGTTGTATTCCCATCTCTGGGTAGAGATAAAGTCGCCTAAGAAACTGATTGGAATCACGGTTCAAAAACAATATCTCTTGATGTTTATTAGATAAAAAAAGATGTTTTTAATTAGCTTATACAGTGCTGTGTGAAGTAATTTATGTTTAATGAATCAATTGGTTAGGTGATTTCTTTTTTTTTCTTTTTTTTTTTTGTTCACGCAAATAAGACTGCAATCTAGTGAATATTCATGAAGGAATATTCACTAAAACAAACACAAAGTCAATAGAAAGGAAAAAGGTAAAACAAAGGGGCTGAGAAAGAAAGTGAACGGCACTAGGCCAAAGAGGTAGAAGATACCGTTAGCGATCCTGCTTCTACTGTAATTGACTGAGTCACCCTGGAGCGGTCCAGCTCTGACGTAATGGAAGGCTCATCATTTCATCTTTCGGTTCTTAACTCACGATGCTCGGTCGGTTTGCCTGTCATAGTATAAATAAATAAATGTGTGAATGCTATGCGAAGTATCGAAACATCATTTTCCCCTTGCTTATACACGCATTTATACAAATCTAGGTTAGTATCACAAGAGCTCAAGCATTGCCTCCGGCTAAGGCGGCAGTTGATTTAAATCATAATCAGAAAAAACTGTTAAAACACCCTCAAATATATTTTTTGTAATTTAAGAATATCATGGAACTATCCCCACAGCGGACATAAGAAAAAAAAACATTAATGGAATAAATTTTAAGCATCTAATTTTCGCAATTTTTCTAGTAGGTATGATAGTATTTATGTATTGAATAATTGAAGTTCTTATATTCTTGGAAATAAAGCTTTGTTCTGAAACCTGTGCGAGCTATAAAAATACTCCATACAGCTTTGGAAAACATGAAATAGGATTTTAAAAGTACAAATTGATTTTAAATATTTCAATGACAACAACTATTGGAATGGTGTCACTCTCTTCGGCCAACCTTAGAAAGCTCTCACGATCGGACTATGAACTACTTGATCCGGGTTCGATGCGCATTGCATTTCGTCCGTTTCCAAATCAATTTGTTTTTTAATATAAAAAATATTTTAAGCGATAAGAACCGATGTTTGGGTGGAGTTAGACACGCATTGATTGGTTTTAGAACGGACTTGATAGTAACGAAGTTGTTTGGGAGTGGTAAGTGAAAGTTGAGATCGAAAACAGCACTCAGGCATGAGTTCAATGATCCTTTAACATATATCTGCTAAGTATATGATATACATCATGTTCTAGTAAATCTAAAAAAAAAAAATCTGGTGCGTGCGCGCAACACACAACTTTCACTTACCAACTTACTTAGATTAGAAATTGACGTGTTTTGCTAAATATCATTTCCCAAATTCACACATTTTTCTACATTCATATCTTATTTTTGTTAATCGTTAAAGTCGTTTTTGAGTAAATAAAAAAAACACTTGAAAATGTTACAAAATTTATTAAGTAAAGTCCCCTCTCCGGTTAATCAATTTTGATGAAATGTTGGCTATCACATCTTTGGCATATATATACATCAAATACCCAGTTTGGTCACAATCGTGAAAGCCGTTTTTGAGTAAATAAAAAAAGCACGTAAAAATGATACAAAATTTATTAAGTAAAGTGCCCCCTGCGGTTGATCAATTTTGATGAAATTTTTACAGACATATCTCGGGCATATAAGTAGATCAAATACTAAGTTTAATCAAAATCGTTAAAGCCGATTTAGAGTAAATAAAAAAAACACGTGAAAATGTTACAAAATTTATTAAGTAAAGTCCCCCCTCCGGTTAATCAATTTTGATGAAATTTTTACAGTCATATCTCGGGCATATTAGTACATCAAATACTCAGTTTAATCAAAATCGTTAGAGCCGTTTTTGAGAAAATCGAAAAAAACCTAAAAAGTTATTAAGTAAAGTACCCCCTCCCTTTAAGTAATTTTGATGAAATTTATGCTGTCACATCGCGGGCATATACCTACACTAAATACCCAATTTCAGGATCGCACGGTTTATAGTTTTTGAGCTAGTCTGTTCACACACAGACACACAGACACACACACACACACACACACACACACACAGACCATTTCGCGGGACTTGGTCATTTTGACTCAGGGGGCCCCAAAACGTGTATTTCCGTTGAAAACCGGAAGTCGAAATTTTTCACGATCGCAATACTTCCACTTACTATATATTTCATATATAGGTAAGTGAAAGTAATAATAAATCAGTATTACATAGTGTTGTTGTTATCATAAATACCTTTTAGTAGGAGATTTGTACTACCAGCATTGGACAAACTTACCTAAAAAAAATAAAAAGAAATAATGAAAGCTTTAATAAAATTTATTCTTCAATAATTTACAATTTAAAATAATTATTATCGAATAAAATACAGTACAAAGTTTCCTATAATGGGGACTAATTAGTTAAGCATGGATAAATTAACTCCAATTTAACTGCTCGCAGACTGTTACGAATTATTACAATTATTCCTTTTTTCGCCTTAAATTTTCTTCCATTAGCTCGACAAAAGAACAACGCTTGGAAATATAGTAGTGTAAAATCTAAACTGTATTCTCTCTCTCTCAAAGGTACTTAAATTTCTAGAAATCATAATTTTAGGGCTTAATATGTAATGATAAAACCAGTATATTCCGAAATACGTTTGTGAGACCTGGACGCTAATCATTAATAAGAATTGAGCAGTCCAATAACTTAATTAAGTCACCTTAATGTAATTGAAAAGGTGGTATAAAAAAATCTTTTAGTTAATAATTGGAGATCTGTAGGTTGGAAATCAGAAATCAAAGAACTTGATGATCAAATGAGCTAATTAGAATTAATGGAAACTGCGGTTAGTTCTTATGTCATTATAATATTCTTGATCTGAAGAATTACCTACAGGGTACAAGTTGGTTTCATGATGGCATCGGATATTTAAATATAAATTGTTAAATCCTAAAAGAAATAATCGGTATATCACAAAATATAAATTAAATGTAGGTAAAGTACTTTTCAAAAATAACTGAGATCATAGTTTTTTGAATAATTTATAAACAAAACGTAGGAAGAATTGCAAGGATTTCACCGTAAATTTTCACGGGAATCATAAAAAAAAGGAATCAAAACAAAAACACACTTTATTTTTATACCCGAGTATGCAGTAAATCTATGCAACTGGCAGCCGGGAGTAAATTACCCGGATCATATTTAGCAGCTCGCTCGAAGCCAGATGGTAAGAATAGACCAGTGGCGACTAATATAGTGTCACAGCTCGAGAGATGGATGTATATTTGTACCGAGTCAAGGTTCCTACAGAATCCGTTATATATGAGCTCTTGCAAAACACTTTCATTGTCGCTTGAAGTGAAAAGTATTCCTCTGTGTTTCGTGGAAGATAAAAGATGATGCACATTAAATACAATGCCAACTTTGAATCGCCTTCCCTAGTTGTAATGCAATTACTTCAAATAATATGTATTATTATTCAACAACATTTTTCAACATTTTGTCGTTCCACCATGATTGTTTGTTGTTGAAATTGGAGTAATGTCTAGTCAGATAATAAGGCTTTTCAGATCAGATTTAGTTGTTTAGTCAAGACCTATAGAAATGGGCGTATGCCTTCTGTTGTTATAAATAGGTGTATAAACCATCATCACTTATAAAAGTATTCATAAAGTAAATAAAATCTACAAAAAAAACAAAACTAAATACAAATAAAAATCTGGTGCGATGCGTGTAAAATACAACTCTCATATACCAACCTACTTATTAAACGCTATTTAGCAAGTTCACAGTAAGCAGCCTTTTCCATATATATGCACTTCTTTTTGTACGTTAATCTCTGTAAGGTATAGAACATTATAATTATTGCAAAACTTTCGATATTTTTTTTTCTTAAATAATATCAATTATTAATCCTTATTTCGTCAATAGTCGAGGTTTTAAAAACCGTTTTTGTCGGTATATCGTGAACGGGGATCGTCAGAAGGGTGATATACGGCTCGTAGTAAATTAAAACAAACATTGAATAAAATTAAAATTTAATGTTCGAATTTTTGTGTGATGCTTTTCCAGAAACCTACCTACTACAAAAAATTACTGATCTAGTAGGGCCTTATATTTCCTTCAAAACATTTGTATATGACCCTATTTCATTTAAAGATGCATGGAATGCAATTCATTTCATCTTATTGAAAGAGATAATAAAAAAAAATATTTATCTGATGCCTGGGACTTAATACTGAACAATTTGATACTAGCTATATAATATAAAAGTCCAAGATTAATTATTTATGATCTAGTTTCTAGTGTCATTAAAAAAACTGAAATAAATTGATAATGAAGTAAAGAAGTTGCAACATTAAATCATGTTTGTAATACTTTTAAAGCACGTTTCAGAAAAACTAGCACGCTGATTAAATATCAACGATCGCCCCTGGCCAAGTTAAAAAGCCCGCCTTTAACTGTACCCCATTACCGATATGCAGGTAGTGGACCAGCCTCTAGTGTCGTAACGGTCATAATTCAACAGTTATTTACTTCTTCTCTAAATAAAAAATAAGTTTTATACAGTTAATATATGTATCTAGTATAAAGAAAAATAAAACAGTCCCAAGATTATCTTCGTTAAAAGGGGGTTTGAAAATCGCCACATCCTACTAGCTTTTTAACCGACTTTGAACGAAAGAGGAGGTTACTCTATTCCTTACGTATGTGACTCTTTTTTTTTTTTGGTTTTTTTTCTATGTATGTTCACCGATTATTCAGAGATGGATGAACCAATTGGAACAAAACCTTTTGCATCTTGTAGAGTATTTTCCCAAGGTGGTCCCATTGAAACCTTTTTTGGGTTCTTAATTTATTTAAGAAGTTGTCGGGAAAAAACATGAAAATAATTATTTAATTATCGCTCAATGTTTATGTTAATATTACGAGGTGATAATACAATAAATATTACGCTTTTTAAGAATAATATATTGGAGAACATTTAATCACAATAATCAAAGTGAACAAACACATGTATGTTTCCAACATGAATTACAACAATGGAATATAATTCCATTAACATCTCCCTCCTCAAGTTCTTATGAACCTTCTATTTCTGCGATATAATCTCCCATCCACTTCGACGAGATATCTTCTGTCGCCCTCAACACGGACGACTCGACCTTTCACCCACGGGTTTCCTTTCTCATCAGGTTTTAGCTGCACCCAGACGTTCTGCATCTCGGATAGTACTGGAAGGTCCATCGCAGACTTATCGTAGTGTCTTTTGTAAGACTGCTTTCTCTCTTCGATTCGTTTTTTTACATCTTCTGGTAACTCAGGAAGAAGCTTCCTTTCTACCATTGGCACCATCGTCTTGGTCCTCCTGGACATCAGCAGTTGCGAAGGGCTTGCATTTAAATGTTGAAGTGGAACGTTTCTCCATTCCAAAAGTGCCATCTCCAGTTCTTCCTTTTCTTCCTTTACCTTTTTTATTAGAGTTTTCGCTATCTTTACGGCTGATTCTGCCTTTCCATTTGCTTGATGGTTATGTGGGGAAGACTGGCTAATCCTGAATTTCCATCTTTTCGCGAACTCTTGAAATTCCCTGCTCATCAATTGCGTGCCACTGTCGCACACTACCTCATCCGGTATGCCGAATCGACCGAAAATTTCCTTGCAGAATAAGACTAGCGCGGCAGTCTTTAGGGATTTCACCTTCTTTATTTCAAAGAACGAGGAATAATAGTCGACGATTATGATATAGTGTTCATTGAAGACGTAAAAGTAGTCCATCGCCACGAATTGCCATGGGCGTTCTGGAGTATCGTGTGTAACGAGACTTTCGTTCCTTTGAGCTGTTGCGTACTTTTTACAAGGGACGCAATTGTTGATCTCGACCTTTATGTCCTCAGCCATTTTCGGCCAAAAAAATACATCCCTGGCTCGGCGGATACAGCTTTCACTCCCGTGATGAGCTGAATGAACTATTCTGATCAGCTTTGGCCTTAATCTTTTCGATACGAATAACCTATCCCCCTTCAGGATAACACCATCCTCTTCTACCAGTTCGTCTCTGATACCCCAAAAGACTTGCAGATCTTTCCTCGCAGGTCTCTTTTCTGGCCATCCCAGCCTTATTACCTCCAGTAGCCTCTTTGCTTCATCATCTTTTGCAGTTTCGAGCTTGATCTCTTTAATGCGGTCATCGGTAACATTGAGGTACACCAATTGACTGTCTTCGCCTTGGAATACAAGTGATGTCTTTTCTCGTTCAGTGTTAGAGCTTTCTTCTTCTCCCTTTATTCTGGATAAGAAATCAGCTACTGGAATATTCTTACCAGGTTTGTAAACAATTTTAAAAGCATATCTCTGAAGCTGCAGCATCATTCGTAAAAGCCTCTTGGGTGCTAAAGTCAGTGGCTTTTTAAAGATCGATTCAAGGGGTTTGTGGTCTGTTTCAACAGTTACCATTGTGTTTCCCAACAAATACTGTTCGAATTTCCTGAACCCGAAAACTATGGCTAGGCATTCTTTTTCAATTTGTGCGTAAGCTCGTTCAGTATTCGTCATGGCCTTAGATGCGTACGCAACAGGTTGTCCTTCTTGTAAGAGGCACGCCCCCAACCCGTATTGGCTCGCGTCACATTGCAGAGTCACAGGTTTCTTTATTTCAAAGAATTTTAATGTAGGTGGGTTAAATGCCAAGCGGATCAGCTCCTGAAACGCGGCTGTTTGAGGGTTTTCCCAAATCCAACACGAATCTTCCTTCGTTAGGTCTCGCAATGGTCCAGCGATCTCAGTTAAGTGAGGAATAAATTTTCCTAGATAATTCACGAAACCAAGAAATCTTAGTAATTCTTCTTTATTTTTTGGTGGCTTCATGTTTTTTATAGCCTCTATTTTACTTGGGTCAGGTTTCAGGCCCTTATCTGTAATATGGTGTCCCATAAATGTTATTTCCGAAAGCTCGATGCGACACTTTCGCTTATTAAACTTAAAATTTTTTTCCCTTGCCCTGAATAATAACTTTTCCAATTTTTTATTATGGTCTGCCATTGCTTCCGAACTATTTCGCCCTTTACCAAAAACTACAATATCGTCCGCGATAGCCACCACACCATCCAATCCCTCAATCGCCTCATGCACCCGTCTTTGAAATTCCTCAGGAGCTGTGTCCACACCGAACGGTAACCTAGTCCACCGGTATCTTCCCCATGGTGACCAAAATGTTGTCAGCTTACTCGCCTCGCTTGTGAGTTGCACTTGCCAGAACCCATCTTTCAAATCTAACAAGCTGAACACTCGTGCATTCTCGAACTGTGGGAGTATTTCATCTAATGTAGGGGATTGATAATGAGACCTCTTTGTTGCTTTATTAAGGTAATGTGGGTCAATACATATCCTCAGTTTGTTCGGTTTCTTTACAATAACCATATTGCTAACCCATTCTGTTGGACCGGTTTCCTTGACTATCACCCCCAGTTTCTCGAGTCTGCTAATTTCTTCCTTCACTTCGTTTCGTAAGGCTATTGGGATACGCCTGGGAGGAGACACAACGGGCGTCACTGAAGGGTCAACACGGAGATCATATCTGCCCGAGAAGCGTCCTAGGCCCTCGAAGACATCGGGAAACATGTCAACTAAACCTGCGGACTCTGTGGTAGTCTTGTAAACCTCCTCATTAGGTATTAGCAAACCTAATTTCAAACAGTCCTCTGCCCCGAGAAGTGTATTTTTATCCACCTTTAAAACCTCAAATTTAATCTTATGAGTCTTTCCTTTAAATTGTCCTGTGAGCGTTATCCTGCCAAGAGACCTGGCGGAAGCGCCCCCATAGAAACTTAACCTAGTATTGCTACCTGCTAATTGTATGTTCTTTTTTTCTAACAAGTTTAGTAACGTTTTTAGACCTATAACATTACAGGTTGCTCCCGAATCCAGCTGGCACTTTAGTAACTTAAATTTCCCGTTGATATGAACTCTAAGATTATGGAACAATTGTTTTTTTTCCTCAAATGTGGCACTGTAGATGGGCTCTCCCAAATTATCTCTATCCGATCCTTCGCTAACCGTTTGTTCTTCGGTTACGTTCCGAACTTTCCGTTTAAAACAAACTCTACTGAAATGGTTCCTTCCTTTACAGGCACTACAAACCTTTCCAAAAGCCGGGCAATTACTAGTACCCTTTACGTGCTCTAAACCACAAAATTTGCAGTGCATCGTCTCAGTTTTTTTCCCAGTCTTCCTTTTGGTGACATTCACCTCATTATAAACGTAGTCACCTTGACCCGCAATCTGATGGGCGCATTGGCTTGCCAGCTCGTCGGAAGTACAACTGTCTACAGCTTTCTCCAGAGTTAACTCTTTCTCAAGAAGCAAACGTTTCCTTAGGCTACCCTCTCCTAGCCCGGCCACTAACCTATCCCTGATCAGTGCCTCCTCAATATCTATTTGATTCTTGTTCGCTAACTCCGAAAAATCACACTTGCCCGCCTGATTCTTTAGCCTCTCTACAAACGCCCTAATGGATTCCCCTGCAGACTGCGTCATCGAATTAAAAACGAAACGCTCATATATGATGTTTCGTCTTACTTTAAAATGTTTGTCTAGGGTGCTTATAATTGTTTCTAAACTTTTACCTTCATAACCACCCAATTTATTTAAAAGTTTTAAACCCTCTGTGCCTAAAAACGATATAAATAAGGCCGTACGTACCTTCTTGCCTGAGAAGTCTTTCTTACCAGCATCCAGTAGGATCTGATAGTTCTCCCATTGACATTTGAAAAATGCCCAGTTTTCATTATATTTGTCAGGATCCGAGAGATCTAACTCGCGTGGTACAGGTAGACTTGCCATCGCAACAGGTTCGTTCAATTCTTGCCTGACACCATGTTAATATTACGTGGTGATAATACAATAAATATTACGCTTTTTAAGAATAATATATTGGAGAACATTTAATCACAATAATCAAAGTGAACAAACACATGTATGTTTCCAACATTAATTACAACAATGGAATATAATTCCATTAACAGTTTACTTATTGGAAAAACATATGGCATATGTTTACATGCCTATGTGCACATGTAACAAACCTATACATAACATTAACTAATTTTTCAACAATAGATTTAAATGAAGATATATAATATCGCTATCGTTTTCTGTAGCGATGTTAGCATAAATATTAGATACATATATATATATATTCACCGATAACAGTAAACCTTCTTAATTTAGATCTAATCGACGGTTGGACACCATAATCATAAGACCACAAAATTCATGGAATTCCAAGAAAGACTGAGTATTGATAACCGTTTTAATGCAGAATTTAAGACTTAGAAATTTAAAATCGTAGCCACTTGCTATGCACATTAAAAAGAAATACAATAATTCCTGGAAAAGCTCATTTTCAGTTGACTTAACAATATACCTCTGTCTTCTTCCGGATATACTCGGTCACTGTTGAATATCTTGTCGGAGATCTTGTGCCGATTCTTCATGGTTGACACTTTTTTTATGCTATCCGGATTACTATTATCGGTTTTTAATTTTGTTTCTGCAAATATTGAGGCTTTTGCGGATGTTCATCCATCAATAAAAAGTGCAAAATAAAACTTGATATCTCCCAGAAAACAATCTCATTGTATGAAAGTCCCCTCAGCAAAAATTTGGCAGTCATGAAAATAATTAATATCATAAATGCTACGTATGTTATACATATGTTTAGAAATTTATTTTCTAAATAATATTTTATTACGAAGGATATAATTCATAGTACTTCGGTACTAAATTTAGTCTAAAATTCATCGAAAGGAATTACGAACATAATTGACTCAACCTTTTGAATTAAATCAGTAGAGTAGTATCGAGAACAATAATATCCTTCGTAATAATAAATTAACCATAAAATGAGTCCCAAACCCTGTTGCTTCTATCCTAGCGGGGCAGTCTTTTTAATATCGATCAATTTTATGGTTGCCCCTTTTTTTCTGGGACTTCTATCCAATGATGTTGTTTAATCACTACTTTTCCAGCGATCGATTTAAATAAAGCAATATTAACGGTCCCTACTAGACTAGTGCATAATATCGCCATAGTTTTCAGAAGGATATTCAAGCGATCATAATTCCAAAATTACTTTCCAATTTACGTATGTTATAGGTCATATTACCATCCTCATCGATTCTCCATAAACGATATCTTGTCCAAAACCGGCCAAAATCTCGACTGTTCAGTGAATTCATCTTGGAATGGCCGGATTTATGTATTTATGTACATTTAACTCAAGACATCTCGGAACACTGATGATGTATGTAAATGACAAGTACTGACACAATATTTAGCAAAGGAAAAATATTGTCATTGTGGAAAAACATTTTATGTGTTCCCTTCCCAATGGAAAGATTGGTCTTTAAAAAAATAAAATCCATTTTTAATCATAAAACGTAGTATGTTGAAAGTTGTATAATACACGCACCACTTTCCCACTTTTCTGTGTGTATTCATAAAATTGAAAAGGTAAGTGTTTATATATAGAGAGAAACACTTTATTCATCATAAGATGCTGCCCAACTACATTGGGTTGCTAATACACAGCATAATATATGTCTATCTGAGACTATTTGTAACATCTTATTGTAATAATCTTTAATAATAAAAAGGCCCGGGAAAGACGAACGTGGTAGAGCGTAAAAAGATTTTGATTTTTTTTTTTTTAAACCAACGTATGGTTTTCTACATTTGTTATCTTCTCCAACTAAAAAGTATGAAATAAAAAACATTTTATAAAAAAAATTAAACCGACTTCGAAACCTAGGAACCAGTAAAACTAAATTCACTGAAAAGTATAAAATAATTACCTTCTGATTTTTATGAATACACAGCAAAATTAAAAATGGTATAAAAAGTGGAAAAATGCAATAAGACGAATAATTTTATTTTGATTTGTACAAATACACACTAATTGTTAACAAAAATTATTAAATTAAAATATTAAATACTATGTTCAATACAACACAATCTTTTCGGAGGCGGCGCAAAATAGAAATGACATGTTATGTCATGACGTCAAGAGAAGATTTTCATAATGCCTAGTGTTAAAAAATTTAAATTTTGCGCCGCCTCCGAAAAGATTGTGTTGTATTGAACATAGTATTTAATATTTTAATTTAATAATTTTTATTAACAATTAGTGTGTATTTGTACAAATCAAAATAAAATTATTCGTCTTATTGTATTTTTCCACTTTTTATACCAGTTTTAATTTTGCTGTGTATTCATAAAAAACAGAAGGTAATTATTTTATACTTTTCAGTGAATTTAGTTTTACTGGTTCCTAGGTTTCGAAGTCGGTTTATTTTTTTTATAAATTTTTTTTTATCATTAAACAATTATTTAAATTTAAATAAATCATTGACCTTAAAATATAGATAATATTTATAGATATAATATTTTAAAATATAGATTTTATGCTATTATCCAATACAATGCCGTTTATTTAGGAGTATAACTAACTCCTTTGAAGAAGGTAATATCTTAAAAATAGTATATTTCATTACTAGTACCGAAAGTGGCCTTTTCCCGTGCGCTACGGAATTTCACGTACGAGGCGAAGCCGAGTACGGGAATAGTTTGAGTAAGCTCGTGAAAAGAACTTTTGGTACGTGTTATGAACGATATTTTTCATTACACTGCAAACTGGCAGTATAACAGAAATCTCAAACTAACATAATTAATTAACTTAAATTATAATTTCAAACACTAGTATACTGTTTGATTAGTTTATTGATCAACAAACAAAAGCTGAATACAAATTAAAAAAAATACTGAAATAAATAAGGGTTCTAAGAATTTCAGAAATTGAAATTAATATTTACTTTACAGTTTTGATTGTTGCTTATATTTATGATTTTATTTGCTAATTTATTTTGTAGTAAGTGTAAATTTTTAGTTGTATTTTTGTGTATTTCATGACACTTTCCTGCTCTTTCATTGTGCGGAATTTCAATATTTTCGTTATTTGTTTTCATCATTCCATGCTTGCATCATTGCATGCTTTTTTCATTAATTCATCGGGCAATGCCATTTCTTCAAAGCACTAAGTAAACTGACAACTTTTGAAAACATTGATGAAACAAAAACTAATTGTAATCGGTGGATTTTCAGTTTTCTTGATTTCAATTTTTCATTAAACAGCTGTTCTTAATACAATCAGCAAATGCTACTGGTGGCCGGGAAACGAAATAACAAGTACACCGAAAATTTTCGGTGCACTTATAAATTTTCCGAGCGCGTGCAAATTTTCGGTGAACTTTTAGAAGTAAACGGGAAACAGCTGTTTTCTGTACTGTTTGCATGCATCGAAAGTAGTTACTTTCAGTGCAGTGTAATGAAAAAGTTTTTTTCCGAAGAGTGAATTAAAAAAAAGTATTTAGAATAGATATTAAGACTCCGTTTGACCTGAGTGATATCAATTTAGCCCAGAGCAGATGATAGCTTTAAGTTTTTTATCATGCATAGCTTAATCAGGGACAAACACCCTGATTAGAGAGGCACTGTCAAGTAGTAATATATTTTATATATTAATTTAATCATTATTGTGGGTAACCACCTTGTATTTAAATTATTTTAAATAATTTATTTTTGAAGAGAAAAGATTTGGCTCCGCCGGGAATCGAGCCCGGGTCTTCCTCATGACATGCGCAGTATGCTAACCATTGCACCAAGGAGCTCGCTTCCAAACGGTGCCAAATCCTTCCTCTTCACTGACACCGCTCCCGCGATCTCGCAAGTTTTGCGAGTATTTAGGGGAGGTGGACAGTTTTTGTCCAATTTTGGGCCTCTCTTGTTGACGTTCGTCAATTTTTAAATTATTATTTATTAATTTAATCATTATTGTGGGTAACCACCTTGTTTTTAAATTATTAATATGAGGAAGACCCGGGTTCGATTCCCGACGAAGCCAAATCTTTTCTCTTCAAAAATAAATTATTTAAAATAATATATTTTATGTAATGAGGTTTCGCTGATCCAAAACAGTTCTACTTAGAAATATTTCTGCGTGGGCTTGGATACGAATCTTAAGACTGCACGTTTTAGAATAACAGTGAATTTTAAATTAACTTAAGTGGGTGTTGTAATCATTTATTTAGTTTAGAATGAGGTTTTCAGAGACCACCATGGATGAGAAAAATCTTTTTAATTTGTTCTAAATTCAATTGAATTGGGTCATTTTAAATGGTGGAAGGTAACAAAAATATCGATAGGTTGTTCTATCTAATGAGCTGATTTTGTAAATGTTGAAAATCTTTTAGATATGATGGAATAAAAAACTCATAAAACATTTAAAAGAAATTGATTGTTGTTTGTTCCGCCCTATGTTAGAAATTTCACTATTCAGAGTAAGGAAAATTATTTAGTTAAATACTTTTCTACCATACGCGTTAATGGGTCCATCATTACATTCAGTGACAATGCAATTAACTTAAGAGATGTGTGGCGGAGCATTCTCGTTGAGGGTCGCTGCTTCCACTGCTGGAGAAAGTATCCTTAAGTTCACCGATGTTGTCATCTTTATTTATATACATATACATATACGTTTATATATGAGCGGTCACAGAGAGCAACACTTTATTTAAAAAAGGAATGCTGCCCAACTTCATTGGGTTGCTAATACACAGCATACTATATATCTATTGTAAACTCTTTTGTAGTTATAAAATTCATATAAAGGTACATATATATATATATTTTTTATTATTATTTTTCCCCTCTTTTTTCTCTTTTAGTCCTTTCCTTGAATGCTATCTTAAATTACTAAAAACATTACTAATACAATCACACGACGATTGCTGGATACTTATTCAAAGAATCACATAAAAAATACTAACAATAGCTTTAAATTCATAATAAAATATATCAATCACCATGCAACATCAACCAAAAAAAAAAACCAATCAATACATAGGAAGCGTATAAAATCAGTTATAAAAATTTAACAAACAATTAAATAAATAATAAGAGAAACTCATAAAATAAATAAATGAATAACGCTTATATATAGATGTCCACTCAACAATTTTTGGTCTAGCTAATACCATATATGTGGTGTGTACTATTCCCAGGGAGTCCAGGACTACAGTTTCTGCCAATCTCTCTACATCCCTTATGTCGACACCTAGCTACTGGTTGACCTAGGTATGGTTCAGCGGGCTCCGAACCAAAGGCCTCTCATGCAGAACTCCCTCGCCGAAGCTCTCGCAGAACCTATCTTTAAGGAAAGGTATGCATTTTTCATAGATTTTCTTCTTTTTCTCCTCAGCTCCTACTGAAACTTTCCTCATCAACTGAAGCACGTATTTCAGGCCCTCCACCCCGACCTGTCTGCTGACAACTGGGACTCCGCGCAGGGGTGCATAATTGGTGTGCAGTTTCAGGTCATTGGACCATTCAGATCCCGAATACACGGTGGGCCAGACCCCCATACCGTGCACCCCCCCCCCCCCCCACATCCCTATAAATTGCATATAGTTGTGTTCCTTGAGATAAAAGATTAAGAAAAAGCCAATGTTCCCAGAAAAGAAAGTGGCCGCACTAACCCAAAATGGCGTTCAAACATGGCGGAATGACGAATTTGATTTTAGTTAGTTTTTTTATTACTGACATTCACTATTATGCTTAATTTCGCCATAACTGGTCTTTTATTAAAGCTAGATAGTTGTAGATTCAGAATAAATAAACGAACGTTCTAAAATAATTAGTCTTGACCATATAAAATACCTTTAAAGTCACTCGCGTAAAAGTTAAAATTCCAAGTTAATTTGTCATTAAACGGCCATCGTTATTGAAAAACACCTTGAAATAAAACATCTGGAGAAATTGTTCTTCTTTAAAAATCAGTGGTCAAATTTCAAAATATATTAATTAGTTTTATAGAAAACGGACCATAGCGGCGAAAAGGCGCCAGTGACTCGGGCGCATCCAGTCCTCTGCCATATCGTTCAGTTCTCATACACGATATAATTACAGTGGGTTTAGGATATTATTTTGAATTTATAATCGAGCCTATGTAACTGCAAGTTTTTAATTGACAGAAATAATTAATATAACCTTCTGATAAATAAAGGATATAAATATGATAAATAATAATGAATTAGTCGCAGATTGCATATTATCTAAACCTCACTTATATTGACATAAACTGGTTATCTTGAAATTAAATAATAATGTTATCATAGCAGTAGTTGGGTTACAGACACTGGCATCTGATCATTCGTGAAATTTGAAATAAATGCATTTTTGCAAAGTATTGATTATTTACAGATTTAAAAACAATCAAAATAAAAAGTTCTGTTTGTTCGTTAATATGTAGAAATTATTCATAATACAATTTAGGAAGTATATACCTAACACAATTTAATAGCTCACAGCAATTAATGAATTAACAGTTACACGATGTGTGTGTATATATATATATATATATATATATATATATATATATATATATATATGTATATATATATATATATATATGTATATATGATTAATTTAAAATTAAACCACTACTGGAGAGGTAAACCAATTAAAACATGTAAGTATTCATGTATCTAATGGTCTATAATCCACGAAGTTGTGGATTATTTCGGTTTCTTACATATAACCACAAATCAAAAAGTTTACTTTCTCTTTTTTTCGAAAAAAGGGTATACTAATACAAATAAAATGAAATATTTGAAGTTGAAATCGGATTTTATTATCTAGCCAAATTGGAACTTCGAAGATCGGTAATTTTTACCATTCTGGTGGAAACTCATGTTCCAACGCCTATAATCGATAATATGTACTCGAAATGAAAAATGTCTCGGATAAACGTTTTAGGACATTAAATTTAGCATAAAATAAGGCCATTTTTTTTTTTTTTTTTTTTTTTTTTGGGACTTTAAGGCTTCCACTGAAGCCCTATACTGCCCATACTAACACCCATGGGACTGGGTGATACTTCTCCTACGAAAGAAAAGCACCACCCAGGGCGGGACTCGAACCCGCAGCTCCGGCATGGAAGTACGGCGCTTTACCGCGCAGCCACACCGGGCCCCGCCATTTATTTTAAAATTAACTTATTCCTGCGTAGAGATACAAATGAAAACGTGAAAGTATTTGTAGCGCTTATTCAATCTTTTAACTACATCTTCTCTCCTTCAATTAACTACACATCAAAAAGTTTACTTTCTCTTTTATTAGACGTAAGGGGCTACTAATACAAATAAAATGAAATATTTAAAGTTGAAATCGGATTAGATTTTTAGCCAAATTCGAACATCAAAGATTGGTAATTTTTACCATTTTTGTGGAAACTCATGTTCCAACGCCTATAACTCGATAATAAGTACTCCAAATGATAAATGTTACAGGAGGTAAAAATTTTCTTTACCTATTTTTAGATTTTATAGAGTTGGTATCTCCTATGGATTACATTAAAAGTTTCAGGAAATCGTATTCAATCCAACCTCATTCTGTTATTATTTTGATTAGAGATGTTTAAAGGAGCCGAAGGAAATTCTTAATATCCAGGATTTTGTTTAAGATATATATTTTTTTGAAGTGCAAAATGGAAGTGAGAATTAAAAATTTGCTCCATTAATCTTGTTAATCGTTTTTAGATAACATCTCGATAAATTATACAGGATATGTTAGCAATGGGAAAGTAGCATCACGTATTTAATAACTCAAAGCGGCTGATATAACAATTTATAATTATTCATTAAATGTCCATCAAAACACATCTTTTTTGTTATCTGTTAAATAACTGTTTATAAATGAATAGTTATAGATAAAAAACATCAATAATAATATTTAATAATATTGCAAAATACCTGGTCAACTCCACATTAATGTTCATTAGAATTACTATAGAAGAATGATAATCATTTATCCTTTTTTTAATTTTTTAAATGAAAAAAATAGTTTCGTTTGAAATTATTATAAATGAAGGAAATTAGAAACCTGCATAAATTCTCTTTAGTTTAATTCTAACTTGTATCATCTTACAAACTCATATGTAAAGTTCAATGAGAATTAAGATGTTTAGGCTAGGCGCACATTAAGACACTCGCGACGCAGAGCAGGGCAGCGCAGTTTCCTATCTGCCACACGTATTACAAAAACTGCTCTGCTCTGCGTCGCGAGTGTCTCAATGTGCGCTCGGCCTTATATGTGGCCGATAATGTTATACCACTATTAGGCTCACATATATGTTATATCTTACATAAAATTGTCTATTTAAAATACTTTGTCCAAGGATTAAGGTACAGTACAGATATACATACATCCAAGGATTCATGTAAGGATGTTACATAAATCGCGTAATTAACAGATGATGATTTCTGAAAGTGTCAACATCTACGGTGACTTCTTATAACGTGTAATCTAATGGGACATCTGCTGTTCGTGACCGACCCACAACCGTCTGTCGAATAAGGTATGAAAGGGATCTCCTTTCTACCTCTTTGGAAGAGAGTGGATGCATGAGATCTGAATCTTCTTGCTTTAAAGTTATATTCAAGTTAAGTTCCCCGGTTTAAGTATCCTTATTCGTCACCGACATGAATGGTACAGATTTAAAAACACACACAAAAAAAAATTATTATATTATACAACTAATGTATATCTGTACTAAAAATTCAGGAAAATAGAAACCATTTACAAAATTCAGCATTAATTGTTCAAATACAATGGTAAAACAGATATTATACATTTTACTTTCACTTACCTATATATGAAATATATAGTAAGTGGAAGTATTGCGATCGTGAAAATTTTCGACTTCCGGTTTTCAACGGAAATACACGTTTTGGGGTCCCCTGAGTCAAAATAACCAAGTCCCGCGAAATGGTCTGTGTGTGTGTGTGTCTGTCTGTGTGTCTGTGTGTGTGTGTGTGAACAGACTAGCTCAAAAACTATAAACCGTGCGAACCTGAAATTGGGTATTTAGAGTATGTATATGCCCGCGATGTGACAGCAAAAATTTCATCAAATTTGCTCAAAGGGAGGGGGTACTTTACTTAATAACTTTTTAGGTTTTTTTCGATTTTCTCAAAAACGGCTTTAACGATTTTGATTAAACTGAGTATTTCATCTATTTATATGCCCGAGATATGACTGTAAAAATTTCATCAAAATTGATTAACCGGAGGGGGGACTTTACTTAATAAATTTTGTAACATTTTCACGTGTTTTTTTTTATTTACTCTAAATCGGCTTTAACGATTTTGATCAAACTGGGTATTTGATGTATTTATATGCCCGAGATATGACTGTAAAAATTTCATCAAAATTGATTAACCGGAGGGGGGACTTTACTTAATAAATTTTGTTACATTTTCACGTGTTTTTTTGATTTTCTCAAAAACAGCTTTACCGATTTTGATTAAACTTAGTATTTGATCTATTTATATGCCCGAGATATGTCTGTAAAAATTTCATCAAAATTGATCAACCGCAGGGGGCACTTTACTTAATAAATTTTGTACCATTTTTACGTGTTTTTTTTTATTTACTCAAAAACGGCTTTCACGATTGTGACCAAACTGGGTATTTGATGTATGTATATGCCAAATATGTGATAGCCAACATTTCATCAAAATTGATCAACCGAAGGGGGGACTTTACTTAATACATTTTGTATCATTTTCACGGGGTTTTTTATTTACTCAAAAACGGCTTTTTTTTTTATATAAAGGGTATATACTTATGTAACATATTTAGTCTTCGAACATTTATATGCACGTATGAATTAACACTTGTATTAAGTGTAGTACATGTATGCAGTATAAATTTATAGGAAAAATGTAGCCATTCCTTAGATTCTGCTTTCGGTTAATAAAATTATAGGGTCCTCAAACAAACTACCCTTTTTACAGATTTTTTACAGAACAAATGACGTCAGATTTTAATTCAGCACTTTCAAAATAATTGTAAAACGTCCATTTAACAATATTTTTTGTTCCTACTGAATAAATAATACCATATACAATAAAATACTTCGATAAAACTACAAATTATTAACACTATGATATTCGAGGATAAGATGCTAACAAAGAACACCGTACTTCGGTGATCTCAAAGATAATTAAGTGCATTAAGCTAAGCAAGAGGATTAAAATATGCATTGATCGTGTACTGTAAGGCCTTAAGGTAAGGTACTTTAGATGATGTACTTCCATTAACTACGGCAGGATCAAACAGCGCCAACTGCACGAATCTATGAGGCACGAATTCTGCCTTACGTTCGGAGAAATGAGGTAAGTTGGTTCTCCATTAAACCATTCAGGATTTAACAAAGGAGCGCAAAGAAAATTCAAAACCCCTATTGAATAAAATATGGGTCTGAAGTTAGTAAGATAATTAACTTTTTGTGATCTTCAAAACTGTTGTCAGAGGTCAACAGCCTCAAAGAGAGGCAGAGAAAAACTATGCTCAACTCTTTTAATGAAGTTTTACTCAATTTATTTTTATAACCTTTTCCAGCTGGATTTAAATAAAAATCCCTACAGGTTTTTGATGAGCGACAGAATATTGCTGAGATTAAAAAATATTGGAGATGTAGAAACTTATATGTAAATAAAATTTCATTACCAATTCATAATACTGACATTTTCGTCAATACTGCAAACAAATAATAAAGTTAAGTTATTAAAAACATTGCCAAAGGAAATAAATTCACTTGCTGATATTTATAATGCAGTTGTTGCTACACCCCAACTAAATTAACATAGTGTTGAATAAATTAATATATAAATGGAAAAGGCTATAATTGCCTCAATATTGATTTTGTGATTTAAAAAAAAAAACTGTTCTGAGCTCAAATCCGTTAACAGAAATAAGAAAAAATATCAGGGACATGTCAATCACGAGATGAATAGGTTTCTGCTAAATAATTTCAATATTCGTTGGTTCCATCTCTGTTTGCTAATTATCTAATTTTTTTTCATGAATCGGTAACGACAAGGAACTATACTTAATGTCTAATAATAAAAATAATAAATTTATTAGAAATTATAATCTCGAACTTTATAGTGGTAAATTTTAGACTTCCATATATTCAAAACAAAAAAATCTGGTCCTAAGCACGCAACATACAAACTCACGCAATGGAGTAAACCCCATTTAGCAACTACAGAATACAGTAAACAGAAACAGCTTTTTTAAAATTTTAGATATTCATTAAAAAAAAAGAGTTTATTTTTGGACTTTGACACTTTTCTTAATTCATTTTTTAAGATAGAAAAAGTTGCTTTATTATAACTACTTATAGGAATAAAAAAAAAAACAAAAAAACAGAGAGGGTATTTTTTGTGGATGTTAATATTAACACGCCATAAGACATTTTGAAATTCTGATAAAAATTATTTTGCTTGCCAAATACTCGACTATTGTCAACGAATTTCTTCGGTACTGCTATGATTCATTAAAATATCACTTTTATCAGACGGATTGACCATTAATATTGTGAATACAGGTGTTTCCTCCGTTTAGTACTGAAAACACAAAATATTTCCGGATAAACGAATCGAAAGATTTTAAGTTAAAAGAGAATTAGTCTAAAATCAATGGAAAATAATCGCAACAAACTATTTTATAAGAGTATATCCTGAATAAAAAGTCGTTAAATAAATTGTTCCAAGAGGGAGCCGATTGAGCACAATCCCATAACAAACCATCTTTGAATTCTTCCAGAATCAAATGTTCACAATCCTAAATCTTGAATTCTTAATATAAAGTCAGAAATAAAATCTTTAAGGATGATTTTCTTTCTGACCACAGTTACCATTTGTTTGCAGCTTCAGCCTGAAATGCATATAACTCTTCTGTATCAAACTCTTCATCTCAAACTATACCGGAGAACCCTCCGTGGCGATTGAAAAGAAGCTCAAAAAAATAATTACAGAAGTTCAACCAACGAGCAGTAGCTTCACATGCCATTGTATTACCCATGGGCTTCACCAGCACCAAATTATTGGGGGGGGGGGGGGACGAATCAATATTTTCATTGATAGGTAACTATTCGAGAGGCTAAAAGTTGAAATAACAAAACCTAAAAACAACTGCTGAGACATTTGATTCTTCCTCCAACGATGTACTTTAAAGGTGTTTACAAAACTTGTCAATTTATATCACATTTAGATTGTAGGCAGTTGCCCCCTTCCAAAATATTCGGGCGCGTTCCCCCTGTCCCTCCCCCCCCCCCCCCGGCGGTGACCATTACCATTTCGTTCTTTTTTTTTAACCCTCAGATTGAAATTAATTTTTTTTCTAAGCTACTTTACCTCTTAGTCTTTATGGAAATGAATTCCGTGACGACTCTCAGAGACATCGTTATGCGATTGTGAAATCTGCACAAATTAATATTGCCCCACAAAAGATTAGCATGCTACTGACTGCTCTAGTTAGAGGAAACTCGCAGCGAGGCCGAGCTCAAGGTGTTTCCTCCAACGAGCTATGGTTACGGATCAAGTAACATATCATGTTATCACTAAAAGTTTTTCATAGGACATAAGCAACGAGATATGTCACAATGAAATAATATATGGCAGATTAATTAGTAGAGGTCAGTGCAACAAAAGAGGCTGCAAGTATTTTAAGAAACGATTACAGTCTTCTCCAAACGAGATGGTTGTGGGCTAGGAAACTATCCAGGGTATCAGTCGACTTATTAGTATAAGTCGAGTTGTTCTTTCCAAAAACATTAGAAAATGAGATTTGATTAATTCGAAAGGGGCTCATTTGGCATTTACAAAAAACTGTTTATACAGACGCGAAATGTTTTTTTCTAATCCATTAGTTTGAAAATACTCAAAAATAAGAGACAAAATAATACACCTTACTATAAAAAAATTCTATTCTCACTTTTCCACACAAAATTATCATACTTGCAATTGATAAAAATCAGAATTACTATCGAAATTAAACATAGTTACAAATCAAAAATTACATTTTCATTTGGATATTCGTTGCCAGAATGACTTTCTTCCAGTTTTTCTTTTGGCAAAGAAGCCAAATAATTCTATTATTCTAGTCCATAATTAAATTCAAAATATTTAAAATTAATTAAATTCTAAATATTTAAAATTAATTAAATTCTAAATTCAAAAATTAATTCTAAATATTCTAGTCAAGAATTAAAATTCATTGATTGCCAAAATGTTTCGTTAGAGCAAACAATCTACACCACGCTTTAGTGGATTTATGCTACTTTGAACTTATGAAAAGGCTGAAATTTTGTTATTAAAACACATGAAATTTATAGAATGATGAATGATTTTTTAATTAATTAATTCAAGAAAATCATCAATAAAGTTTATATTTCAGATGAGTTAACATGGTAAAACGAATTCCGATTCAAACTGTTTGGGTCATAATATCGGGGAAAAACATGTTTTATAATTCAAATATTGCTAATGTATTTTTTATGTAAGTTGATTGATTTGAATGTTAAAAGTGAAAAATATGACAACATACTATGAATCCTATTTCAGATGAGTCCTGATGACGGGGTATTATACCCCGAAACGTTGACAAATATGTAATAAAAAAAAAAAAAATTGTAATTCGCTTTACCGTTTTCACTCAATTGTAAAATTATATATATATATGTAAAGAAAATATATTTCTTAATTAATTTAATTTTAATCCGAATGCCAACCAGTGGATGGATATTTTTGAAAAAGAATGCATCCGATTTGATGTAATCACAGATGCAGAAAAAATAGAAATACTTCGGTTATTTATGGATAAAAGTTGTATCGATTGGTACAGTTCAATGAGCATAAAGTTAACCATAAACTCGGAATGGACGATATGGAAAAAAAAATTCTGTGAAACATTTGCAAACAAAGGATGGAACCCTGTCACACATGCACTGCAATATAAATACAAAGAAGGGACATTGTTAGATTACGCAATAACAAAAGAAAAACTTTTACTAGATATGAGAACAACAATCGACACTGGTACAATGGTGGATCTGATTGCCGTAGGTTTACCTGATTTTATACTTAATAAAATTGATAGAGAAAGGTTAGAAGATACGGTTGGTTTGTTCAATGAATTGAGCAAATATGAACATATGGTAAATAGGAAGAGTTCTTACGTTAGGAAACAATTTGAAAATCCAAGAGTTAATCGTAAAAATGAAGAAAAACTTCCTTGTAAGAATTGTGAGAAGTTAAATAAAGGTGTTCGGTATCACCCTGAAACTGTATGCTGGTTCAAATCCAAGAACAGTGAAAAGGTGAAGAAAAATGTTATAGGTCTTGTAAACAATTCAGTGATAGAGGCTGAATTAAATGAAACTCTTCCAAAAAACGAATAGTCACACCATTAATAAATGTCAAACTACAAATAAATGATAAACTCCAACTATATGGAATTTATGATTCGGGTTCAAATGTTTCTTTGATCAATTCTAGGTTACTGAAATTAAAAAGAAAAGGAAACAGTTTGAATGAAGCAACTTTGGTAACCATTAATGGTGTGAAAAAAACAAGTGATTTGACGACATTGAAAATAAAAATCTTTGACATGGAAGAAAATGTAGAAGTATTTATTATTGATGATCAAAACTTCAAATATGATTTTCTAATAGGATCAGACTTGATAAAAAAGTTTAAACTAGTTCAAGATGAAGATTTAAAAATAACACAGAAACAGTGCTTAAAAAGTGAAAAAGAAAAAATGAAAGAGGTATCAACAAATGCAATAACAAACTCTGAGTTAAAAGAAAATGAAAATGAAAACAGTGCAAGTAGATGTACAATAAATTTTAATGAACATGTTATAGAAGAAGATTTTGAATTAAAAGTTGATCATTTAAATCAGGACCAAAAATCAAAAATAAATACTTTAATTAGTAAATATAAATCAGTTTTCGCCAAAGACAAATACGATGTAGGCACCGTTAATGGTTATGAAGCGAGAATAGATTTAATAGTAGACAAATATTGTAGCAAGAGGCCTTACAGGTGCACTTTAGAAGATAAAAAAGAGATAGAAAAACAAATAGCAAAGCTACTAGATAATAAGCTGATAGAGGAATCTTACAGTCCATTCGCTGCGCCTGTGACATTAGCATTTAAAAAAGAGGAGAACAAAAAATCACGTTTATGCATTGACTTCAGAGACTTGAACAAAATAGTGGTACCTCAGGCTCAACCATTTCCCCTGATTGAAGACCTAATGGTTAAGACCAGAAATTGCAAATTTTTTACAACCCTAGATATAAACTCTGCGTTTTGGTCTATTCCTTTACGGGTCGAAGATAGAAAAAAAACGGGATTTGTGACACAGGAAGGACATTTTCAATGGACTTGCCTACCATTTGGACTAAAGACATCACCGGCAATTTTTCAGAGGGTGTTAAGTAATATACTAAGAAAGTATAAACTTAATGATTTCACAGTTAACTTTATAGACGATATTCTAATATTTTCTGAATCGTTTAGTGAACACATCAATCATCTATCACAATTGCTTGAAGCGATTAAAATAGAAGGTTTCAGATTAAAATTTACCAAATGCACATTTGCATCTGACTCGGTCAAATATCTGGGTCATATAATACAAAATAATTCTATCAAACCACTAAAGGATAATTTAATTTCAATAAAGAATTTTCCGGTTCCAAAAACACAGAAGAACGTAAGACAATTTTTGGGAAAAATAAACTTTTACCATGAGTATATACCGAATAGAGCAGTAATACTAGATCCATTGCATAATTTACTGAGAAAAAATGAAAAATTCATTTGGTCAGATAAGTGCCAGAAAGCATTTGATATGATTAAGAGCTTGCTTTGCTCACAACCAGTTCTAGAAATATTTGATCAAGATTTACCAATTAACATTTATACTGATGCTTCTTTGGAAGGCGTTGGAGCCATTTTAAAACAAATACAGCATGATGGTAAAGAAAAACCAGTTGCGTACTTCTCAAAAAAACTGAACGAAGCCCAAAAGAAAAAAAAAGCGATATACTTAGAATGTTTAGCGATCAAGGAAGCGGTGAGATACTGGCAATATTGGTTAATAGGTAAATCATTTACAGTTTATACAGATCACAAGCCCCTGGAAAACATGAATCTGAAATCTAGAACCGATGAAGAGCTGGGCGATTTAACATATTATCTATCGCAATATGACTTTCAAATAAAATATGCTCCAGGAAAGGATAATTTGGAAGCGGATTGTCTAAGCAGAAATCCAGTATTGGAATCAGACGAAAATACAGATGATCAATTAAAAATCGTGAATTTCGTTAAGCTAGCAGATATTTTAACAGATCAGAGTAACAATGAAGCAATACAAAATAAAAAGAGCAAATTCATTGAAAGACAGGGTGTATACTTCAAAAAGGCCAAGAAAAAAGCAAAAATAATTCTATCAGAACGATTTAGCATCACATTCATAAAGCAAATACATGAGAATCTGTGTCACATTGGCATTGGACAAATGCAGAAGGCGATAAGTCCACACTATGCAGCTAAAAATTTAACGAAAAACATCAAACAAGTTTGTAGAAGTTGTGACATTTGTATAAAAAACAAATCAAGAGGGCATGACAAATTTGGATTTATGTCTCATCTAGGCCCTGCCACAAAGCCTTTCGAAATAATCTCTATAGACACAATAGGAGGCCTTGGAGGTTCAAGATCTACAAAAAAATATTTGCATATCTTAGTAGATCACTTTACCAGATACGCGTTCATACTAACATCGAAAACTCAAAATGCCAATGATTTCATAAAACTCGTCATGAACATAACGGAAACAGAGGATATTGGTATGGTTCTCTCCGATCAATACCCAGGAATTAATTCGAAAGAATTCAAAAAATTCTTAAATGACCAACAGATACCATTGATCTTCACAGCAGTAAATGCACCTTTCTCCAACGGCTTAAATGAAAGATTAAACCAAACTTTACTGAACAAAATCAGATGCAAAATAAACGAACAAGGGAAAAGAAGAGCATGGACAACGATAGCTCAAGAATGTGTAAAAGTATATAATAATACTAATCATTCTGTTACTGGCTTTACGCCAAGTTATCTTTTGTATGGCTCCGATACTTCTATCTTACCGGACGAATTGAAGCAGGGCAAGACCATTCATGATTGGGATAGAGACAGGAAAATAGCACTCGACAACACAAAAAAGTCACACGACTACAATAAAAAACTATTTGATAAACATAGGAAATACCGGGAATTCCATGTAGGAGATATGGTATACGTGGAAAATGGAAATAAATTAAATAGAAAGAAGTTGGATGAGTTAAAAATAGGACCATATGAGATTATTGAAAAAATTTCCAATTCAATATACAGGATTGATACAGGTCACAGGAAAAAAATAGAATCGAATCTTTTTCATATTACAAAACTTATTCCAATACCTAAATTAGAAGAAGATAACGGTGGATAAGTTGCGAGAAAATTTTCTGGAAAATTTCCTTCCCCGCGGGGGGAGATGTAAAGAAAATATATTTCTTAATTAATTTAATTTTTGCTATAGACATGAGTGAGAGAAGTGGAAGCAGGTGTGTGACTGATAGGTTATTTGTATTTATGAATTAAAACATATGGTTAAAGTTAATGATAAAACATTTGATTTAAAATATTGTGAGCAGTCGATTTGAAATGTTATTAAGAAATGCTTACCCAAGAATAAACTTTTAATGACGTTTCTTTTTTTACAGGTAAGTGTTTACAAAAATGTTTTAGGAATATTAAGTTTATTGTGTGATAAATTTTATTTGTAATTATTAAAAATAAAAACTTTTTTTACAGAGCAACTATTGAGAGTTTATTCATAGGAATATCATTATATATATATATATTACCTATTATATTATTTTTTCGTTTAAGCATTAGGTTTTTATTTTAAATCACAGAAATGATAAAAGATTAGGATTACAATAAACCTCAAAAATGTAATATATAATTTATTGTTTGCTATAGTTTCGTTGGCGGAAATCGAACAAAAATCAGGCTAGAACCCTCATCAGAATGTATCAACACACAGCGGCGTTAATTAAAAAAAAATTTCTGGGACGGGGTTTATGGTGGAGTCTGACTTATATATCTGATTCTGACCACACCGAGAGATGTTTGTGGAGGTATTCCTACAAAGAAAACCGAATAACGTTTCTGTTCATTTTAATCCATTTTGCATGATCCATTAACATAGTTCAGACTACGGTACTTAAGGTTTTTTTTTTTTCATTTTAAAAGTCCCTGCACAATACGAATATTATAAAATATTTCACTCAAGTGTAATTCGTTGTTTTTATTTTTTTAAATTAAAGTAAATTAATGAATCTTCTTAGAGATGCTTATAATCGCCGATACCTATTCTAAGTAACTTAATAGGATTGCCATATCTGTTTATTATAGCCTTACTAATCTGGAAAATGTGTATATGGAGCACACTCCTGGATGTCCGGCGGGGACACTCTGACCTTTCCCAAACGCGTTGCGTGAGTGGGAGCGGTTAGGTCATTGGATCGTTTGCCGAAAGTTCCACTCGGTCCTTGAGGAGTCAGCTGAAGCAGTTAATCGTATAGTCGCGGTTGGGCCTTTCCCATTTTCTAATTTAAATTTTAGCCCGAATCCTAAAATTTTGCTCTGATTTGGACATGCAACAAATTTATTATTTGACCAAAATATTTAAAGTTTTTCATTTACCTAACAATATCACTTTAATTATAATAAAGGTTGTCTTAACGTCCTATCTTTTCTTGAATGTTGTATAAACCTGAACAATAATGCACTTCCTTTACCAGTGGTACAGTTATTACGACTAACCTAGTAAGGTCTTTAGAAATGGCCTAAGAAGAGAGTTAGAGTAGTTTCTAGTGTGTTAGAAGAGGTGAGAAAAGTTTAGAATTATAATTCATTCATCAGTATTGTTAACTAAGAACTTGTTTCAGTTTGTTAGAAGAAAAGGATTGTTACATGGGGTTGGTCGCGGGAGCAAGAAGTAGCCGTCAGGTGTCAGACCACAAGACATAAGCACTTACCAGAGCCAGGTGTGCCTGCGGTGATTATTTATCATTTGTTAAGTTCAATCTGTCATTAGGCTATGGAGTCCATCATTCTTTTTTAAATCAGATGAACGTTTCATGGAATATCTGTTTCAACTTTTTGTCCGCTGCTGTATGCAGTGAAGTAAATAAACATTAGTTCCTCCAAGAAAGGGTAAAAAAAAAAATCTCCTCATTTACACGTACATTTTTTAGAACCATTCAAAAATAACGTTGAAATTGCAATTAACTCATTTTTCTATTTCCATTCAGAGACAACTTAATGTTTCATACGCGGGGTCCCTTAACATAAAAGGGAGAAAAAATAATTAAACTTAAACCTTTAATAGTTGTATCATTGAATAAATTTGGCAAAGAGGTAGTATATCTGATTTAATAGTATTGACATGGTCAAGAATCAATGACAAAGTTTGGCGAAAGGTGACCAATCTGAATGATCTTGGCTTCATTTTAGTTGTTTCGACATGTGCTTGTGCTTATTCTCAACATATATTTCATTAACCTCATATTTAGGCCATGAAGAATATAAATACATCAATTCCGCTTAATTATGGAAGGACTTTTTTTTTAATTTTAAACCTTTCACTCGGATATTTGAAGGTAATTTATTTATTAGGACACGGACTAATTTTTAATAATTGGAAAGAATTAAGTAACACTGACTGAGCCCTCATTTCCTCTTCATTTTAGTAAATATTTCTGTCCAATTTTTTTTTTTTTAATTGGGTATATTTTCGGCCATGACTTTTTTTTTTTATTAACTTCTCTTAAATGTTTAATATTGTAACGTTAAACAAAAACAATTAAAACATATGGTTTAGAATAATTCAAGATCTTTTGTTGGGACGAACAAGCAGTTGGAAAAAACTGTCATAGCACATATTTCTGACTACGATGGTCGAGTACCATCCGCTGGGCCAGAAGGTTCTAGACTGTTCTCCTTACGAGGAACCATTGTCTGGAGGGTCAATAGTTCTGAAGCTTAAGTTATATGGTTATTTCTATGTTACGAGGTGATATATTTTGTAACCTGTCTAAATATTTATGTTCTCGCAAAACAAAAACTAAACTATTCTAAACTAATTCTAAAATATTCTAAACAAATTCTAAACAATAAAATTCTGTGTAACCTGTTCAGTATTGTGTGTAAACTGATGTAAAGAATTTCAATAGCTAAATTGACGAAAGATATACTAAAATCGGTCCTAGACGGTTACTTTACTTTGACCAGTTCGTTACTGAAGGCCGATCTGAGAGGTGTAAGGAGGGATGGCATAAGGTCTTTAATAGCTGATGGAGGTTTACTTGTGCTTTTAAAACAAATATTTTGCTATAAAGTAAGGTCGACAGACCAGCTTTTTCTTGCCGCTTTGTCATTTTTTTAGATATTAATTTTTAATATTTTTATGACATTTCAAAGCTGGAACATCAATTGAGTGTTATGCTGGAATCTCATTGTTTAAATAAGGTCATCTAAGATTAGGGATGGCAGATCAGATTTTTTTTTGTACTTACGATGTATCGTTAAATTTTAACTTAACTAGTCTTTATAAGTAAAAAACATTCGAATATGAAATGTGTTAACATTATTCAAACAGAGAAGTGATTAACCTACAAATCCAAAAAAAAAAAAAAAAAAAAACTATAAATAAAAATACACAGATCTGCTTGGAAACATAAGTTATTTAGTCCATTGCAGTTAAATTAACGATGTGGTAACGTTGAAATTGCTATTCTGTGAGATAGCAAAGTGACAAACATGCTTTCTTTAAAGTCATTGTTTATTATCAACCATAATTTTAGACTATCGATTTTTAAAACTAAAATGTTTAGTTCTTTTTTTAAATATGCATTTCATTTTTAGTTGACTATGGTAAATCTGGAGTTTAAACAAAAATATATAGAAGTAAAACCTGATCGGCGAAACAAGAACTTCACGCTGCTTTACAAACAGAGGAAATTTATAAGATATTGATAAATATTTGAAGTACGGTCCGATTGATGGACTCTCGATTTTCAGCGGACTATAGACAATCGACTCTCGGACATGATCAGAGGCCGGAACAAAGGCGGAATGTGGAAGTGAAGGTGGAGAAAGTGGACTCAGAGCCAATGGACCGCTGACAACTATTTATAACCAGCCTAGGTCAATCTATCGAAGCATATTAATCGATCTTAGTATGATGTATATAGTATGATATATATGTATAGTATGATATATGGATAATAAATATCGATGCCTTATATTGAACTTCTTTTATAAACATATTATATTATTTCATCCTATTTTTCAGCTTTTGTTTTAATCTAATATTTTATATTTTAATTTAATTACCGGTTTAATCTTTAACGGAAAACATTTGGGTTTAAAAAAAACTGTTAATATCAATAATAGGATATAATATACATAGGACTATACCATTCCGTTAAATAAAAGTTTCATGGTAATCTTACAACCTTAATGTAATATAATGTCAGCTAACTTATTGTTATATAATACAATAATATTTAAAAAAATTAAAATTTCTACACATTTATAAATGGAGATAAGATTAAATTCAATAATTTGGCTGTAGGAGGACAACCACCAGATTTCATAATGAGCTGATCTAGAAAATTTAATTGACTGTCAATACTAAACCTGTCCCACTTATAATCTGTAAGCTTAAAAAACATATTCATGTTGAGAATATACACCCTCAAATGTTGTTTCTGGCAAACTTACGTATGGATTTTAATTATTGTGCAAGGAACCTTGAGATATAATATTTCTCAAATATGGATATAGTATGATCATTTCTAGATTTATTTTTTGCGTTGATAGTTAATAGCTAATTTTGTATTATATCGGTTTTATTATGGACAGATTTACTATATTATTTATTATTTATACATAATAATATGAATTTTATTAATATCAGCCTGTTATTTCAAGATTATTTCAACTTTTAGGGCTGTACTAGTTAAGGGGGTATGGTCTAACATCCCACGGGGACCAGCCGTACTAGGAAGGAGGGGGCCGGGATTCGATCCTATAACTTAACTAATACACCTGTTTTTCCACTCTTGTATACCAGCTCACTTATTAAATGAATAATTGAGTTAAATTAATGTTATTTTATAAGCTTTCATTGATATTATTGCTAAACTAGACATATTACACACTTAAATGTATTGTATATAGACACGTAAATAAGTTTCGGTTTCGGCCCGAAACTAGGTCTATGGCCGAAATTCGGTTTCGGTTTCGGCTAAAATTTTGGTTTCGGTCGGACCCTAAAATTTTTAAATACTTAAATAAGGAATAATAAGAAAAAAATATTATGATTGCGGTGATTTTTTCTTTTTACTTAAGTGGCTTTATTAAAAAGAAGCTACTGCCTTAGCTAGAATAATATTGTTGCTTTAAGATGGCATAGCCAAAATTAGGAGCCCAGGAAACAACGGTTTGAAGTATAATTCAGAGGTATAAGGAGATTGGACTTAACACGAGATTGCCTGGAAGATGGTACTCCAGAATGATTACCCGATTTAAGCACTTGGTCCCATTTTGCATAGGACTAGGTAAAGAATACATTCCAACTAAAAATGGAAAATCGGAAACTATTTGAAATTCAAACTTTGAATATTAAATTAGCGATAGTTTGGCGTAAGTATCATCATCAATATTAAAATCTAGTGTTACAACACATTGATTAAATAATTAATTATTCACCAGAGGCCATGATTGTTATTTATAAGCCTTTTTAAATTATCTTATTAGTCAAATAAGAGTATTATTTTAACATTAACCATAACCGGTTTAATGCATTAGTACCATAATTTATCTTTGGTTTTATTTACATTCAGAGGATAAGTCAGATCTACTTTTAATTGTTTCCTATTAGACCAACTCGTTCTCAACTAACAGACTATTGTTTTAGAGTTCTTCCCGTTATTCTTTGCATACTTTTACTAAGCCCCTTACTTCATTATTTCTCCATTCTTGAAACCATAACCGTTTTACAAATTATTAATATAGTTTCCATATTTTAAAGATATTATGTTTTTGTTAAAAAAAAAATTGTGATCAAACCTTATAAGAAACGATAAAGTAGTAGAGATTATCTACTACTTACTTATTTTCACCAGAAACGAGAACAATACTCATTTAAATATCATAGAGCAAATAGATTTTTCTTCAGGTCTGTGTATTGTTACATGATGTTATAAAGAGTCTTGGTATCGACCATTTAAAAAAAATTAAGTTAATATCACAGGAAAGCATTCTGCATAATCCCATAAAACTGTTGATTTCACTGAAAATGGTGGTAATGTAAACCGAACCCCGTTGTTACAGTCTGGTAATAATAGCTGGTGACTGCAGACATCACACGACAGAGAACCGCTGTGTTATTATACAACAGCCCAAGGGGGGTAAGTTTTGTGAGAAAAGATGTAATCGGACAGTGGCACTTCCTGAGCATGCGTGCATTACATCACTGCCATGACCAATTGACCGAGCCTTCGTGAACGATATGTAGCGGGCTCGTGCGGAGCGTAATGGAACCCAATGCCTCTCAGGAACCGAATGATACAGGTTAGCTGTTAAACTGATAATAAAAATAACCTCTGAGTCTTTAATACACTAAGTACATAAATACATTAGGGAGGTTGGTTACCAATCAAGACATTCATACTTGGAAGGGCAGCGTGATATTTTGTTATACCATGGGTGCCCATCTCAGAATTAATATAAATGTTCCCATTCAACGATCGAATTTCAATTGGTGCATTAACCACTCAGTTGCTTATATACAACATACAGTTAAATGGTGGCCAGAGAGGGGGGATCCGACCCTTATTGTTGGTTTTTTTAAAGTCTCTTTATGCTACTAAGGCTAATCGAACGATTCTAAATTTTGCTTATCCATGTATAATTAGGATAGGGATCTTTAAAGAGTACCAGGATCGGGACCTCCATATTACGTCCTATCCAAGGACGGTATAGCCAAGGATTTTTCACTCCCTTTAAAAAATCCTAGGACCACCGCGGGACGCGAACCCAGGGCCTTTAGAATTATTGGTGGCTATACTAGTCACTACACCACAGGTTACACCTCCGATCCTTATTGTACTGACTCATGAGAGCGTGATGAGAGGGTTTGCGGGGTACCGGATAATTCAGTAATCATATCATCTAGTTCCTGTTTTTGTTTTTTTCTGATATATGTTCCTTGTGGTTTAACAAAGGGTTTGATGTCCCTTTTACCCCAAAGTAACGGGTTTTCCGAATATTACCGCTTCATCATGTGAGGGCTAAAATTACCTTTAGTAATACCACAATTAGCAGCATTGCCCATTATGCTTTGTATGAGTATCGCATTAATCATTACAATAATTCAGATTAAGCTACTGATTTTTTTTTTTTTTTTAGTTTATATAATTCATACATAAATTTAATGCACATAATCAGGAACACATTAATTTATAATCCATGAATGGGAGTTAAATACACACACGCAAGAAGTTATTAAGGATGGCCGTGAAAATGGAGGTAACATATTACATAAAACAGATGATTAACATACAAACATTTAATTGATCGGTCACCGACGCCTCGTTCAACCTACTAATACCCGGGACCTTCGGTATCTTATATGTGGGAAGCTCTTGAGCCTCGTGGGTGGACAATAAAGCTCCTGATCGATCTGTCTAGTTCCTGTTTTTGTTTTTTTCTGATATATGTTCCTTGTGGTTTAACAAAGGGTTTGAAACACTTAGAAAATCTTATTCTTATTAAGAAAAAATAAAAATAAAATAAAATAATAATAAAACATTTTTTACTGAAAAGGCTTATTGACAGATTATAAATATTATAGTCTATATCTGTGGCTGCAGCATAAGGAGTGTTAAGTCAGATCTCAAAAATATTTTTTTAATTAGTTTGCAGATGACTTTGCAGATTTATAAGACTTTGTAACCAATACCTTCATGAATAAATTGAAACATTCAGGATGTTGCTAACCATGCAAGGTGCTGAATAAACTAAGTAAAGTGCTGAAAAAACTAAATCAATAAAATTAATAAATGTGCTACCGTCAACAAAAATCAGCAGACAATTAAAAACATAAAGAACTGTTTTTTTAACACACACTATATTTTTTAAACTACTCGTATACATTTGAGTTATTAAGAATGCAATATTATTTTCCTCTTCTTTTTTTTTGATCGGTTAAAATATTGGTGCGTATTGTTTTTAGTAAATGTTGATTTATTAATATGCTCTTTTTTTTTTGTAGTCTGTTGATATCTGGTTCATTTTTTAAGTATTATATTGATTCAAAGAACATAGACGATTTAACTTTTCAGGTGGCTCAAACATTTTTTTGGAAATGTTTCACTTGTATCTTAAATTATGCAGACGAAACGTGATAAGAAATATTAGATAATTTACATTTGTTAATTTTTTAAATGTCTTAGAATTATGTTAATAATTTAAATTTCTTTCTTGTCTTAGAATTAACCATACGTGTAATTGTTGATTTTAAACTCTATTATACAAATAATCTATTTTTTCATAATCTATTTCTTCTGTTCCCATATCTGATCATTTCTGACAGAGGCGAGGATTGTTTAAATCTTAATTTTGTAGAATTCACATAAGGATTTCATTCGAAAGTATTAATCAGCTAATTAGAAAAACATCTTGAATGCAATCACAGAGACTGAGAAACCAGCCTATCTGAAAACTGATATAATTTGACGCAGATGTACCCTGGGGCCGACCTGGAGACCTCGCATTTATTGGTGACACCGCGTGGGAGTAGCGCCACTGGGGGCGTACAGCCGGAACTCGAGTGGCCATGGAGTATCGATAACGAATGAATCATTCTCTGTTAGAAAAAGATACGATTATTATTCCGCCCAATTAAAATATAACAGATCTATAAGACACATTGAATTTGGGAACGCGGGTCCTCATACAAAAGAATGTATCAGTATCGAGGATTGTGCTGAATGTGATTATTTACTTAAGTAAGTAAGGATAAACATTTTTATATCTCCATTGAAGCATAGTAGGACGAAGGCTGTTAAATATAAATATTTAACTTTCAATTCCATATTATATAGATATAGAATATATTTAGAGAAATGAATCAAATTCTGTCAAGAAACATAACCGGGTAAGAATATCGACATTGTCAAAAAATCAAAAAATTGAAGAATATTTGAAAACGTACATACTATTCACCCTTTATTCTGGATTTTTGAAATATTCATCTTAGAAATCTCAATGCTTTACTTCAAACGTATATACCCTAATTCTTTTATAATAGTTTGGCTAGAAGAATTTGCAAATTTATTTCGTGTGAAATAAATTTGAAAATGTATTTCACATGAAAGAATAACTTTAGGGATTATGAGTAAAATTATGGGGCAACGATGCTTCGATTTCCTGTAGATTTGTGCACATATTTAAAAGCCCTGCAGAAACCAACTCAACAACGAATAGGGAATGGTATGATTAGTAATCCTGGAAGACCCCCAGAAGTATTGTACCTGAAGGTTACACAACAGAGGGCAGTTTATCCTGGCGCTTCCTCAGTCTAATAGCTTAAACTTTCCGTGTTGCTTAAACTCTCTCATCCGGATTGGCAAAGGTCCCAAAGGCAAAGGTTGTTCTGCGTATTTTGCAGTAACCGCTTTGTTGGCAATTTTTATTAATGAAAATACAAGTTATTTTTTAAATTTTAATATTCTTCAAAGGCGAACTTCCAGTTTTAATTATGAAGGATTGAAGTATTATGAGTTACCTTACTACCACTACGTGAGACGAAATGCGTAACTTACCTGAAACACACATTCAAAAATAATTTAATATACAATCATAACTCATTGCTTTAATTATAAAATATTCTTATTCTAAAATATAGTCCACTTTAAATAGTCAAAATAATCTGAAAGTATTATGATATTTACATGTATACGTAAAGTATATAATCGTATTATTTTTCTTCCACTTAAATTACTTTTTTCACATATTTTGGTTAGCACTTGAATGTACCATAATTATGACATAATGAATAATCATGTTATTAGAGAAATGTTACCAATACAGACTTTATTATACTTTTATCCTTCTTACATTCAGGCTAGATTCACAAAATATATTCCATTTCATCCAAGGGCGTCCGCAGGATTTAGTCTAGGAGGGGAGGGGAAGGCTGGTAAAATTTTCGTCTAGGAGGTGGACAGGCAAATAAAATTCATATGACCTTGGGAGTGGATCGAGGCATTCTGACCTTTTAAGGATTTCTTAATTTTTTATATAAAACTTATTGATATTTAACGTTAAAAAAGTTGTTTATATAATGCTTGAAAAATATATTAAATGAATATGAATTGATTTAATGTGTAGTTTTTGGTTCTAAAAATTTCTAGGGGGGAGGGCAGCCGCCTCTCCACCCCGCCCATGGTTTTATCGTTTAACTAGTCCAATAATTATTGTTATCATTTTGTTGCGATTACGAAAATCTGGAACATTTGGGTTAATTCCAGAGCAAATGTAACCCAAAAGAAGAAAAAAAAGGTAACGTTTTAAGGCAGCAACAATAATTATTGATATTGAAGATATCACAATACCTTCAACTCTTTTCAGACAAAGTTCTAATATAAATTTAGCAAATATTTGATACCACATTCTGAATACGTTGCAAATTAATATTTTATCTCCTCAAACAGTGACAGTCAGAAGTAACAAATAACTGGAACCTGTTCTCGTTATCTAATATCCTTACAGCGAATTCTAAGTTTTCAGAGCTTGGTAAAATCTGCTGAGATTTTTCTGATTACATAAACAGTTTATGAAATTTAAGCCTGTATAAGGCAGAGGCTGGAGCTAACGTGGGAGCAAAAATTGCAACATGCCACAAGATCCAAATAACATCTGATTCTCGTACTTCAATATTTTTTTCTCCTAGTAATATTTCTGAGAATTCGAAAATATATGAAATACCCGAATGGAGTAATACCAGTTGGAAAAACAAAAAACTTAGATATTTTAGGGCAAGTATGATTCAGTAAGGCAACTGAGGTGCGCCAGCCAATTTATCATAATACGCTCTTACATTTTATTCGAAATATTCAATGAGTTGCTTTATTTTAAAGTATGCGCTATTCTAGGCTGCGATATACTTCCTTATTTCATTCTCTGCCTTTTTCTAAAGTCCTCCAATGCTTCATTCTTAAAAAGTCATTAATATATTTTCCTAATAAATTCTTATGTTAAAGACATTATGAGTCATAAAAATATTTCATTAAGTACATTTTTTCCTTTCATATTTAAGGCTAGAAATGTCAAAGGAAATCTATCAGGAATTTCATTAGAAATAACAGTAAGTGCCTGATAATTCCTCTTCAGTTCTGCCCCATCACCGAAATAAATTCTTTATACCTCCCGCCGAGAGCCACAAGATCAGCTCTCCGATAGCTCCATTAGATCCTTATTAAATTGGCCAAATGTCAGCAACAGGATGTGCTCAAAGGCCCACAGGAGAGGAGATCGCGGAGGGTCCCGAGCGACTGGCGGATAGTTCACAGCCTTGATAATCTCTGAGAAGGTGAAGGGTACCAGCACTTTCTCCGTAGTGAGGTAATTAAAGGAAATCTGAGGTGTTAGCCGAATCAGCGGTAGAGAATGGTAAAATGTTATTTTTTTAATATACATTAATATTCAAACAAACATCCCCACATAACTATACAGCCTAATGAAATTGAGCCCAGAGGATGTTAACCGTCTTAATAAAACAAACAATTACATGCAGGACTTTTTAATCTAAAAACATTACGATCTATTTATGTAGAGAAAATATAGCAATATGTAGCAGTCCACACCTTAGAACGAAATGCCATCGTGGAGAACTTCGAACCGAAAACAACTTTACTAAAGAAATTATAGGGCATATATGTTTAATATATAGAGTATTTATTGCTGAAATTTTTAGTTATTTTTTATCTATCGACACTGTTCATCTAATGTTTGTAGTCTCTGTTGATATCAGGTCATTTGCAATCTATTTCCTCTAAAGGGTTATTTTTTTTTTCCCCTGGCTTATATTTGTTTAAATACATGCCTTTTCAAGGATTAATTGATCGATTTCTTGTTTTACAGTGAAATGCTTTTGTAGTTTAATCGTAAAGGAACTTAATATCAGGGGCGAATCCAGGGACCCCACAAGGATCATGACCCTCCTTCAAATATTTTAGCTATTAATATTACTTTGTATTTTTAAAGGAATGGAACAATCAAATAGCTTCTAAACCTTTAACGTAATACTTTGGATTGTTTAGATCGCAGTATTTTTTTATGCAAGCAAATAATCTCATAAAAAATTCGAGAAAAAAAAGTGCTGTTAGGATAAAGGCAACACGTGATGATGAGACCATGGGGGATTCATGAACTCCCCCCCCCCCCTCAACTTTGGTTTTAAATCCGCCACAGCTTAATACTTCAATTTCGTTCTCATTACAAAAGTGATTAAAATAGATTTCATAAGACCAATGGTCAGTGTACATAGGCTGTCGTAATTAAATTTATTTGACTATGTATGCATTCCACGTCAAATAAACACAAAAATATATCATTTTGAACCTCACCATCTCAGATTTTCTTGAAATTTGGTATATGTGTACAACTTGTATCTACTTGAACATTGTATCTACCCGGTTTTTAATTATTGGTTTAACAGTGCATTCCATGCCGTTTCATATGATTTACAACAATGTACGAGCTCGTATAGCTTGGTACTAAAGAAATTTTCTATAAACTAAATTTTAATTTTAATTTCTATTTTCTCAAAAAGGGCATTTTTTAAATTTTTATATTTTTTTTTTTCAAAACATAGGTTATACTGCCTATACCTATACATTGTTGTATATCATATGAAACGACATAGAATGCGCTGTTTAACGACACCAATCTCATATTCCTAGTCAAATTTGGAAAACATCTACAGCTATTTTTAATCACAAAATGCTAGATTTATGGTATTTCATAACTAGTTTTCAATATTTTCAGTAATGAAGAAATTTTCATCCCAATTTTATATTTTGTTGTATGAATAGATATAACACTATCTTTTTTTCAGAAAAATATTACAAATTTAAAAGATGCCCTACATTATTTGTCAAAGGAGCTGATTTCCTCCAACAATCAGTGTTCAATCCCACAATTAAACAAACCTCCCAAAAAGATAGGTAAAAATAAACTGTGAACTTTTCACGTTAAACACACATTAAAAAAAAATAAAATAACCGTTTCTGTCTGAGTTTATTGAGAACGGAGAAGCTCCATATTCTTCCCTTACACCTGAGGATGTCGAATGACGTCAGTGGACTAAGTATAAAGTAATAAGTGGACTAAAAATAAAGTGAGGTGCAAAATAACATTTTACAGTTGTGAGCATTAAAAAAAATAAATAAATTAAAATCTATTCACAATACACAAACAACCTAACTTATTAAACAACAAAATATTGTATAAGCTAGCGAAAACTATCTTTTGGATATGCCTTTCAAATATTATAAAATCAAACAATTGAATGAATAGTTTAGTTTCCGATATTTAGTAGATTCCTATACTTTTTCTTCATAATGCCTTCTGAATAATAGCCGAATCATGGAAACATTTTGTTAATTAAGTAACCTTTGAAAAAAGTGACTTAATAATGACTAGGTTGAAGTAACAGTTTATTTAATTATTAAATTTTTTTTGTTTAAGTTTTCGTCCTGACCAATAGCGTGTTAAGTAAACAACAGCTTCTTTCTACGTCTTTTACTGCCATTAATTCAATCTACAAAACATTCTGATCAAACTCACAAATCAAGGCGTTGAAGAGTGGTTACAGGTCAATTATAATTACGTCTGTTTTATATTTACAATACTTATAAGACTGTTTTATTACTCTTTCTACCTTTTGTTATTTACAGTTTTAAGTCATATAAACTTATTAAAATGGTACCTTAAGAACACAGTAAGAGTTAATGTAGCATAATTTGCCTAACTTAATCGAAAAAATAACCTCTTTCTCGTTAAATCCCAGCTAATCCTAATTGGTATTTGCGAGACTAAAATACTTTTTTTTTTATAAGGAAAGATATGAAATGAACACTTGGGTCATTAAATCGTAATCTACAATTAACTATTTATTACATCAGTAATTTACAGCGTAATTCATGTAAGTTTGTAGGCTTTTTTTTTTTTTTTTTTTGTATCGCTTTGAATAGGGCATATAAAAAGAAATTTTGTTTTTCTAGATTCTTTTTAAAGGTAGATTACCCATGCAATGTAGCGTTGGAGATACCAAATCTAAAAGCTATGGTGCTATATAAAGCGTAGGTATGTTATTATCGATTATACATAGTATTATATAATTCTGAAAAAGTAGTGAGCTGAAATTTAAAGAAAAAAACAAATCTGATGCAAGAAAGGTAGGAAGCATTGAAAACATAAAGTAGTATGTACTCACTCATACATGTTTTGTATGGACGTATATAAATCAACATGTACACACTAGTTCTTTGCATTTCTATAAACTAGTAATGTAACTTTCAGATTATTGGACATATAAATATTTCTTGATTAATTAATAAAGATTTCCATTAAGCATTGGTGATGTTACAATGCACATGTTGAATGGTTAACCACACAATAGTAACAATTTACAAGGGTTGAAAGTCGATGAATTTTGTCAAATCTATATCTTCAAAAAAAATTTAAGTATTCATTAAATTCAAATTCAAAGGATAATTATTTATTTATTTATTTTTTTTTTTTGTTGCCCCTAGCCTGCAGGGTCATTGGCAACATCTGTATTTTAGATTTTGTGGTAGTACTTTTGTTAGTTTTAAATATTGTATAGTTTTTTTTTTTTTTTCAAATGATCCCAAATCTAATATTTTTCTTAGTTTTTCAAAGACTTTGCGATTATGTAGAAGATGCTGTACTATTATTTCCACTTTGCAAACTTTGCCTGTTGGAGGTTCCTTTAAGTATGCATGCGAGAACATACAGTGGCCTATTATAGCCGGCAAATCTCTACGCGATTTTCTGTTGGAGGTGGTCCATTCACACCGGTCCTTCTTTATGCCCTTTAGTTTGGATTCTTGTTGGTTCTATTTGACCTGCTATATTTTATGGATTTCAAGTCTTATTGTCTTCAAGAAGTCATCTAAAGGAATTTTTTTTGTGATTGTCACTTCGTTGGCTTCTGGAATTCTCGCTTGATCTGCTAGCTCATTTCCAAAAGGATAATTAACAAATTAAGATAATTAAAAATAATTATAAATTATGAGCAGCCTCAATATTTAAGAAACACGCACAAACATAATACTAGAATAAGACGTAATAGCCTTAACTTGAAGTAAAAGTTTATGAGAAGTTTATGAGTGTGGGAGCTCTGGTGTGGACATATATAATTCAATTAATTAATAAATCGTAATAAGTATAACAATTATTTATTAAGCTTTAATAAATGAATAAATTTATTTAAAATAAATAAATACATTATAATTAAACAAGTAAATGTAAATGTATTTGATTCGGAACGTTTTTTTTTCATCCATACCATATATATAAAGTTTTGTGAAATTTTTGTAATTTCACTACTTAACTAAAAAAATTTAAGTGAAACTCCCAAGATAAGGGTTGGGAAGTACACTCCGGGACAAATAAAAGTGTACAGTTGAAACTCGGTTATTTATTTAATTCGTGGTAATAAATATTTTCAAATACTATACTATGGCAGAAAATAAAAACAAATTTAATTCGGAAACACCATTGGTAGGTATATTGCTGCCATCAAGAGAATTAATTACAGTATAAACAAGCGAGACTGAGACAAATTAAAGTGTACAGTTAGTTTATCATTGCGTATCTTGGTTCTAATCATATCCACTCATATCCACTCACAATATTCTCTTCCTCACACCAAAGTTGCTAAAATGTTCAAAACTGATTACAATCGCGTTTTTAATATATCTACGAAAATTATCCAGATAAAACTTTGTGAAATGAATATCTATATTATATATAATATTTTTGAATATCTATATTATATATAATATTTTTGTGAAGACAAAAATTTAAAAAAAAAATCCCCTAACCAAAATGCACCGCGTGTGTCGTGAAGTCCAGGCTTGCAAGTGGCTTTTGGGAATTTGGGAAAACAGTTTTCGGACGAAGAAGATTTTCTAAAGATGGGCCTGATAATGAATACAGTTACATAGAAGAAGGCCAAAAAAACTATTTACAACAGAATAAAACGTCAAAATCAAGGAGGGGTGTGATGGTTTGGGGAGCGATAACCGCCTCTGGTGATTACCGCATTGAAAGGCTTACCGGAAGAGTGAATAGTGAGCAATATTTAACTTCAAATCAAAGAAAGGATGTACCCATGGGCAATCCAGATATTTCCAGGCGGAAATTTTCATTTCTTGCAAGATAATGTTCCATGTCACAAATCGAAGGCAACCCTTCATGATATGAGGATCGCATAGGTGGGGTGGCCCTCTCGCTTCCCAGATCTGAATACAATCGAGAGCTTTTGGAAATGTCTCTCGAATCAATTGTACGCTAAAGGTGCGTTTAATACTGATGATGATCACTGGAGAGGTATCAAAAAAGCAACAGAAGTCGTCACTCGCAAGAATCAAGATCTTTTAAAAAATCCGTGTCTTTCCATGAATAAGCGCTTGTTGAAAGTGCTAGAGAAAAAAGGTGATGTTATATACTACTAAGTTTTCAGTAAAGATTAGGTACTTCTCAAACATTTTTTATAAAAATTAAAGTGTACACTTTTATTTGTCCAATTTTATTAAATGGTTTTAATTGTATATCAAAATTTCTGGTAAAGAGTTTATTGTAACATATCCATATTGCACTAATTATTTATTCCTTTTGAAACAAAAAGTACCAATTGTAAATAATAATACAGGAATAAGGGGCATAAGCACAACAGGGTATACACTTTTATTTGTCCCGGAGTGTATATTAAGCAGTTCTTGAACAAAAATCTTTTGACGATGGAATTTTATAGAACATATGTTCATTATGATGGGTTGGGACTAATATTTGACTTGGAAACATGCAAAATCATAATTATGACTGAATGTTAAATTTTTGAGTAAAAAGAGAAACCTCGATCAGCTGATACAAACAAATAAAAAAAGACAAACCGACAGGAGGCAGTAAATATTTATCCATGAAATTCATTTAGTTCAGATTCCAACGTGAGCTAGTTCATGCTAAATATGAATAAACTAAACTGCAAATGTAGAATCATTTTAACATTAAAATATGCACAATAAAGGCATTTAATATAAAAAAAGTTTTACTAAATTTTAAAATAAGCTCACTGTCGGTAAAGTTTTTGAAATATGTACTTATAGAATTCCACTTTTGCCTTCATACATAACATCCATTCTCTTTTCTAAAACATTTTTATTAATAATGCTAAAATCATATTAAATTTGCAGGTTAATCCTATTGAATTTAATATCATTTGCAATCTCATCACCAATGGCAGAACCATGATGATGTGATTATATAAATTAAAATTAGTTATTTATAATGCAGAATGGTTCTTCGCTATTTAACTATTGACGAATTAATCACAACATTCCCAGATAGAAACAATTAAATTTAAAAAAGTAGGACTTGATATTTTATTATTTTGGCCTTGGACGATCAATGATAGAGAATGTGTGATCGAGAAGTAGTGAAAGCAATAAAATGGAGAGTTCTACTAACAGATATTTGATATTCTATAACGAAGACATAAAAAGAATCATTATGCAACACTCAAAACTCTGATCTATAGTATACACGTTTCCATTTACACCGAGTCACCCTTTATACATGTGTTTTTAACACATTTAATAAAAATATAGTCCCACGATTTGGTTATAATAATTTACAATTTGATTATACTACATTCTGCAACATTTTCTTTAGCCTTTTTCGACACTTCGTCGAGGTAATTTCCGAAAATAGACCAAAGTTACTAAGATCATGAATCACTCTGGAAACAATGGGTGCTCTATTGTGACTGAATACTGTCATCAAGCCGTATTTGGAGAACCTTAAAGATCGAGGTCGTTTAGCTTTTTTTTTTTTTTTTATAGCTTCATTTTTTGATATTTTAATCATTGGAAGACAGACCCTAAACAAAGACATCCTGTCTTGAAACAAGACCGGGATGATGCGCTGCTGGGCACTCCCCCCTGAATATACCAGGATAATAGAAGTGTACTCAATCGTTAAATAATCTTAAAGCAGAAATTATTATTTCCTTTACACTCCAATATTTCGTTTATTATCGGGGAAAGATATATTTTTTTTTCTCTTGTTAAATCCTTTCGTATTTTACATTTAGCCATTTATTGTTACTAGGGATAAAGAGGGACATTTTTACTCAAAATAAACAAAATTGAAGTTACTTTAAAGGAAGATATTTTCCTTGGCCATTTTAGCCCTATTAGACCTTTTCTATGACCCTTTTTCAGTCTTGCTCCTAATTTAAAGTTATAGGTGACCGAGTGACCTGCTTATTTTTTTTTTATTCGAAGTGAAATGTTTCGTTGCTTTTTATGAGCACTCATGATTCATAGAAAGAATTTTCCCTCTTCTTTTACCCTATGAATCATAAATCGCTCTCTACTGATCTATGCTAAAATTCGTAAAGAGTCGTAAATAGTATTTCAGCCTCCCACATGCAACATTCTTCGTGTCCTCACATGTAAAACCTTGCCCTAAATCTTATGACGATTTTATTTCTAATACCTTGGCTTGCTTTAAGATTATTACACACATGGTTGACATTGTTCAAACATTTCCTGTTTACCCTTTTTTGATTTCGAATCAAGTGAGAGTTCCACCACCTTCGCAGTCTCCGATGCCTCTATCTGTCAGAAGTAGTCCCTTTCTTGTAATCTTAGAAGAATAGCAAAAAAACGTTTTCTAAACCATTTTCTACATTTTTGACTTGACTTAAGACCTCTGTACTTACAATTTATTAATTGAGCTGAAATTGATTTTAAGAATTTCTTTAATATTCCCCTTAAATGATTGCCAAAAAATATTATAGTGCTGAAGTATCGTTGAAGGACAAACCTAAGATTTCCACACCTATTTACAATTAATTGGATTGTGAACAAGATGAGATTGAAATTTAGTTAACAAATACAGCCACCAAAATCTATTTAATTTTTGCAGAATAATCTATTGTTCTCATTTAATAATTATCATTGGAAGGATGTATTAGAAACTTATTGGAACATTGTTTTTGTCCAATTCTAGAACGCCCTCGCGTTAAATTCATAGCCCTAGAGTAAAAATATTGAATTGGATCATGATAGATACCCGCCAACTCAATCTAAACGTTAGTGATGGAGTGTTTTTAAATAAAATAATGCTTTTGGTATTTTTTAAACAAAATTCAATGATAACTGTAGAGCAAACAAATAATAAGTGTGTAGTAAGATATAAAATGACGTTGAAACATTACACACAATCCAAATGTTATATTATTTTTTTAAATAAATTGTTTTTTAGTACTATATTAGATTAACCTCTCCACTCTTCTTCTTCACAGTGAAACTTATGGTTTAGAATATAGTATCGATATATTACCTCCTACGCAAACCAGATGTCCAGTACCACAACCACACCTACAAAGAAAATTTATTGACGGCCTCCAGTCGTAGAAGTGATGCTGTTTTCTGGTAGATATATGATATGAAGGGTTTATCATTGAATATTTTAAGGAGACTATGCATCTTTCTCGGACACTAGACATGTGTGCATAGTTTGAAGGATGATATATCCAAGATGCACAACAATATTTTCAAAGGACATACTTTCAACCAAAAAGTATATTTTTATCAAATCATTAGCTCTTTTTTCTACATGTTACATAAATAACAGTGAAGTAAACACAACTTAAATATTTGCATCTATTCAACAATGTTTAGTCTCACGTTAAATTATTGTACGACTTAAAAAGATCACTTGCTGAATACATCCTAAGATCATTAATGTAATCTTTAACTTAATATCACGATGGATTTACTATATGTGCCAGGCAAGTTTTGAGGGTGGCAAGCTTAATCCAGTACCCGAAAAAGTCATGAAAATTCGATTTAGATTTACTGAAATACCATATAGCCCCCGTAGAAGTAAATTTATAAGAGTGAAACCGAAACGAATACTTCATTTCATTTCTACCTATATTTTTTTTCTTGGTATGAGTATAGTAAAGTAAATTACTAACATATACATATTCATTGCTTCTCTTAGTTTCTTCTGTAAATTGTGAAAATACACATCATCAAATTTATTGTCATTGGCAAATTTCCTAAATAAATACGTGATTAAATATGTAAAAAATTAGGCTATTTACCATTTTATTTATCAAATAAAGAAGAGTTTATGTTATTCGAATATATCTATGAGGGTTTAGTTTTCCAGGTAATTTTTTCAAGTTACAAATTGTTCCACCATTTTTTAGTTTTCAGAATTTGCAATTTTTCTTTTTCAAATAATTTTTAAATAATTTTCTCTAACATCCCTTTTATAGGTTGATATATAAGTTGATCCAGTTAGGTACATTTGGAATGAGGTTCTTAAAATTATATAACACATAATGAACCATGATTCAACAGTATACCTTTCCAGTACTGAGTAATTGTTCGATATTAATGAAATTATAATTTCATTGCATTATAAAATTACTTCATGTGTATTTGTTGTATCAATAATTATATTGGCGCTATGAACACGCAGCTGATCCACACGTGGTCCGTGCGAATGCATTCTGATGCTTTATTGTAAGGATACATTTCTTTTTTTAAATCTAGTTCATCGCTCCCCCGGGGATGTCTTTGTGCCCGATTAAGATATTTCATTGGCCTCCAGGGGTCACCGAACGATCATGTTATCGATAATTACTCGGGGCGAAAACCTCTTTGTCCGGTTCTTTCCTAGAAGATCCAAAGACATTCTTGTGTGTTCCTGGACCAGGGTTACAATGCACCTCAACACTATATTAATTAAAGAGGATCCTCCCTTTTGTGCTACCTTCTTACGCCAAAGTATATAATTCGACATCTTCCTTTTGTGGTTCTGTAGCTAATTTCCGGACGTCATGCCTAACGAAGTGAAAGTCATATGTTGTATTGAACATGTTGTCCAACGACACATTGTTCGGGAACAGCTTGCGGGGGCTTCCTATCTCTTTTCTTAATTAGCTGATCTATGTTATATATATATTATATATTTATATATATATATATATATATATATATATATATATATATATATATATATATATATATATATATATATATATATATACAAGTACACATAGATATTAGATAAAATATTCTTTAGTGTAAATTTCCTTTTCATTTTAAAATCAATTTTTAACACTCATATTTATTTTATTTTTTTAAAGTATATTTATTATTTAATACAAATATTAATATTTAAACTTAAGATCTGGGCGAAAAGGAGTTTTGACTATCATTATACTGTCTGGCGGATGCGGAACATGCTTATCTCTTCATTGCGGGATAAATTAGTTTCGGGATCGATTTCGGAACCTTACGATAAAACGATTTCGATGATGATTCAAAACTCACCTTGGTACTTTGAAGTATTACAAAGCGAATTTTTAATTATGTAATGATAGTTTGATAATCACTGGAAAATTTATTAATATTGTAGAAATAATGTGAGTCTAGAAATGTGAGCAGGCGATTTTTGATTCAATGTTCCGCACAGGCGTGTTCTTAGTTTACTTTATTGTAGCCATCTCAATTCACTAAATATCTAAGCTATGAATAATCTGACGGTTTTTCGGTAAATGCCAATGGAGATATTACGTTATGCGGACCATCAATTAATAATACTGTTTTTTCTATAATTTCACAGAATGGATTAATATATGTGATGGAGGTGGTGGAGGGAAATTCTTAATGATCACGAGACAATAGTTTCCGCCATGGTCTGTTGCAGCTTTATCCCAAAACGAGCTTCTTCTTCCCAAAAATTTAGGTACTTATTCCCTTCTTCAGAACTAAAACCGTTTATCTGACCATTTTCCCTCACCAAATAACACTTTATATACTTTATAAAGATCTCGGTGATTTGACAGTCTGTTTCATAACCCTCGCCCACTCTGTTATACCTACCATTCGAAAACTTTTCAAGACAAATTTGTGGTGCATTCGTTTATATTCAATAACACTTTAGTATTAGTATTTTTTTTAATATATCTACTTTTTCAATATCTGGAATCTTTTTGATAACTTTATATTAACTAACTACTCCACTATTGTGAGATCCATGTTCTATTTAGGGAAAAAAAAAAAAAAAAATGGACAACATTTTAATTCATTCAGTTCTATGCGAAGGCGGAGTATGGTTGTTTACTATGAGTGAAGGACGACACTCCAAGGATTATCCATATGCTGTAATGCTAACACCGCCTGTTACAGTGTGAGGTTGATCCCTCGGTAAATATTGGAGTCTAGACAACATAACAACCGCCAATATACGAATTGACAGCACGAAGTTATGAATCATCGCGTTAGCTACCGAAGAAAGAAGTCATTTGTTCCTTCATGGTGACTTATTTACGACGCTCGGAATTCCATGAATGATCATGAGCGATATAAAAAAAGTGACTAATTGACGTCAACAGTAGACAAAGAGCGTAGGAAGAGCAATGGCAAGGTCGGAATGATTCTTGGTAATTGGGCCACTCCCGCAGGCTCACCCATCTTCTGGGGCTTCCTAGTCCTCAAGGACATTTCTGGGTGACTTCTTTTGGTCGTCTTTCAATGGCGGTACTAAAGTAATATAATTTGAATCTATCGCTTGTCCAAAGCTAGAACCGGTCTTCGGTGTTTTCTTATTAAAGGTTTTTTTCACGAATTATCTTCAGATTTTCCTAAGCGATGTCTGTGCTAAACCGCTCATAGATCTCGATGGTGATGATTTTTTAAACATTTTAACAATCGGATAAAGCATTCGACAGATATCAATTGAAAGGACTTTCCTGGATTTTTTTATTTTTTCCAGTCTTGCATTGGATTAACCTGATTGGTCAAAATTTACGTATTAATAAAACATGGTCTGTTTAAAGTTGTTAATGAAATTGGGTAACATTATTTTCAACGCAAAGGAACCATCCCTTTGTCCAAGGAATATGTTGTTTGTTTAACGTCACTTTCTTCCACTAAAGTTAATCGGGCGATGCTACTGTGGGAGTCCTAAAATAGTCCAAGGAATATGAAAATAATAATATAAAAAGTTATTTTCTTTCATCAACCAAAACAATATAAGTCCTTTACAATATGAAATCTGCAAAAAAATTTACAGTACAAGGCCTAAGAAGATGGAAGAGGAATGTAAAAAAAAACTTACATTTGACATAAAGGCCCTCAAAGTTTTTTTAACGTATTCTTGAGTGTAAGAAAAAAGTTAGTGCACATGTGTGTTCAATATAACCCAGCAGCTGAGGGAGAAAGTCGTCACATTGTGATCATATAAGCTGATGGTACTCATTTTAAAGACATAAATTCTGAACGTCTGCCCCTACAAAATAGTCGCTGTAAAAGTTTATGGCAATCAATATCAGATCTTTTTATTTTATTTTTTCTTGTTACTCCAAAATGACACGTCTCATAGAAATTTGTATCATCTTAAAAATGACAGAGTATGGCATCTCGTGTCGAATGAGTTACTTTAAGTTAAAATTGGTAAAGTCTTTTCACTTCACGTGCTCGCAACACACAACTTTCACTTACCAACTTCCTTAGATTAGAAATTAATGCGTTTTGTTAATTGCCACTTCTCTAAGTCACACATTCTTATTTTTGTTTTCATTTGCTCTATAAAAAACACTAATTTCTTTTATTATTAAGTAAAATTTTTTGCTTGTGATAATTGGGTAATGCAAGCATAATACTCCCAGTCGTCTGATTTTATAATTCTCTATGTACTTGTTGAAAATTTCATTTAGTTACCATGAAACAAATAATTTCCATTAAATGAAAAGAACGGGTTTAATTATGAACAACGTTCTGTCATTAAAGGCGTACTCAACGAGTTTTATGAGTTGACTGAATAATTTTCTTTTTTTCTCCTCTATATGTTTTCTTTATTTTTATCATATCTCATATTTAGCCATTTCATATTTCTAGGCATAACGAGAGACAGTTAATTTCTCCATATAAACAAAAAGAAAAGTACTTCATAGGAAACAAAAAAACAAACAAACAAAAAAGGCCCCTACCCCATTTAAGCCCCCTCAGAACATTTTAATAATGATAAAGCTTACCTGATATTAAAAAACACCTATTTTTCATTAAAAATGACGAGGTTGATGAAAATCGTTAAAGCCGTTTTTGAGATATCGAAAAAAAAGGTAAAAATCGGGAAAAAAGTTATAAAATAAAGTGCCTCCTCCGTTTGACAAATTTTGATGAAATGTTGGCTATCAAATCTTTGGCATATACACACATCAAATACCCAGTTTGATCAAAATCGTTAATGCCGTTTTTGAGTAAATAAAAAAAACACGTGAAAATGGGACATCATTTATTAAGTAAAGTGCCCCCTCAAATTGATCAATTTTGATAAAATTTTGACTGTCACATCGCGGGCATATACATACATCAAATATCCAGTTTTATCAAAATCGTTAAAGCAGTTGTTGAGTAAATAAAAAAAACATGTGAAAATGATACAAAATCTATTAAGTAAAGTCCCCCCTCCGGTTGATCAATTTTGATGAAATTTTTACAGTCATATTTCAGGCATATAAATAGATCAAATACTCAGTTTAATCAAAATCGTTAGAGCTTTTTTTGAGAAAATCGAAAAAACGAAAACAGTTATTAAATAAAGTGCCCCCTCCTTTTGACCAATTTTGATGAAATTTTTGCTGTCACATCGCGGGCATAGACATACACTAAATACCCAATTTCAAGTTCGCAGGTTTATATTATAGTTTTTGAGCTAGTCTGTTCACACACACACACACACGCACACACACACACACACACACACACACACACACACACACACACACACACACACACACACACACACACACACACACACACAGACCATTTCGCGGGACTTGGTTATTTGGACTCAGGGGACCCCAAAACGTGTATTTCCGTTGAAAACCGGAAGTCGAAATTTTTCACGATCGCAATACTTCCCCTTACTATATATTTCATATATAGGTAAGTGAAAGCAAAAATCGGCTACTCTTTACCATTTTAGCGGAAAAGTTAATGTTCCAACGCCTGTAACTCGGAATGGGACTTTAATAAAAACTGTTATATACATAACAGTTGTAGAACATCAATGTGTAAAATAAGCTCCCTATTTTTAAAAATTCTGTGTAGTTTACTATGAAACCACAAATCACACAGTGTTAAATAATAATCAGCATTAAAAGGGTCGAATGAGTACCAGTAATTATACCAGTAGCTATACAAAGACTTATTTGCGGTTAATACTAATTAATTCGTAGATTCAATATCGAATGTTAGAAATCGGCAATTTTTACCATTTTGGTGGAAACGCAGGTTCCAAAGCCTGTAACTCGAAAGAGTATACTTTAAATGACATATGTTAAAGATACAAGCTGTAGAACATCAAATTACCTGTTCTATTATGAGCTCAAACGAGCTCCTTGATTATAAAATTATCTTACGATACGAAACGAATTAAAACATGAATATATTCAATGCAGATATATAAGAATTCAGTATTTATTTTTTTAAGCTAAAATTAATTTTCTGCTGAAAATCATCCAATTTTGTTCGCTTTGTTTAAATTAAAGATAAATTTTGTCAATCACCTTCTATACTTGACAAAAAGAAGTGTTAGAAGGATGTAATGGGTATGAATACTATCACGTAGTATTGGCATCTCTAAGCGGGTACAAGCTAATTTTATACTAGTCTCTTGTTCGATGTTAACAGTTTAGGGGACACATTATTACAATGTTTTTAATTTCAGGGAACTTTTTAATAACCTTATATAAATTACAATTTTTATAATTATAAATTCAATGCGCCACTTTTTTTAAGAAGATAAAATACGGTAGTTGGTGGAGGAAGGGTATGTCTTTGCCCTCGGAGTGGAATGACACCCCTGTTTTGGATTTTAGGACTAACATTACTTAAAACATAACAAGAGATATGACGAACAAAAAATCTGCCTATTGATATTCCTAAAGGCTTTATTTTAATTATTTATAGAATAATTCAACCTCTGAGGGTCTTGTAATATAATAGACTTCTGTGTATCCTCTCGATGTCACTACCTAACCTATTTTGATACATAAACTAATTTTAAGTCGGCGTTAGAACTTTCATGAAGATTTACAAAATGTTACTTCACCTTTACCATTTTATCATTATTACAGTTCACCAGTAATGCGGATGGTGTTCTGCTAAATGCTCACACCTTGAAATAAATCTGTTTTCAATATCGCATTAATGGCATGAAGGTCGCAACTGATGGTATGGATTTAATTGTGCTGCCGTGGGATATAAACGAGTGCAGCATTTCCCACATAGCAGCAGCAACTATTGCTACCTCAACAGGGAACGGTGCTTGGATTCCCTTTATTACATATCTAGAAAGGAATTTTCTCCTCCCACGATGACTAAGAGTATCGCCGATATCTCAAATTATATCTGACTAACGAAAAAGGGCGTTGTCTTAAGGATCTGCTACGGTTCGTAAAAGGTATGATTTTCGAAGGTCGATCTGGAGAGCGAAAAATACAGAAAATCTAGTCAGGAGGGACATTAAAAAATCAAAATATGAGAGGGCAAGTCAGACATTATCCGCAATTTCGTTACGAATCGGGTTGCAGTATAAATAGAAAAGCAAAATCAACACAATTCTTCAACAAAGACTCATTTGCTTTTCAACGCTCTTCTTTTGTTTCTCCTTCTCATGTTGCACTAGCTTTCTAATCACTCTCAAAAGAAGGTTTTCGGATGAGAAACAAGTCACGAATGCTCCACTTCTTTCATTTAATTTCGAGGTAAATCCACGGCCCCTTAACGCTTTTTTTTTTCAGGTTTGAGGATGTGTAGAACGCAAGGCAGAATACTCATCTCAGGACAATACGGGGGGGGGGGTAATCCATTTCTCAAACTTGAGCTGCCGAAGAACTGGATACTGTCCACACAGGGCTGCTCTATAATACGCTCCTATGATGCACTGATCGACCGTGACTGCATACTTAAATATAATTTTAGATCTAATTATTCAAGTTCATTCATGGTTTTCGGATTTAAACCTATCAACACTAGAAGATATAAACGATTCCAGACTTTATTTGAATGTCTGCTAGACATTATATAAAGTTTGCAATTTCTTTTAAATCAATATAAAAAAAAACATACATGTAACGCGAAAAAAATGGCTTCCCTTAGACAGCTGTAAAACCAACCCGTTCCTTGTGAAAGAGGTCAGTCGATTTTGGAAAGTGAAACCCAAAATGTACCTGAAGGCCTTCCGCCCGCTTTGCTAGCACGACATCAGGATAAATTTTAATAAAGATTAGCTCAAAGAGGTTCGAAGTATCGACATAGACTTAGTCTGCTATGGAAGAAGAAGAAAGTTGGAGTGGAGGTCACAGCTGATGGTAAGAGGTGGTCTTCTAATATGGCACTCACTCGGCTTACGTAAGTAGCTGCTGCTCGTCTGTCCCTCGAATAATATTTTTACCCTTCGAGGAATGAGTTAGCAGGATTTTATTTTTAAAATTAATACAATCAAATGTATTATAATTTTACTCAATTATAAAATATATATTGCGTTGAACTGAATGATTAAAATTAAAAAAAAAATTGGAGCGCTAAATTATTTTTTTGCACTTATAAGTAATAGTAGTTTATTTAAAATCATATTAATGTTTCTTGACACTTGTTGTGCAAGCTCAGAAAATGTTCATGCAGTGAACTTAACAATAACAAAAACTAAACAGCTGCACCCGGCCGGCTAAAATTTATAAGTAATTTATGTTATCGAGCGGATAAAACTCGAAGTATTTAAGTCCCAGTAAATATGAATATTAAATTATTAAAACACTTTAAGAATTTAAACAAATCAGTGTTTTCTATTGTCATAAACTATTTCAAGATTATCAGTTGAATATTGATAGATATATATTGAATTTTCTGTGAATAAGATGTGGACGTAAACCATCACAGGTATGCATCTGCCAAAGTAACACAGATATGGCTTTTTGATCTATCAGGCATAACCGACCCCTCTATATGAAAAAACTACATAATTGGATGAATAGATAAATAGATAATGGAATTATCAAGCTGTGTTAATAAATAAATTTGTGAAATTATATTATATTAATAAAAAACATTTTTTTTTTTTAAATCATCGAGTTAGTCTGCTGATGTATTAGGACAATGTCAAATGTTCATGTCTGGCAATGTTTTCAAATCTATCTCACTTTTGGTTGATAAAAGTATAATCGAAATGTATGAATGTAATTAATCCCCCACATTTGGACATTACGAATTTAGGAGTTCAAACCAAACTACATTCAACGTTTTTAGACAATATAGAACTATGACTTGAACCAATCCCTCAATAAACTTTAATCGAGTTTGCAGGGATTTATTGCTTATCACGCGTAGATGTTTTGCTGAAGAGTCATCAGGAGGCTAATGAAATAATTAACAAAAAAATCCGATTTATCTAAAAACACAATTTTGAGTAGTTAAGAGTTCCAGAAAGTTTACTGTAATATATTCAGGGGTTCTTAACACGTTAGGGGTATCCTGAATTGGACGGTATCGGTCCCGGGGGTCTGACTGAAGGGATGAGTCACAGACGATATCGGACGTAGGTGTCCGATGGGAATGCTCTGACGAAAGTGTTATTTTTTTTACTGAAAAGTGAATTAAATGAGCTTCTCAAGGGCATTATCTCTTGGTAAGGATTAGACCTAGACATAACAGGCGCAGGATTGACGCCATAGTTTATCGAAAATAGCATTAAACCGCTGGAATTTTGAATTACCATCCATATTGATACTTTTTGCAATGTTAAAACAATTTTTACTGCTCTAAAACCACTTACTCTATGATAAAAAAAAACTATTCTTAAAGAAATGAATTTATATAATATCCAGCAAGCCAATTAAGCTTAGAATTTAGCCAATATCAGCAAGTTTTATTTATAACTAGCTTGGGTGCCCAGCTTCGCTCCGGTAGTTGTGTGGTAGTTTTTATAACAGAAAAACTTTAAATTTAAAGAAAATATAGAAAAAAATTAGCACTTTCTTGAAAATTTTAACACGGTATCAATATTAAGATTCGAGATCTGCAGAGTTCGCCCGAATAAGGAACCCTATACACTTTAAAGGGGGTTGAAAATGGTGAATGAATAATTAATTATGCTGCAACTTTGTCGAGCCATGTATCGTTTTTGAAGGTTTCTATGATCCTGAATCCTATAAGCGCATTCCAAGCAGTCAGCAGATAATAAGTTATTAGATAATAGTTAAAAAAACTATATTTCGAGTACAACTTAAGCGTCGACTACTGTGATGAGCCTTTTAGATCCAGAAGTTTAAAAACTACCGAAGATTCATAGAAACTTTTCTTCCAGTTCAACCTCCCTTAAGATATCCCCCTCCCCGTAATTTGGCCGGACTATGCACCTACTATTACAAAGTAAAAACCAAAATATCATGAGGGCATTAATTTTTTCATCATATTTCTTTTTATCCTTAACTATGAGGGGTGATAAAATCTTAATGAAAAAATGTTGTAATTGGAATTAGTCATTTTGTCAAATGGAATGCTTATCATACATAGTAAAAAAAACATTTTTTATAATTACACACAATAAGAACACTTCAATTTTTTTATTTTTTATTTATAATCAGTCAATATAGCTCTTCTTTTTTTGTTTTATGTCTGTTTTTATTCGCTCACAGTACTACTAAAAAATGTTCATTCATATTACATTAAATTTACTTAAGTATATGTTATATATTGATTAAATGTAATGTGTAATTCGATTAACCTTCTCATGAGAAAATTTATTTTGTAAGGTATTCAATCGGTTTTCTAATTGATTGTAGATATGTAAAATCATTATATTATTTGAAAAAAAAAGGTGAAACTAATTATTTTTGCTTGATTTTTTAGTATTTTAAAAAGAACAGCTGATAAAATATATAACCTTAAACAACAAACTGAATGGAATGAATGAACAATAAACATTTAGTGAAACACACCCTAGCGCTTTCTGGTAGTCTGCAGCTCGAACTAAATTTTTCATTCATAAACTCGCATGTCATTCTAAGGTAGACTAATTAAATGGTGCGAGAGGCTCCAAATTCCAGTCCTTTTCTCTTCAATTTTACACCCTTAAAAGAAAAACGGAAACCTTCTTTTCCGTTAGGGGTTATATAGCACCACGCTGACATGACTTTCTTAAACGTACGTCGAGTCGTTTTTGAGCCTTATCGGCACGCACATTGTACACTTTGCTTTATAATATATATTGATGATTACAGACTTAGTAAGAAGTATTAAATAAAAAATATTGTTTTCTTTCTCACATTTATGCAATAATTAAAGAATGTCAAAGAGATTAAATAGAACTACATTGTATAAAATCAAACATAAAATTTAAGATAACCATAAAGGTAATCGTTGCAATATTATCGGACGCGGAAGGGTGATGCCGTCCAATAGTCTTGTTTTATTACTGATGGCATGTGTCGGACCCCGGAGTCCGATTCTAAAAAACAACAGAATTTCATCTTTTAGCAAATTTTGCTGCACTAAAATGCAATAATCTCATTAAAAATCGACTAAATTGAGTGTTTGAGGTGTTCGGACTTTCGGACATTTTCATGTAAAAATCGGCTGTTAAGAAGGGAATGTAAGACATCGGACCCCGGGGACCGATGCCGCACCTAACGTGTTAAATGAATTATCATTGAAATGATTTACTTGTGCAACAAATACTTTATACTTATTATAATAACAATCATTAGATATGAATAAATCGACATTACTAAAAGAGCAGTTATACTGTCTTTTACAAAATAAATTCGCTATTATTAACTTAGGCTTTGAAATATATGGCCCACAAATACTCCGATAATGTATGAAATTCAGGTGCGGAGATGCCGATTGACTTGTGTTGAGGATTGATCATGAACTGGATGGAGGACAACAGGTTATTGTATGCCGCATTGTGCTCTGACATAACGTCGTTAATAATTAGATCACTGCAGGAATGCATTTCCTAGTCAGGTAATATAAGTTATTAAGAATGAAGTATAAATTATGTAGTATTGAATAATCTTCCTTGCGATTCAAGTAATTTTTCCCTATTACACATTATATTGTAACGTTAATCAAAAGAAATAAAACGTATGGTTAAGAAGAGTTCTAGACATTTTGTTGGAACGAACTAACAGTTGGAACAAACTGTCATAGTACATGTTCGTGACTACGATGTTCGAGTACCATCTGTGCTGGCCCAGAAGGATCGAGGCTGGTCTTACGACTAAATAGATGAAGCGCTGGACTGGAGAGTTTGTCTTGTTCTGAAGCTCAAGTCATATGGTTATTTCTGGGTTGTAAAGTGTTAATTTTATTAACCTGCTTAAATATTTGTGTTTTCATGATTTGTGTGGCATTAAAAATTGATATTTTCGTTTCAACAAAAATTGTTTAACCCACATAAGTTTTACAATATAAATAATCATTAGATGCCAATGAGCCTTTGGGGAAGCGAGAAATTTATAAATAATAAATAAATAAAGTTTTCACTTATATCAGTAATGTTATTTTACAATACTTTTTTCTTATGATTTATTCCTAGGCTAGGAATATAATGAAACTGTTTTATAAGAAGTATACAAAATGAATTTTAAACCTTTTTTGTTTTTAAAACAATCAAAGCATTGCCACGATAAAGTTTTTACCGAGAAAGAGTAAAATTGTATCTTCGTGAAATAGATTCCATAACACAGATCATGACTTTAGAATTGGGTTTTTGAATAAACCGAGACACTTTTAATAGATGATTTCAGGACATTGATACATCTTTACTTCTTTTTATTATGTTCACCTTATTTCTTGAGTTTAAAAATATATTTACGTAGACGGATTGCTATCGATTATAGACTACAAAGAGTTAAGTATATGACGTCACCAAGGCTGCCCTGGTAACCCTAGAAGTCAAGGTTGTTGGTCAGCTGAGAATATTGATATCCTGCATAGTTACAACTGTTTCAATAAGAAAGAAATTCAATGAGAAAATTGTGTTTTTCTGCATAGTATTTACTCTTAGAATAACATGTCAAGGCCCATGCAGCGAAATCGATTTTATGTGATCCTTTCCTTTTATGTGACTGCTGTACTTGAGGTTGCATTCGCGATGGAACTGAACCAAACAATAAATATAGGAGTGTCTAAAGCAGTCAGTTAAGGAGGCTTCATAAGAGAGCTTCTCTGGCATCAGGGGACTGAGCATTCATTTGAAAGCATAGTATTTATTCGAGTCATTGGAAGGAAAAGGGATGTATCACTAAAATGTTGTATTGTAATATATTATGAACTCTACAGCTCAGAATCTTTGTTATTCTTTTTTCTTTCGAATAATAAACATACGGAACATTGAATTTATAATTGTTTCTAGCATATTTTATTGATATTTTCCTCATTTTAGTCTCCAGTTTAAACAAACACATTGCACGTGTTTGATTACTACGGTATGTTGATATGGGATTCCATACCGATCAGATGCTTCATTGAAGAATCTTAATTAATTTCCTCGCTATATATTGTGTTTAATTATATAACAAATTGCGTTATCAAGGTCCTCTTATTAATAGAGGCATCTTCATTATCCTTTGAAATTTCATCTGTAAACCTCGGAATCACAATCTTTATTACGTTTCTCAAATTGGATTATTCCTTATTTATGTGCTAGAGCATTCCTAGTTTTTCTTTATATATGATGTCTATATCAGGATCCTATTTTATTATTATGTTTTGTTTCTTTCTCTATCATTAGAAGGAAACAGGGAGTGTGTATACCGTTGTGAGCTATCCACACTTCTTTATTAAAGGACTATGTCCTTCATCATTCATAAAAAGATTTACATTTTTTTTCAAGTGGTTCATTCCTTATTCAAAGTATGAAAGGTTCGGGAAAAAGAAGTGACCTCACTCTTCAGTAGACCCGCCAAATGAATATAAATAGTTTGGTATAATTTGCCGAAACAAATATTCCGGGATTTCGGTCACAAACGAATACCATTGTGAACAGATGGACCAGAACAGAAGAGGACAATTGTCTGTGTACCGCTATCCTCATGAATGACATCTGAAAGTCAAAACTATGTTCGTGGTAAGAACCCTACAAGGGTCGAAATTTTTCAGTTATGTGTTTCTACTTTATTTTAGACCATTTATTTAAAATTATGTTAAAATTAGAACCTATTTTCTAAACATTTAATTTAGTAAAAGATTCAAATAAGGGCTGAGAGGTCTGTGTTAACTATGGTTTATACTGGAACTTATTTACGCTTTTTGGCGGAAAACAATGTTTTATCAATTATTATTATTTCGTGGCCATGAGATTAAAGAGGCTACAAATTCTATTTTAAGTGGTGTATTGTTCCATCCATGACTCAATGTTGGAATTTTAATTAGACAGATCTTTAGAAAAAACGACAGTTGTTTGTTTTTATACGTTACATTGTTTACATAATTTCTCTATTGTTTTGGCTCCACTTTCAAGATACTCCTTCAACTTTCTCCAATATTTCTTAACAATAGAAAACATATTTGAAGAAATCAATTAACGTTTGATAGTTATCATTGTTGAGAACGGAATATGAATACAAATGTAATAACTCAGTAAGGATGCCAGGAGAATTTAATTGGTTAGAAAGAACTGATTCAGAAGACCAGCGACCGATTAGTGTAGTAAAATTCGCGCTTAGACAAACAATTGAAGGACCAGGCCAAAACTATATGTTGACTAGATATGACCCAGGAGGTCTTAAGTTGATCCGCGAAACAGAATGGAAAATATGTTACAATCAATAGTCGGTATTTACACATTCATGTGGAAGAAGAACATTAGAACTCATTTTATTAAATGTTTTCATTGTTTTGGCTTTACTTAAGCAATCAAAATACGCATAATTATATTTTTTTAAATCATTGGTTATACTTGTTATTCACAGCAGCTAATGATCAGCCTCATTCAGGGTTTATTAGGATCTATTATGTATTCTAATGATGTTATAGAATATGTATAGTAGGATTAGGTAACGCGGCATAGCAATGAACAGATAACTGAGAGTAAGTAATACTTCCTGGGTAATACAAATCGACGCTGCAAATGAAAACCATAAGATAATGGTCTAGGAAATTGGAAGTGGATAAAACTAAAATTCAGACTATAATTTTAGTTATAAAATTTATTCATATAAAAACAATTCATAATTCAAGTTGCATTAATTATTTAAGTAGGAGAGCGAATGTTAAGCAGAAAAGGAACTAGATGATAAAGGTTTCGACCACGGATAAGTGATAGTTGGAAAAGGCATAACATCGATGTCACGCATTTATCCGATATGGTTGTTCAGTGATCGTTCGCGATCACGTTCCTTTACGTTTCTTAATCTTGTGACAAACGAATTTTTATTTGTATCATCTATCTTTATTGAGTATATAAAAGCGGAGGAAAACTATTTTCTTTATTGAATAACATTGTTACATTAAAATAATTACAGCCCCCAAAATTCTAAGTGTTTTTAATCGTTACTTTTCGGTTGCGTATAATATTCATTGAAATTAAAATAATGGTTAATTTTAGCATCTTATCAAAGGCAACTATCAAATCTTAATTTCGAAAGCTATTACTCATGATTCTTCCTTAGGTTTAAAAAAAATTACAATTGTCAATTAACGAGATCAATGCATTTTTGGGCCGTTCTCATGGCGGTATGTATGTAAATCTTCACCCGCTTAGGTCTTTATATTTGTTCATTTTCATGCAACTTTTAAGATCATTTTCATATTTAGTTACAGATTTTTTAAATTATACCTACCTACATTCAAAGGTTTGAACTTTATTAAACATAAATTCCGATCTCCTCCTATTACTGATTATGTATGTACTTAAATGATCTTATTGACACCATTCTGCACAAAATATGATTTTCACGTACAATCTGTGTTGACTGCACATTATGGGAAAGGCCTATCTCATAGGAGTCAGAGGCATAGAAGCTATCAAAAACGAAACAGCCATCACTCCACCTATTTGCTGCAAATATGATTTGCATATCTCCCCCCCCCCCCCCCCCGTTTTCAACCCCGCCCCCTATATATAGGATATCTAGCCGCCTTTTCTGGGGTACTCTGCAAATCTCAAATCTTACGACTAACACGAAAATATGAGCAAAGTTTCTTGAAGCTACAAATTAAAATGAGATTGTCTAAGCTGCTTTAATTAACAGGGCAAGCCACCCACGGCAATACGGTTCAACTAGGGGCAGAGGAACCGCTGACGCTTTACTGAGAGTGCGCAGGGACGTTGAGGAGCGGGCGGAGCGCTATGTGTTGCTGCTGCTTTTCGATATCTCCTCCGCTTTCGACAGCGTATGGTGGCCCAGCGTGCTGCAGCAGCTGCAGAGATACGATGCTCCCAGCAACTTATACTCTCTTGTAAGAAGTTACTTGCAAGACAGGATTGTGAGGATCAGAGGGAACTATTACGAGGTAGAAGCTTCCATAGAAAGAGGATGTCCCCAAGGATCCGTACTCGGTCCGGCTCTGTGGAAGCTTGTCTTTGATGAGTTGTTGGGAGTGTTGGAGGGTCAGCGGATCTCTGCCACTGCCTATGTAGATGACCTAGCAGCTGTGGTGGCGTCCAACAGCAGAGCCGGAGTCAAGAGAGAAGCAGAAAGATGTGCCAGCCTAGTCGCAAGATGGTGTGAGGGTAAAAAGATGAAGATGGCCGCTCCCAAAACCAATGCGATACTCGTTAAGGGCAAGACAGATAGGGCTCACCCAATAATAATGGACATTGAAGGCCAGAGGATACGTCCAAGTGAGGTGGTAACCTACCTAGGCGTTAGGTTAGGTGTAGGCTTAAATGTGACGCCTCACTTGGAATACATGGCTGGTAGGGTGGCCCAAACTGTGAACAATCTTAGTAGAGTAGGAGGCGCATTCTGGGGCCTCAGGTACCCGGCAACGGTAACTATCTATAAAGGAGTGGTTGAGGGTATCCTAAGGTATGCCTCCCCCTTCTGGTATCGAAACCTCAACCAGAGACAGAGGAATAGGCTGGCATCAACTCAGAGGACGGCTCTGCTTCGCGTCACCAGAGCTTATAGGTCAACATCACATGACGCAGTGCAGGTTCTAGCGGGGGTGGTTCCTCTCGACCTCCTCCTGCAGGAAGAAGTGACAAAGTATGCATACAAAAAGGAAGGCTCAGCAGGAATTTCGGACGCTCTAAGGGAGAGGATTGCTGAAAACCCAACCAAGTGGAAGCAGATAATCCGGGAGGATACCATTGAGGAGTGGAGCCGAAGGTGGGCAATATCCCAGAAAGGAAGCACCCTCAGGAAATACTTTCCTTCTGTAAAATCCCGGCTATTGGCTAAGTGGGTCCTCCCGGACTATTGGGTTTCACAGTTCCTCACGGGGCATGGGGGTTTTAGAGCCCATCTCCATCGACTTGGCCAGAACATAGACCCCCACTGCTCCACCTGTGGTGTCCCAGAGACTGTTGAGCAGGTGGTCACGACCTGCACTGTATTTATTAGTATAAGGGCCAGGATGCTGGAAAACACGGGACTTTTCGTCCTCACTGAGCAAGAGTTCCCTCAGCTGGTGAGCGAGGAGAACTTCCCGCGGTTCAAGGAGTTCATTGAAGGGTGGAAAACGGCATTGGGCCCAGCCCACTTCAACATGGGAGCCCGAAGAAGAGGACCTGGACCAAGAAGACCATCATAGAAGTAGAAGAGACCTTCCAGCTCTTGGGGACAGCTGCAGAAGATGAAAAATAAAATAAATGGTTTACTAGCGGTAGTGAGTTGTTGCGTAGTCATACGTAACATCCCACTACTGCTCATACCCGTATTGCCCGTGAGGCATGGGAGGGAGGAATTAAAATAAAAATAAAATAAAGCTGTTTTAATGCCTTTATATTATAATTCCTATACAGCGTCGGTGAATTGGATTTATTCAGTATAATTTATTGAACTTATTATACGAGTACTCAAGTTGAGAATGCTAAAAGTAATATATCCCATTGATGTCTAAGAATAGATCCCCAACGATAGAAAACAACAAAAAATAACTTTTTAATCATCGGATACGCAACGTAAATGCCATGGAAAGGAGGACGTAAATATTAAAGTTCTATTCCTGGCTCGGACGGTTTCAAAGCTTACTGATTTAGAACTGAAAAACTGCTCAGAAGATCTATTTTCAGAGCAGTTATTAATCCCGTAGCCAGCGTACTGCTCGGTGTTGACCTCACTCGCATTGAGATGTAAATACCGCCATGTCCCTTCGGCTGGCTAGAACGGGGCCAGGGATCGGCTAAGGTCGCGGTGTAAGGAGGTACATCTCTGCTTATCTCGAGGTCGGCTAGGGAATTAAAAATGTTGATTCCATGATTGTCTAATTCATACAAAAACATTTAAACCATATCCCTATAACCTATTTTAGATTTTTATATAATAGTGATTCTTTGGTAAATGTTCTTAAATGATAAATGTTTGCATTACATATATAAATACTTCTACTAACCTACTACTAATCCGGAGGGGGTATCCGCCATATATTTTCGATATCGTGTTCTCATTGCTGCGAATAAAATGAACCAATGATTGAATCAAAACCACAACATGCAGATCCGAAAAATATTTGAACGCATACCTCTATTTTTACGAGCCCCCCATTTAATTTTTAATTTTAAATAACAATTGGGTAAACACCAATATAAAATAAACAGACATATATATATATATATATATATATATATATATATATATATATATATATATATATATATATAAAATCATATTAACTCCCCCGCCAGATTGTCAACTTCAACAATAAACTCGTTGTTGTGAACAATCCCTTTAAGAAGGATTTCCCAAGCTGGTAAACACTTGACAATTGCTCACAACAGTCACCATGCTGACAGCTGTTTAGTACCGTAAAGTCTCGTGCGTAGAGCCTGAAGAAAGTGAATCTAATCTAGTTAGCGGTGGCCTGAGCCTAAACCACACACACCTATCTCCGCCTGTATTATCAAATACAATATATATTTCATTAGTCACAGAGATTATATAGTTGCGAATTGTATAATATTGCAAACGGATTCAGTTTTATGGGTCACCAACCTTTTTTTTTTTAATCTCTTCCGGAATGAATTCCTGAAACCACTGCTCATTTCGCCCTTTCACTACTAATTCAAATGAAAATATAAGTTTCTATAAGGCCATAAACCTTATTAAGAAGGACGGGGAAATTGTCAAAAATCATCTCAAATAGTTTTTTTTTTGTTAAGTAAATATTTCAACATTTTTTAATGAATGTATTTAAACAAAATTTGTCATACAATCTTCATATCTTTACAACATTTGTGTATAAAAGCTGTCTATTTGATTTCTTTGACTTTTTTTTTTGTTTTTTGTTACTGATTCTAAAGAATCTATGCACCTAGTTGATTTGAAAAAAAAATTACGTGTATAACTAGATAAGGTAGAGTAATGATATTTCATTATAATATTATTAGATAAAAAATAATAGAAAACGAGAATTTCTTTTACAAATACATTCTAGATAGGCACTACAGCGCACAGTGGGAAGAATCGCCAATCTAGGTGGAAATAGTTAACATAAACTAAATGAAAAAATCATATCGGTCTCATGAAAACAACAATCTAGCTAGGTCATTTCCAAATTATTAGTTGCTTGAAGCAAATATTAACAGAATAATGGGGGGTTGAACACGGTAGCTCCCTCAAAATTCTCAGTGAGTTTATTTCCAAATTATATTGCAAAATAAATAATATCGAAGAGTGGATTGTGTTTTTTTTTGAAAAAAAATTATACTAGGCAATAGAAGAAGATTTAGAAATTAAGTTTATGTAAGTTCTTGGTTCTTTAAATGTGGATATAGTACAGAGGACTCTCCTTTATTTTCAATAGTCGGTAAGCTTTTTTTTTCTTATTAAAAAAAATGGAATTACTAAAAATATACACCGATCTACACCCAGATATTTCAACAGAATATAGTCCACGCTATATAGAAATAAATAATTCATTATTTATTTATTTATTTACATCGCCCACAAACAGGCAAACGCCCAATTACAGGTGGTCATAAATTCAATTCTTACATCATAATCTAATGTATAACTTTAGTAATAATAAAAGATAAAATACAAATATTACTTATTCTTTAAAATAATATAGCAAATTAAATTATCCCTTATTACAATAATATATACAAATGATTGATTAAAAAATAATAAAGAAGAAAAACCTAAAATAAAAGAACTAAAAAGAAATAGAAAATTAAGTAAAAAATAAAAATAAAAATAAAATAAACGGCGTAGCTCAGATATGATTCTTCATAGAGTTTTAATAATTTCTTCAATTATATATTTTAATGTGCCTAAGCTATAACTAAAATCAAGTTGTACTATTTGATTTACAGAATTCCAAAGTTTAGACATTTTATTTATAGGTGAAGCACTTGCTAAACCGGTTCTACATACTGGTACATAGAAATCAGTGTTTACTCTACTGCATTGCCTCCCATACCTAAAGTTTAGTTTACTTAAGGATTCGCTATCATCAATAATCCCTTTAACTAATTTTATTATGTGTAGAAACATAAACATTTCACATCTCTGTGACAATGTATGTTGAACATCAAACCTATTTTTTAACTCCTGGTATGAAACATATTGGAATTTCCGCAAGTTTAGTATCTCTGTTTTGAAATAAATATATCTTAAAAGTCGTTTTTGCAACTTTTCTATTAATGCCCTTCCTTTTTTTGAATTCGGATACCAAATCAGGCAACAATATTCAATTTGTGGTCTTATTAGTGAGTTGAAAATGGTGATCAGTGTTAATGGGTTTCTGAAATTATTGCAGTGTCTTTTTATGTAACCTAAAGTTTTGGAACATTTTAAGTAAGTCATTTCTATATGATTGTTAAAAGTGAGTCTTTCTTCAAATAATACGCCTAAATCCTTTAGTTTATTTGATCGAAGTAAAGACTTTCCCTCTATAACATAATCAAATTTTATTATATCTTTTTTCCTCGAGTAAGAAATAATAAAGCATTTATCGATGTTAAAGTTTAACCTATTATTTTTTGACCAATGTGCTACAGAATTATGAACTGCTAATGCCAGCTAATAAAGGTATGGGGTTTTTTAAAAGGTGTAAATCTCTCATAGTCGCGATCCTATAATTTTCCTACTCGGAGAGAGTTCTTAGGTGCAAATGAAATTTATAATAATATATTGATCCAGTTTCATTAAAATACATTACAGAAATCCCCAAAGGTATAGCAAAACGAGATTCGTCGGCCATGAGTACAATAATTAGAAGCAATTGGCAATTTATTTTCCGAAAGAGATTTCTTTTATTTTTAGGAACAAAGAATAGATGAAAATGAAAAAAATCATGCCGGTTTCATGAAATCATCAGTCTACCTGAGACATTAAAAAAACATAAATTCCTTGAAACAAATGCCAAAATAATAATAAAAAGTTTTAAAACCGAAAATCCGTCACGATGTTGTCAGTTAATTTTCACATCTTATTACAAGTGTGCCTAAATGTAAGTGTATTTTGTTTTGTTTTGGAAACTACTTTATACCTTATAATTGTATAGGCTACTTTATACCCTACTTTATAGGCAACGAAAGACGATTCTTCAAGGAAGTTAATATCTATGTTTGGCTTTGAAAATGAGGAGTACACTAATTTATTTCCAGTAGTCGCTAAGCTACTTATTTTGTTATTTAAAAAAAGGGGGTTACCTACCAAAACTCTACTCTGACCTATACCCAGATACTTTCATAGAGTATAATCAACACTAAATACAAGATTAAATGTTTCTTTACGAAGTACTATTACCTGTTTATGTTTGTGTACGGTTTATTTCAGGCGTAAATCTATCATTAGTGTAAGTGTCTTACAGGAGTTAGGGAACAATATAAATTTAGCCTGGTTCAACCATGTAACTTTGTCTAGTCGATATTGTAGACCTTTAGTTATTCTACTTTCAAAAGGGACTGCCGGTGTTACCTTATGATTTGTGAAGAATAATGTAACCTGAATTAAGATATTTCAGATTTGAATGAATCAGAACGATGAAATATTCGGTTATTTGTTTTTGAGAATTTGATATTACAATTTAATTTTTACATTTATTTTATTTTATTTATAATTTCAGAACAATAAAAAATTTAACTATAATCTATATAAATAAAGATGAAATTCTGTTTGTTTGTTCGTTCTTTATAGAAATCCATACCGTTTGTCCTAAATTCTCTAAATTTCGCTCAGTGGTTCTTCGATACCAGGTGCGAACACCCGTCCATATTAAAATTGCATAGCTTCAGCCAATCTCTTGGTATATTCTTTATTGTTATAAAATTCTTCATGATCTCCCTTTAATATGGTTTTTTTTACGAAATCGACCATTTGAGTCGAAAAAACGGCCTTAAAATTCATTTTATAGATTTTGAAGAGGCTAACAAGGCCTGGTAAGACCGTCCCTTGGCAGGCGTCGAGTTCTGGGATTTTTAAACCATATGTTTTTTTTTTTTAACATTACAATACGTTTATTCACATGTATGGTAAATTCATTTTTTTAAAAATCCCTCCTAAGAAGCGAGCTTCAATAGGAGTAGTGAGCTCAAAAGCTAATAAACAACGTCAAATACGTGCAGCTAAAACTCTCGACGAACATCAAAATAGGATTGAACAACAGAGGCTTAGATAGGCAGAATCGCGGGAAACTGAGTCTGCCCAGGAATACGAGGCTCGCCTTGCGCCACAGAGGCTTAGGCAAGCCGATTTGCGAGAAGCTGAAACTGCAGGGCAATATTTCTGTTTGTTTGTTTGTTCTTTATAGAAATCCATACCGTTGATCCTAAATTCTCCAAATTTCTCTTCAGTGGTTCTTTCATACCAGGTGTGCATATTAAAATTGCATAAATTCAGCCGATCTTCAGCTGATATTCTTTATCCTAATAAAAATCGTAATGATCTCGCTTTACAGTGTTTTTTAGGAAATCGACCGTTTCATTAGAAAAATTAAATTTCCCGGGTGAAACCGGGACATACAGCTAGTTATTAATATAATTATTCCATTATATACAATTTACTTAAATAGTTACATTTTATTTTTTTCTATTTTAATTATACAATTTATTTTATTTTGATAAACCCTTAGTCAGAACCATTTTGTTGACTATTATTTATTGATTCATGCTTAAATTTAATTTAATAATTTAGAAAAATTAAAATGAGATAAGTCGCTTCCAGAATTATTTCCACCTAGATTAGCGATTCGTCCCACTGTGCAGCGGTGAGTACCTAGGACCGAATAGTATCTTCTAAAATTAATGTCTAAACTTTTTGTGAAGTGACTTTCTTGGTTAAAGTATATGATACACAAAATTGTTTCACTAATATGACTTATGATTTGTTATTAATTGACATCATATTTGAATAAAATGAATCGGATAATACTAGGTTTGTTTACAACGTACTAATCTGTTTACTGAAAAAGATTTTGAACAATAATAAAAATAAAAAAAATATCGGAGGTATTCAGAGCTGTAGTTAGTGCCTACCTAGAATTTTTTTATTTCCAAAATTCCCAGGCTCAAGTGTTTTTGTATATTATTATTACTATTCACTATAACCGATTAACCAAAGTGAATGAACAACACCATTAGACGAATATTATTAAACAATGTACGTACTTAAAAATTGAAATTGAAAATACATTAAAGCCGCCATAAACACAACACTCTATAAATTACTGGTCTAATCCATAAACAGCAGATCAAGGTATTAATGAACACACATAAAAATAAAATATTTTCTGTATATAATAATATCATTCTTATGCACAAGTATACATTTTACTGTAAAAAACGATCTTAATGACATTAGACAGGTTTCTGTAATAACACCTTCACTCCTTCATCGAGAACACGCGCCTAAGAACCTCACGCCATCTCCGGAAATGGTTACGGTAGGGGTACTCGTTCACTACCTCAACATTCGAACAATGCGAGAACAATGCGATCAGGCATAAGGGTTAAATTCAGCCAAATTCTCCCAGTCGTTATGAGTAGTAGAGTAGTAGAGTAGTAGAGTTGCGAGTCAGTGGTAAAAGTTTCTTTTCTTTATATATTTCATGAGGGATGATCTCAAACAGAAAGAAATTAAATTAAGTTAGTAAATTTAAGTCTGACGTCTAATTTTTTACTACTTCATTTATTTAAAATATAGGAAAAATGGAAATCTATTGTGGGATTTATTTTTGGTACTCTTGATCTACATTGGCTTTGATCCTTATGAGGGAAAAAGATTAAAATTATATGAGAATAGGATTTTCGGATTTACATAATTAACGTATTCAAAGTAAAATAACGTCTCAAGATCTGAATTTGATTATGTCCAAACTAAGAATGTCACCTACTTTAACCCATGCGCTAACTTTAAACTAATCCTGAGATATTAGAAACTTTTTGAAAAGCTAAGGGAAGCTCTATTACTAGAAGTTATGCCAACCATTATCGTCATCATTAAAAATAGATGCAAATTTCATCCGTAACCTTCGCCAACACTTTTTATTTAAAGTGAGCTATAATTAGTGGCAGAGTAATCAAGGAATATATATGTACACAAATTTACATCCACCAAAAATGTTTTTAATTTTTATTAATTTTAATCCACTAAATATGTTTATAACATAAAAAAGTATTGACAAAGTAGATGGTTTTGAACATTCAATAATGTGCTTCCAGATAATCCATTTAAGATGAATCAGAAACTCGAAACGTTGGATAATAATAAATTATTTAAAAAACTAAATATGGAAGAGGTTCGTTCTTTAAAAAAAAAATCTGATTCGTAATCAACTCTTCCTCACATCTATTGAATATACAATAAGTGGAAATGATACTGTTTTTACAGTAAATAGAATGTTGTAGTAACTTTAGGGCCTGATTGATAATCGGTTCACCTCTATTTCTATAAAATTTATTAATAACTTATATAATGTGTTTAGTTGTTATTCCCTTAGAAAACATGGGTTTCTTCTTTTAAAGTTTTAAAATACTTATTCATACTAAACATTTTGGAAAAAATGTTTAGTATGTCTCTCCAAAGTATGCTTTATTATATCAAGGGTTCGATGAATGGTTTTACCATCAGAAAGCTCACAAATAATGAAAAGCAAATAATAATTAATTTGTTTGATTGAATTGTTGATTTTTCTTCCTAACTTGTTATTAATATTGTTATAGTAATTAAATATTAATATGTACAAAATCCCGAATATTTTCCAATAACTTTTTGTGCGTTTTTTATTTACGATAAAATAATGAAAATCGTTCATTCGGACCTCAATGTCGAAGATGACCTTCTTGTTGAGATATACTAAACCAGCAACTCATACAACCCTTACGTGAAGAGCATCCTCGGGTTGCGAAGCCAGACGGCGACTTGCTGTCCTTAATAATCGGGTTATGTTATGTAAACTTTGGGATCGCCTGCCATCAGGAGATGTTCCATAAAAGTTATTAGCATCTATGTTAACCTTTAGGTGTGGCCAACCTAGATCTATAAAAAAAAACTAAAAATATTTGGTTTGGAGTTTATAAATAATCAAATCTGCCCAATATCGTCAGCTCTCGATTGAAATTTTCTAACAAGTACAATTTAAATTTTTTCCCTAGAATTATGTTCAGAACTCTGAAAAGACTGGACTAAATGGCCGGTGATGGTAGAAGATTTTTGAAGAAGAAAGACATTAATGTATTCCTGTATTTCTTTATTTTTTAAATAGGAAAACAACAACTTATCTAGAAGATGTTAGCAATTTTTTCAGCAGTTTAGATATATCAGGGTTTAATTTCACAAATGTTCTAAAGGGAAATTGTATAGCTCTAACCAATGAAACCATAAAAAAAAAGTTTACTGAGACCTCTAATTTATTAATTTTTTGTTTGCATATTGATTTATTTATTTAGAGTTCTCTTTAAAAAATATTGATTATTGAGAAAATTGATACATATAATTTGTATTAAGCATATTTTATATTAGAATCAAACAAAATTTTGTAGAACTCTTATGATTATCGGATATTAATACTCTAAAGAAGAGTCTTAATTTGTAATAAGTAAAGTATTCAATTATCTTAATATATTTCTATTTTCTATAATAGAGTCATTTTTTTTATTTTATTTTTTTTATCTGCACAAAATTACGTAAATTGTGTATACAAATTTAAAAAAAAAAATAATATTTAATACCTATAAGTAGTTCTTTATTACAAAATTCGTATTGGTTAAGTGGTGGTCCCAGGGTTGACCACTCCACGATGAGTGGAATAAATTTACGCATCTAATTCTTAAATATTTATTGAAATACTATTTCTGTATTTGAATTTAATAAAGTTCTTATTCTTTTTGTAAAAAAATAAGTGTGCTGTTTATTCGCTTTATGTATAATCATTGTTACATTTTTTTTTTTTTTTTTTTATACCGATCAATTACCCCGAAACTTTTTTCTGATACCGTTACTGGTAGGTTTTGTCAAAAGCGAACTTAACTTTAATTAGTTTTTATGTGTGTATTGAGATGGATTAAATGATAAGAACCAAAAAAAAAAAAAAAAGTATTTTTATTATTCACTACTTTTTAATTTATTATTATTATCTTATAATGAACAAGATGTTTCCAGATATGCATTCAACATATCTGTGCAACTTTCCATGGAAATAAATAGTGATTTTTATTTTTATCAGTAAACATTTTTAATTCAGTAGAGTATAATAAAGAATATTTTTATTTTTACTAGAAGAAAACATTTTTATTCCCTCCTATTCCTTGTTTTTTTGTTTTTTTTTCTCGAATAAATAGCATAAACTGCCCTCCTACAATTATGGTAAATATTGAAAATTTATACCAGTTTCCGATTCGAAAACATTTAAATATAAATTCAATTCGAAAAACTGCTAAGTGATAGGCCTCATATTCACATGTCATTCATACCGTGTAGTAAACATAGAAAATGCAACTTAGTAAACATCTGCTTATCCAGCGTCGTTGAACTCAAACATGTGTATAGGTCTGTATGATAAAATATTTATTTAGGATCAATCAAAGAATTTATTATGCCAATGAGTACGTACTATGAGGACGAGGCTGCAGAGGAGAAGCCGGGGCAAAGACATCCTGACTGGACAAGAACTCGGCGGTGACTGGCGGGGCTCCGTGCCCCTTCCACGGGAGACTTCAACGCCTCTCCAGCACAACAGATTGTCAGCATATGAATTAATGCTGCTTTATATTTTAATCAAACGACAAAAAAATATCATTTATTTATTTCCAATCATAATTTATTTTCACATATGAGTAACTCGTATGTATTATTCATAACTAAAGCTCGGAATTCCGTGCAGTAAAAATTTGAAAACGTGCAATAAAAACTTAAAAACGTGCAAAACCGTGCATTAAAACCTTTGAAACTTTGCAGTGGGCATCAATTTGTGATTTCCTCTCACATCCAATATTTTTATCACAAGATTTACAAAACACTACACTACCATGTCTTTGGAGTCAGGATATTTTTCAATCCATCCCGCAATCTTCGAAGACTCACCTCCAATTTTTGGCATTTTTAAAAACAATATACTCTACAGAAGCTATTATATTTAGTTTTGACAGAACGATGAAAATTGAGAAACAAAATGTAAACATCCAGGAACTACTGAGCCCTTAGTTCTTGAAAATTGGAGGTTTGCGTTTGTTTACATCTCCCAAGTCCCCTTCATGTTTTTCCTATGATATTCACATTTTTTTTATGTGTATTTAAGAAAATTAAAATTTGTAATCTTTTTTTTTTTTTTTCAAACTATCAAATGATGCAATAAAAATTCAAACGTGCTATTTCGTGAAGTAAACCCCAAAGCGTGCAATTTCGTGCAGTATAAAACTTCATTAAAACATCCCATTAGGCTTGATTCGGATAAGTAACTTGAGTTCGCTTTATTCTGACTTACCAAAGATGCAATTGGAATCCGAGCTCTATTCATAACTAAAAACTTGGTCATAGGCCGAATTCGAATATCACTGATTTTTAAGTAGTTAATTCACAAGTTACTACTTTTATTCCAGTCAAATTAGTCTCAAAAAGGGAGTACCTTGCAAATATTGACATTTTAATGGAACACAGGTATAACATGAATGGGTTATACCCAGAGAAGCAGCAGTCAAATTTGCTGAAGGTTTCTTATGAAACCTTTTTCAGTTATTTACGAATTAACTCAAAAATTATGCACCGCTCATAAACTTGTATTCTTTTAAAAACAGAGGAGCATTAAATTGAAAATATAATGGTATTCTTAAAGTTAAAATCGGTCTGATATATACCGATTTAAACTTATTATCTTATAACATAGTCGATTATTAATTTCTTAACGAACTACTTGTTCCTCAATTTGTGAACGATTTAAATTTATCTTTATGTACTTTTTTTGCATAATAACTTGATTTTCACAAATACTGATTGTAATTTATTGTATGTATTGTAGTTTGTTTTTCAATCAAAAAATTAAGTATATAATTTATATATATTGGTGTAATTTATTTATTTAATAAAAATAAATGTAATTTATTTTATTTTTTTATTAAATATTTTTCGCCTACCTTCCAAGAGCCTCCTTCAACTCTTCCCTTCATCTGTCCATTTATCCCTGTGGAATTTATAAAAAGTAAAAAAAAAAAAAAAGTATAATAAAAAAATAAAGAAGTAGGAAAAAAATATTTATAAACCCCCTCTCCCCCTCCTCAAGAAAAAAAAAATTGACATGATTTTACATTAATTGGGTAATTGAAGGAAAATGCTATTTCTCACATTTAATTAAAAATTACGCCCTAAAAACTGATTTCATTATAGAAATACGAAGTGACGTACGTGGCCCACGACCCGCCAGGCGGGTCGGGAGTCACCACGCGGCCCACAAACCGCCTGGCGGGTTGTATGTAAAAAAATGGTAAATGGTACTTGCATCGATTTTATAATGATTGATTTGATTTATTAAAGTGTTATTTACAAGAATGAATAAAAAAAACCATTGGGCCCCCGAGGATGTATGCTTATTGTTAGTGGGCATTGAATGTGTTAAAACGAGCTTCCTAACTTTAAACATAGCTCACTTCCGTTTATTACACAAATTAAAACGTGAAATTTTTTGTAGCACTTACTTCCTGAGTTTTTATTATTTGGAAAAAATTGCTTTTTAACTAAAAATCTTCCACCTTCTTCCATTTTTTTACTTTCACTTACCTATATATGAAATATATAGTAAGGAAAGTAATGCGGTCGTGAAAAATTTCGTCTTCCGGTTTTCAACGGAAATACACGTTTTGGCGTCCCCCGAGTCCAATTAACCAAGTCCCGCGAAATGGTCTGTGTGTGCGTGTATGTGAACAGACTAGCTCAAAAACTATAAACCGCACCAAAGACCTGAAATTAGGTATTTGGTGTATGTATATGCCCACGATGTGACAGCAAAAATTTCATCTAAATTGGTCAAACGGAGGGGGTACTTTATTTAAAGAATTTTGTCGAATTTTAAGGTTTTTTTTTTCGATTTTCTCAAAAACGGCTCTAACGATATGGATTAAACTCGGTATTTGGTGTATGTATATGCCCGCGATGCGACAGTCAAAATTTCATCAAAATTGGTCAATTGGAGGGGGCACTTTACTTAATACATTTTGTCCTATTTTTACGTGTTTTTTTTTTTCTTCTCAAAAACGGCTTTAACGATTTTGATCAAACTTGGTTTTTGATGTATGTATATGTGACAGCCAAAATTGTGTTAACCGTATTATGAAAATAAAAACTTTTATTTATTAATAAAAAGATTGATGTTACTTAGGAGAGTAAATACGTGATGCACAAATTTTTGAATCATCGCAAGTGTGTAAAAATATGGTATAAGATAATAGTCTATAATTAATATACGTATATTTTAGTCTAGAAAATTTTGTTCCATAATAAATTTTTGAAAACAATATAAAGCAATTTTAGAGGAACAGTAATCGTTCTTGATTTCCAGAAAGGCATAACAGACGTACATACACCTATCGATTCACCTTCCAGATGTATTTTCAAAAAGCAGCTCGCAGTAAAAACAAGCAATCAGTAAAAAAAAACTCGACTGTTGATGAAATTAGTCCCTTACCGTTCCCCGTTTTAAATAAATTAGCAATAATGAATCGAAAAGTGCTGAGAACTACCAAATTTTGCTATACAGATACTCTATAACTTATTGAGATATACGAATATAAGTGTGTACTTAAATGTGGAAAAATGTGTGAATTTGAGGAATAGCGTTTACATATTATCGAAACACGTCGATTTCTAATCCAAGTAAGTTGGTAAGTGAAAGTTGTGTGTTGCGCGCATCGCACCAGATTTTTTTAATATTTAATATCAGTAAGTAACATGCAGATATAGTTATTTAATATTTTTTCAAAGGCACTTATTGTGCAGAAGAAATGTAAATGAAAAAAGTTTTATATTGCTAAAGATCCAGTTTTTTATTCTTTCATAACTTGTATAACCTACTAAGTATACTTACAAAGCTGCTATTATTAAGTTGCTACTAGCATGGACAATCGAAGTTTTCCAACAAAACTATCTTGGTAAAGATTCTGTGGACTGAAAATCGTTTGGTTTTTATTTTTCCTTATTACTCGAACATTATGCATAACATATTTCGTAATCAAGGAGCTCATTTGACGCTCCACAAATTTTATTTGTGACATTTTTCGAAAACCAAATATTTCGTGCTTTTAAGGCCATAGAAACAAAAAAACTTGTTAAAGAGTGCTTAGCGTTTGATTAACCAGTTCAGTTTTAATAAATTAGTTATCTTTAATTAATTGCCGAACTATGAAATGTTTTTTAAATGATTATTTTAGACATGGCAATTTTGTATATTTCATATTGTGCCCCTTTTCAATAGTCAAATTCTTGAGTAATATAAAAAGAGTATTATCAACTTAAGATATATGGGCAAGCAAACGTGTTTTGGTACTGTAAAAGTTGAGTAAGTGCCTCTTTTATTAAGTCATATTAATGACTAGCTTATTTTTTAATAAATATTGACTAATGGACCAAAAATTTCAGCTAGCACCACAAAACTAACTTTGATTAATAAAAAAAAATTAGAACATTAAATTTATACAGTTCCTTGAGGCTACAGTTTGAGACGCTTAATAGATAATGGTTTTTTTTCCATCCACAAGCAAATATTTTTCAATAATTATTTTAAGCATGAACCCATTGCTGTTGTATCATAACTTTTATAACACTTATTAATGACAACCTTATCAACTCAACTGAATTTTTTCAGATTTTTAAGAAGTGCGCTTTTTGAGAAATTCAAATTTGAAGTTGAACAAATTTCCTATTAACCCCTACTGATTTGCATGCCATAAGGAAGGTCTTAGTTTCAGCTTTAAAATGACATCATTTTCAACTCTCTATCTAGCATAGAATAGCAGAAATTTTAATTTACAGATGATACGACGGGTCAAAATTGTGCGTTTTTCAATGAGTTTACACAAATATATTTTGAAAACCGTTTATGATATTGAGATTTTTTTTTATTCTACAGGAATGTATCATATGCACCAAATTTCATTAAAATCTGATATGATGAAGGAAAAGTGTGTTGATGTGAGACGCAACTGGTTATATCCTAACTGGTTATATCGCTCGTCCAGTACAAGAATATTCTAACTTAAACAAATGCTACATTTAGTACTTTTTTTTTTTATTGCCTTCAAAATGCCTATACGATCTCTGTGAAGATAGAGAGATTTTTCTTTGTTCCCTTTTACAAGAAAATCGTTTTATTCTAAAAATTTGAACTATAGAAGATACTATTTTATTTGTGTGTGATGCTTGGTGAATTACCTGCATCTGCGTTAAGACTTACCTGGGCGAAAATCTTAGACCAAAACTACGGTGTTGAGGAAAATATTGAAGAGAGAAATATAAAAACTTGTCTAGAGGTGGTCACATCCATTCCAGATTTCATCAACGTTGATAGAGGCAATATTTTTAATTTACTTTGAAATAATTTTAATGAAGAGGAAGGAATTCGTAATTTTAAATAGTAGAGATATTGAAGCTCTTGATGGACGCACATCTAGCACATAACAGGCTAATTCAGAGGAAGGTGGGAGTGACAATGGCTTTGGCACCAAAGAATAAGTCAAGCAGAATAAGAAAAAATAAGAAGCAGTTGATATCCTTTGGAATCTCTGCCAGCTGGAGAATTTCCATTACTGGTGTTATTATATTGAGAAAAGTAAGAACTGAAGTTAGGATAATCATTAAAAATAGCGAAAAACAATGACTGATCACTTAACATCTCAAGTCCTGTTTATGCTATGTATATATAATATTTCGATTAATCGCGTTGTTCATTAATTCGGAATACCTCCACCGCTGACCCTATATAATCGAGGTTTTAAAGTATTTAAATAAATTAAAAAATAATTTATTTTTTGAAGAGAAAAGATTTGGCTCCGCCGGGAGTCGAACCCGGGTCTCCTGCGTTACATGCGAGGATGCTAACCGCTACACCACAGAGCTCGGCTCAAGGCAGAGCAAATCCCTCCTCTTCACTGATACCTACTCCCCCTATCTCACAAGTTTTGCGAGTAGTAGCGGGAGGTGGACAAATAAATTACTTCAAAAAATAAATTATTTGAAAATAATTTAAAATGGTGGTCAGCCACAAATTAAGACTAGATTAATTAAATTAAAAAATGATTGTTTTAGGACTAGTAATTAATTTCTGATGAAATGATTGGAAACGTTTAAAAAATAACCATTTAGTAACAAACATTCAATATTTCCCACTCCCCACTCCCGTAAAAAAGATAAAATTACGTCAATAGTGGGTAAAAAGAAGTAGGTGGATCGCATTTTGCTTACAGATTTCCTTTAACGGTTCAATGCTATTATAACATATTTAGTGTTATTAAAAATTTTAATAATCAGTGATTGTAAGGCATATTGATATTCTAAGGGCCCTTTGCAACAAAGGAAAGTATGTTGATAAGTAATGCTCGATTCATTTATCGAACTGCTATAAGTGATGTGGTTGCGTTTGCTCCTGAAGCAAACACTGTTTCATCATTTTATTTATATCGATATTCAGTTAGTTTCAAAATTCTTTTTATGTAGTCTAAATAAACAACTCATGTCAACAAGGAATTGAATCAATTAAGGCTCGAGAACAGGAAAAGTACAATATGCGACCTCAGCCTACTTGGGTCCTTTGTAAGCTGGTTTTTCATCGGCTAATTTTCCTTGTCGTGCATTATCTTTTGTGCATGTGGCCTTTTGTAGTTGAGACGACAATACGAATAATCTTATTAAAACACCTTGGCTAGGCGGAAAAGATTTGGAACTGACCAGGATTGATTAAGGCGGATAGCGAAGGACTTTGACCCGGCACGTCCACGGAGGACGCTGATTTCCTTAGGGTGATGATCCAGGACATCCTTGGAGTTCCTGTGGATCGGGGGAAGGTGCCGTGAGAACTGGGATGGTGTAGTCGTATAGAGTCGCCTTGGCATCACTCGCACCAATCGTAATAATTCTATTGTGTAATTTCATCATTGCCTTAATTGTGATGTAGGACTCGGAATATGATGGCAATTGTTGAATGGAAACCCAGGGGCATGATATCGCCGTTATGGGTACATGAATACAATAATGCTATTATACTGTGACCAATTAACGAACGAAAACCTTGCTAATTTGTAGTAAATCAGACTTTTATGTAAAACTATAGATTCCAATATTCGTATAGATAAAATTGTATGACAATCATAAATTTTCTGTTGGAAATTTCTAATATTTATTTAAATTTTAGCCTCTACCCGTAAGGGTCATTGGCTTTAATTTTTCCTGTTTATATTTTATTGTAGTAATTTGTTTCTTTTAAGAATTTGAATAACTTAAGGGCCGAAGACTCTTCATCTCCCAGTATTTCTTTAACAGTTTTCGGCAGCTTTACCTTTTTTCGTGCATCATTGTGTTGTACAAAATCTAGTAACAAGTGTTTTGTACTCTGAGTTGTGTTGTTGCACATTTGGCAGGTGGGTGCTTCAAGACCTTTGAGTAGGTATGTATGTGTGAATGCGCAGTGCCTTATCCGCATTCTGCACAATACTACTTCTTCTCTTCTCGATCTTCTATTGGTTGTGACCCATTTGCTGCAATCTTGTTTTATTTCCGCTAGTTTCGATGGTTTACTCATCCAATTTTCTTCCCAATTTTTTTTCATAATTTTTTTTAACTGGTGGATCCAATCCTCGTGGGTGATACTGTTTATTTGGATTATGTTGGGGTTTTCTCCTTTTCTTTCCAAACTTGCTGCTTGGTCTGCTCTCTCGTTCCCTGTTATCCCGGAGTGAGATGGAACCCAGACCAGTATTACGATGTTTTTACTATTTCTAAGTTCCCACAGCGTATTTACAATTCCCGTTATTATTGAGTTAGTGGGGGCTAGGTTGTTGATAGCTGACAGTACGCTCCTTGAATCTGTTACAACCACCCAGTTTGACTTTCTGGACTCTTAGATCCAATGAAGAGCCTTCATGACAGCTACTGCTTCTCCAGTGAATGTAGAGCTCTCTCCTGGTAACTTGAATAAAAGCTGTTCTTTCGGAGTGTACACAGCACAGCCAACGCTGTCCTGCAGCGTAACTAATATACTTAAATATATAATATATAAATAAAAATATAAATAACTAATATACTTAGTTATTTAGAAGCGTTTTCAATAAAAAACGTTGTTTACTGGATACGTTTGATCTTCTATTCCTCTTATACTCCGAAATTATAAAATTTAGACTTAAACATGGGTTGATCATCTATAACATACATTACAACTAATGCCAGTAAAAGTAAATGAAAATAATCGAAATTTTAATTTCATTGATGTAGATAACCCCTAAATTTGGTGATTAATATAATTAAATAAATAAAAATAAGGTCAATATTCACCAAAAACAATAGAAATTTATTTAGGCAACGTTTCGGCTTCTAGAGCAATCTTCAAGCCTGTAAGCATATTTATATAAATTATTACTTTATAAATTTATAATAATATATAGACATTTTTTCTTTCATAACATTTTGCCATTTGATATTATGTACCTACCATGCATGTTATTTGAGATTGTTCATACAAGGATTTGAAAGAAAACTATTCTTAAGGTGTAAAATAAATGGCTCTAGAAGCAGAAACGTTGCCTAAATAAATTTCTATTGTTTTTGGTGAATATTGGCCTTATTTTTATTTATTTAATAACCCCTAATCTTTTTTTATTCATTAATAATAAATCTTTGGTTTCATACTTTTTTGAGATATTAGAAAACAAATCTTCTGAACAGTCTCGAATCCTCTTAATGATGGTATTCATACCGTTTCATTATCGCTTGAAAACAATTAACTATAAAAAATATTAAGTGTTACCAGATTATTTTAAAATGCTTAAATAAAGTAAAATAAAAAATGTAAAAAAATATTACATTTTTATATTAAGTTAAATATTAATTTTCAATTATTTTTTAATAATTATTTAATACGTTTATCTTAAGAAAAAATCTATGACCAATCTTCTGTTCAGATAAGGTTATTTAAAAAATTGAACCTTCGTTTATCTAAAAATTGTTCGGGATTTGATAAAGTTGTGGGAATTTAAAGGATTTTCTCTCCCTCTTCTCACTATTTAATCTTAATTTCATAGCGAAAGGGCAGTCATTTTGCTGTGAATATAATTAATTTCCTGACGCTATGTAGTAACTGAAGGCAATGTTCTGGAACCAGTATTATTTAAAAAATATATTTTAGTTTTACATAAGCACAGTAATATTATTGAGCCTATGGCCAACGGAGCTTAAATGGAAACCCTTCACCCTTTTTCGCACCCAACGCTCTTTAAGACTACTATCGATCAAGAAGCCATATAGGACTAACCTTAGTGGTCCCAAAGAGTTACTGAATATTCCCATTGCGAATTTTAGTCCATTTTATTAGAGAATGATAATAATATTTTTTTAAATCAGATGTAAAAAAAATAGAGTTATAACCCAAATTGTTTAGGTCTGGAATATTAAAGAGGTTATCCGGTCGAAAAATCTAAATTACAATGAAAGCCGACTGATTTATTATCTACCATTCGTTGTAATAATTCACCTCAATAGTGGAACTGGTTGAATCGCGTTATCGGCTATTATTGGGAGCATATCGAATCGGAACTGATAATTGATAGTTCTGTCTCGTCAGTGCTTCCCCTAAACTAACCATCCGTACGAGATTCAATAAGGAAGTAAAACAATAAGTGCCGAAAGACGAGGACATAGTATGAACGTGACATAGTACGTGGAGGAGGATGTTTAATATAATCCTTATTTACAAATTATGCAACAGCCTCAGCTATAAGTCTTATAAGCTTAATATATAAATAAAACTTATCTGATATTAAATTGAATTGGTTCTCATTAAACATGACTAGTTTAATCAAAATTGTTTTAGCCGTTTTTGAAAAAAACTTAAACATGTTATACAATTTAAAAATAAAGTACCACCTCTGTTCACTCAATTATGGCGAAAATTTTGTTGTCACATCACGGCATACCTACTTCCAGCACCTAATTCCAGTTTCGTTAGGTTCATCGTTTTTGTGTTAGTCAATTCACACACACTATTTCGCGGAACTTGATTATTTGGACTGACACCCAAAATGTGAAAGTAAAAAGATTATAAACTCGTCATAAACGTGATGGAAACAGACAGGTACCAGTAAATATTACGATAATATCAAAATGACAAAACATTTAGTAAATACAAACTTAAGGTCTTTCAAATAAAGAAACCCAACATCTTACGCGAATTGAAACGTTTTCCAAACAGAAAATACGCGTTGCCCATGTACTTACAATATATACAACTTACATATATGGGCAGATCCACCCCTTTCCCCTGGATTTGTCGATCAGTTTTTTTATCTTATGTTCCTTCCCCACAACTACATTTCTACTTGTTCAGCATATTATTTGTTCTTTACCTAACTTCCGTACTGTTAGTTAAGTTAAATTCTATTTTTAAATGAAAAAAAAAATTCCAAAGGGGGGCCTGCATCCTATCCCCTGGCCCGAGGATCCCCATAGAGCTCGAAAGACGAGGAAGTACTAGAAAAAAAAAAAAGTAAGGTAAAGCACAAATAATATGCAGAACAAGTAGAATTTTGTTGTGGGAAAGAAACATAAAGGTAAAAAAACAAACTGCCTGACAGATTCAAGGGAAGGGCTGTCGGGTTGCAGCTGTGCAGCTTTGGGACCGCCCCTTCACAAACGGCTGGATCCGCCCTTTCTGATATCTGATATGAAGATAGAAGAGAGAAGAGAGCTTAAAACACTACCTTGTCGTATGCCCGCAAGCAGTGGAGAGAAGGAGAAAATGGAGGAATCAACAGAAACACGAAAAATATATGAAGAATGAAACATTGAAGGATCAGGATTGAAGTAGAAGGAATGTGCGGTTTTATTTTACATAGCAAGCCCTTGTGCCATAACTCATCAAAAGCTTTTCTAATTTTGAGAAAAATCGCAGAGAAGTATTCTTTTTTTGGAAAGCTTCAGAAACAGTGTCTACTTTTCGGTGGTAATGTTGAACAGTGGAGTGGTAAGAGCGGAGACCGACTTGTGTAAAATATATCTCAAATGTAGAGTAAAAAATACAATCTTCTTTTTTAAGATCATTAACTATTTTTTTAAAAAGTGTTTAACGAACGAATTCTCACAGGGAAACGGTGCCTGTCTTGTTTGTCAAGTACCAATTTACAATGATGATGCTGATGTTGGCACCCCCAACTAGGCTAGTACTGCAAGCGAGATCTGATATAGAATAACTATCGCTGTGGACCGATATCTTTAGCAGTAAACTAACTCCTTCCAAACATTATGAAATTTTATCAATTCAAAATAATTTATCTATATTTATTGTTTATTATTTTATCTAAGCCCGTACATCTTTTACACTTTTTTTTTTTTTTTTTTGTTTAATGAAACAGTCTGTCTTTCTTCCTGTTTGAATGACGGTTTTTGAAGTATGATACCATTGTAACATTCTTTCATACTTTCAATGAATATTATAAAAGGAATTTTAAGTTATTGTTATTGTTTTCATTGAGATCTGAAAACTTATTTTATTAACTAACCATATAAAACCGATGATTTAGTATGTTAAAATAATTTTTTTTCTAATACCTAATGCATAAAATATATATGTTTTAGATACTTTCCTTAAAAGACTCTTAGCGTTTGTTTGCCCCAAATCATTCAGAGACCATTCTCCGTATTCGATGACACAATTTAGCCTAGAGGATTTTTCCGCCGGTTTCCCGAGAGTGGGAGTCGTGTGGGGGTCTACCCACATCTTTACATCGCGAGGTCAAAGTCTCCTTCATACTTCTTTTTATTTTTATTTTATTCAGCTTATTAAATCCCTTTGTTTTTCTCATGATTATATAAAAATAAATAAAAAATGCTAAAACAGTTAAAAAAAAGTATGTTTTCATTTAAATGATTCTTATTTATATCACCTAAAATAGCTTTTAATTATTCGTAAAATATAAGTTAGCTTTTTGCCTAATTAAAAAAATTTATTAAAAAATGAAAATGTATATGAATTGTTAAAATAAGCAGTTGAATGAAAACGTGTTTATTTAAATTTCATAATACAAATCATTACATAGAGAAATTAACAAAACACATAGACAATGAACTATTCCGTCTATCGAGGTCTGTGTTTCAGATTCTATAACTAAAAATAAATACTATAATACACATCAATGTTTTACAAAATCATAATAAATAATTCATAATTTAACACCAAATAATAAGCATAATAAATATAATGAATGCAACTTATTGTACTATTGTGTGGTAATGCAATCATTCAGTAAATTAGGTTAATAGTCCACCTGCCAGTCAGCATCCATTGGAGTGTCCACTTCTGTCATTTAATATATATATATATATATATATATATATATATATATATTGTAATATAGTCAGGGAGGCCCTAAGAGTATTTTTTAAATTAAAACTGTAAATAGTACTTGTATAGGTTTGATTCTAACAAAGAAGTTTATTTTTTTAATAATTCATGGTTCTTATGAGTGATATGTGGTAATCTTGTTGTCTTTGAATATTAATTCAGTTAGGTAAACCTTTTTATTGGAATAATGTTATTATTTCTTTATTTTATAATCTCATTACTTTTATTTATTTGTTTAAATGTTTAATTAAATTAAGGTAATGTCATTTAATAATATGTAATAGTAAAAGAAATTAACTACTACTTGTTTTCATTTAAAGTTAGGTATATGGTTATCAATAACATAACCTTCTTGTTCTTTAGTTTTTATTACTTAGTTGTTTATTGACTGTAAATAGTTAGATATTCTTTTTATTTTGTTTAAATGTATTTATAATGCAGTGCAGTAATGTTAAAGATTGACATTATCATTGAAAAACAGATGTGAAAGAAAACATAACCTATTGTAATCAGCTGTGAGCCAATGCCTCCATAAGTGTGTATATAACAAACACATGCGCCATCTGTGGCCGATTCGGCAACTACATTTTCAAAAATTACGAACTTATTTAATTTAAAATTTATTTTAAAAGAGAAATTCTTTTGTATTTTGTTATCTTTTTGAAAATAATGGCTTGTAAAAACATAAAAACAATAAAATAAAGCCTAAAGATACCAGGTCCTATCTTCTCAACTATAGCAGTGCAGGGCTGTGATTGGTCAATTGTTTGTCCCTTGAGGTATAAATAGGGCCGTTTTGCCCAACATTATTCAGTCTTAATTTGTCAGTCTTAGACACCTCTCTCCCTGCCCGATAGCTCCTGGTGTCTCTAGGATGTTTATACCTATATGTCTTATTTAATTTAATTCCCTACCTTAATTTTACCCTTCCTATAGAATCCTGGGGGTTGTCCTCCCAGGGCTTGGACATTGGTTGGCCCTCTGTCCAGGTGGCCTTGCTTAGATAAGCACCCTAGAGCTGTCAAAGCCCACGTCTCTCCCGTGGAATCAGCTTTGATCAGTTTTACCTTTCGGGGTAAAAGGGTAGCGTTGCTCTGGCAAGGATCATCAGTCCTTCTTTACCTTCACCCTACCTATAGAATCCTGGGGGTTGTCCTCCCAGGGCTTGGACATTGGTTGGCCCTCTGTCCAGGTGGCCTTGCTTTGATAAGCACCCTAGAGCTGTCAAAGCCCACGTCTCTCCCGTGGAATTAGCTTTGATCAGTTTTACCTTTCGGGGTAAAAGGGTAGCGTTGCTCTGGCAAGGATCTTCGTTATTCCTCACACCTTAAAGCTGAACATTGGTTGGCCCTCTGTTCTGGCTCCTTTATCTCTCTCTTTTCCCTCCCCTTTCTCTCTCTCTCTCATAAATAATTTTATTAAAGTCACTGTGGTGGAGACATCTGAGGAGAGATTAGGAGCTTATTGAATTTTTAAGCCCCCCAGAAGTTAACAAATATTACATTTTGGCATCCCTTGTGGGGATAGAAGACACTGAGCTCTGTACAAATATTACATTTTGGCATCCCTTGTGGGGATAGAAGACACTGAGCACCAGAACAAATATTACAATATATATAATGGTTATTGAAAAAGGGCATATATATAATTAATACTTGTTAAATAAAATTAGATATGGTCTTGAATCAGATGTGTTTCTTATTTCCATTCATTCACCTTCATACCACAGTTGTCATAGAATAAGTAAAAAGGTAAACACGACACCTCTGGAAGAAATTCCAATGTTCAGAATATACAATATATAATACATTGTTTTATTGATCGGGCTCCCTTCTGGAGCGGATTCAAATAAATGATAAAGTAGATATGTTTTATAAATTAACTTAGTATAAGCAGTTTCTGGAACCCACCACCCGCCTTAGAAAAGCGGGCTGCCAGAAACATTGCATTACATTGTCAGAACATCTAGACCCCCTCGACCGGTCATAAAAATTTTTCCATACCTGCTTTTCCCCCCTAGACGATATCCTGCGGACGCCTTTACACAAACATATTAACGACATGCTAAAAAAAGCACAACCAAAATTCAACGAAAAAAGTCAATCCACCATCGTCCATTAAAGATCAACGAAGACAAGGACATTTCAACAATAAGGTCATACATTCACAAAAACCATACATCTCATTTTACTCACAGTCACCGATCTATTCTTCATGCTTCCGACTTAAAACTAACTTAGCCTAGAAATCTGCAACACCCATAACATATACATATGTATAATAGCCATTTATTTAAAGAAACATAAATGTATTCAAAGAATTAAAATATAAACATAATAAACAAGAAATAAAACATTTTGCTATACCGCGAAGATGCTAATTATTGAAAAAATAAATAAAATTAGAAGTTTAAAACATTTTCTATTTTTTTCAGTCATAGGTGTACATGACGAACTATGATATAGATGTCACTTCATAGACATCTCAATTTTTTATTTAAATTTTATTATTTCAATTATTAATAAAAAAACTCAATAGAGCACACAAATATTGAGTGGAAAAAAAATATTAATATATTACACAAAACTTTTTAAGTAATCAAATTGGATGAATTCAGTTTTGTCTAGTGAAAATTTTTTTGTTTGGTATAGTATATCAAAGAGGCGACGACCCCTACCTATTTGCGAATGCCGTCTTCTCCCACTGATATTGTAGGCGTTGGGGCTGTTGGCTTTGTAGCTAAAACCGTTCATATCTTCTTTTCTCACTAGGCTATGTCTCGCACGCTGTAAGAGGACAGTAGATAAACGAAAATCATCATTAACGACTTCTTCCCCACGAATTATATTGATATAATAGTTTGTTTTTTTTTCGCCCTAAATTTCCTTTTGGTAGGGGTGTTATTAAGTAAAGAGTACTTACTGCTTGTTATTGAAATCAACATTTCAAGGCTTAAATGGGTCGCAATAATTCAATTAAATCAATATGTTTAGTTATAACAGTTATGATGTTTGATCGAAGTATTTAATTTTTTGATGAATTGAAAATCTGAATTATAATTCTAAATTCAGTCTATAATATGGCGATATAGTTTCCTTAAAATCTATATTCATTAAGAAGTAGATCCGGCAAATCGGAAACTAGGTTGAACATGTTGGCATGATATGGATGGCTTTGATATTGATTTATATCTTCCGACAGAAGCCAAGAGTTAACAGCAGGGTTTGAAATTAACTCTTATTTTCTCGGAAAGAGAATAAAAGTCAAATCCGGACTTTTGAACTTCTAATAAATAAATGACATCATCATGACTTTTATATTTTGGGCCAGAAAATAAAAGTCCTGATATGATCTTTATCACAATGATAGCTATATATATGATCTTTATCACAATGATAAGAGTCAAAGCTTGATTTTAATTATTTAAGGATGAATTTATTAGCTTATGTATCGGATTTCTCCATATTGTTGTACATTATTGGGTTAACCGTTTTTATGGAAATCTTATAGGATATAATAAATTACCTTATATCGATCTTAAGATCGTTTATTAGATTATCAAGGCTGCTGATAATGAAAAAAATATCGATATAAAACCTCAGGCTCGCTCAGATATCGATTACAACTTATCCAATATTTACGATATTTAGATTACGTACTCAGGTATCGACTTATTTCAACTTACGCGTTATAAACTATATTGGGGTCCACTCATAGGATATTCGAGGTGCTGAATTTGAAAATGATATCGATTTTTGTATAACGTGCTCAGGTATCGATTTATTTCAATTTATGCGCTATAAACGATATTGGGGTCCACTCATAGGATATTAGAGGTGCTGAATATGAAAATTATATCGATTTTTGGAATACGTGCTCAGGTATCGATTTATTTCAACTTACGTGATATTAACGATATTGGGGTCCGCTCATAGGATATTCGAGGTGCTGAATTTGAAAATGATATAGATTTTTGTATTATGTGATCAGATATCGATTTCATTTTCGTCGATATCATTTTCAAATTCAGCGCCTCAAATAACCTATGAGGGGAGCCCAAAATCGTTTATATCTCGTAAGTTGATATAAACCGATACCTGAGGGCGTAATCGAAAAATCGATATCATTTTCATAATCAGCACCCCAATTAACCTAGAAATCGACCCCAATATCGTAAATATTGGATAAGTTGTAATCGATATCTGAGCGAGCCTGAGGTTTTATATCGATATTTTTTTCATTATCAGCAGCCTTGATAATCTAATAATCGATCTTAAGATCGATATAAGGTAATTTATTACACCCTATAAGATTTCCATAAAAACGGTTAACCCAATAATGTACAACAATATGGAGAAATCCGATAAAAAAGCAAATAATTCATCCTTAAATAATTAAAATCAAGCTTTGACTCTTATATTAGCTATCATTGCGATAAAGATCATATCAGGACTTAATCTTAATTTTACCGGTTTTCTTCCTTTATATTAGGTTGTGTGTCCGTACAGATAAATAGTTAAGGACGGTCTTTGCGTACCTACCAGGTCTGCAAGTTTAAAATGTCGTTTTAATTCCAATAGAATGCGCTCTTAGCCTATCGAAGGATTTGCTTATCTCTAAACGCTATTTTGTTTGTTAGTCATTTGTTTACAAAAGTCAGTTGTTTTTAAGTCGTTTACGTGGACGTATCATACCTTTCTTTGGTGTTAAAAATGTCTAATTTTAAGCCAAATAAAGAGCATTTGCGGCATGTCATGATTTTCTTATTCAATCAAAAGAAAAAGGCATCTGAATGTCATCGAATTCTTGTTGAGACTTATGGCGATCTTGCTCCAACCGTCAAGACATGTGAACGTTGGTTTCAAAGTTTCAAACGTGGTGATTTTGATGTTACTGATAAAAAACGAGAAAATCGACCAAAAAAGTTTGAGGACGTCGAATTGCAATCTTTATTAGACGAAGACAATACCCAAACCCAACAAATGATGGCAGAACAGTTGAATGTCACTAGGCAAGCCATTTCCGATCGCCTGAGAGCTATGGGGAAAATTCAAAAGGTTGGAAAATGGGTTCCACATGAATTGGACGAACGACAGATGGAAAAACGAAAAACTGTGTGCGAAATGCTGCTTTTACGCCACGAAAGAAAGGGTTTTTTGCATCGAGTTGTAACTGCCGATGAAAAATGGATTTATTTTCAGAATACCAAACGAATAAAATCATGGGTAACGCCAGGACAACCATCCACATCGAGTGCAAGACCGGATCGTTTTGGGAAGAAGACAATGATGTGTGTGTGGTGGGATCAGAAGGGAGTAGTCTACTACGAGCTTCTCAAACCCGGCGAAACAGTCAATACCGACCGCTACCGACAACAAATGATCAATTTGAGTCACGCATTGATCGAAAAACGCCCAGAATGGGCTCACAGTTACGCCAAAGTCATTCTTCAGCATGATAACGCTCCTGCACATTCAGCCAGATTGACTAAGGAAACGATTTCTTCGCTTGGATGGGAACTCCTACCCCACCCGCCGTATTCACCTGACCTGGCGCCTTCTGATTATCATCTCTTCTCATCGATGGGACACTCATTGGCTAAGCAACACTTTAACAATTTGGAGGATGTAAGAAAATGGCTCGATGAATGGATTTCAAATAAAGATGAAGCATTCTTTTGGAATGGTATCCATAAATTGCCCGAGAGATGGACAAAATGTGTAGAAAGCGAGGGCCAGTACTTTGAATAAAATATATTATACTTTTTTTTTAAATTACTGTGTATATATTTTAAGAAATAAACGACATTTTAAACTTGCAGACCTGGTATATGTCTCTTATTTTGTGATATTTGTTTTTCCACCTCTTTCATTGGTTTAAAAGATACAATGTAATTTGTGTATGGTTGTCTGCAGTATGTGTCCCGGGGGAGAGCGAAACACTTCGTTCTATAACGGTCTGAATTTCGGAATTGCTGTGTCAGCTGTCGAATGGCATGTGCTGGTCTACATCTCCTACTCCTACTTGTACTGGTCTATGGAACCATTCTTACTGGATATGCCTACTGCGGTACAGATCCCGGACTACTAACTTGTAGGCTTTTCTGGACGGAGCTCATATCTCTAGATCTTCATCCAAGAAAGGCCTGTGATCGGAAGGAATAGGCCTAAAGCGGTACATCCCGTAATCTTGTCTTGTCAGAAGATCAACATTAGTAGTCCTCTATTTCCCATAAGTAGAAACGTACGAGATTCAGAACAAATAAATGCAAATTGCGTTTTCGTGATTAGCTTGCTACTTTTATCATTTTTTTACATTGTTCTAATTGGAGTTCCGACCATTTATATCACCAATCTAAATGCTGAATAGGCAAATCGCCAATGAATAATAATTAAATCGCCAATCTCAATAGTAGCTAGCTTTTTTTGGCACATTCTTCAATAAATATTTTAATCTCAATGAAAATATTCTTTGCAAGTTATTCCAGGAGACGCACACAGGAGTATTTCACCCGAAAAGCTGGAAAAAATAATTTACTTCCATTATATTAATGGAAACACCCTAACAGGGGAGGAAAGAATGGCATGCCATGATCTGACAGCCCCTCTACTTGAACTGGGTTTAATTTTTTATTGAAAATTTCACATTACGTAAAATGAGGGTTGGCCAGATTTCTGAGATAAATACCCTGGTGTGAAATGGTATAAAGGCCTATTCACACACATCAGTGACGGCACCGGCAAATAATCCGTCCGGCTTATTTTAAGATATTCTTCCATGTATTTCAGATGAGTCTGTTTCCACACAACAGGCACAGTACCGTATCAGTGAGGCAGTGCCCCGTCAATGATCCATCGGTGATATTTCAGGTTAGTCCTCACCGATATTTTTATTTTTTCACTGAAGGATTCAAACAGTGATTTTCATTAAAATAAGATGAATGACGAAAAACTCATTAAATTGGTGCGTTTGTATCCTGTGCTGTACGATCTGGCACACCCAAGGTACATGGACACTGAATTCAAAAACACTATTTGGGATAAAATTGGAGAGGAAATGAAAACAACTGGTAAGTAAACACAAATTTGTATTTGTCTAATTTCTTTAAAGTTGTTTATAGTTATATATGATATAAATAAAATTAAAAAAAATAGTTATTAAAAAAAAAGAAAGAATAATAATAATAATAATAATTAAAAAAAAAATAAAAAAAACGAGAAAATTTCATGCATTTTAAATTTAAATTAACACACCCTGTAAAATAATTATATATATTTCACACATTTAGCAATATGAAAAATAATAAAAAAGAGGAATCCAAAGAGTGACAAATATAAAAACATTAAAACAGTTTACAATTAAAAATCTAAAGGACGTAATAACCGTGTAGTTGACCGTCCAAATAAAATCTCAATCTAATCTATATGATACTGAATTAATTTATTTCTAAAAAAAATATTCAATTTAACGTAATCACATTCTATAACCAAAATCCTATATCATTTTAATGTTTAGATTTACAAACAAGCCCAATGGGTCTTTGATTCATGCAGATCTTTATGAATTTTTAAAATAAGTCAATACTAGCTTGTAAAATAACAAACATAAATTATTATTTATATTTCATATTTCTTATAAAATATATTACCATTGTTTAGTTTTGATTAAAATCGAAGAATTGCAATTTTTAAAACATGTAAACGCATATAGCTCAAATACTATTTGTCCTAGAAAGATTAAAAATTTTCATTGTACCAATCTGAACAATGTAGGTATATATTTTAAAATCCGATTTTGGATTGTTTATAAAATAATTATTTATTTCTAAAAAAAGTTAAACGTTTAAGTACTGCAAACTATTTATATGCAAAATTAAAGCCCTTGCAATTATAAAAATATGGTACAAGATTCCTCATTCTAGGACTAATTGTATTAATAGTGTATAGTAAGATATGTAGCGTTTGATATTCCAAATGTTCCATGCAAATTGCCCTTCTAGGATTTTTTACTTAAATACTAATGTTCAGAAAAAAATAAAAACTTGGCATTTTTAGTCACACTGATGAGAAAAACATAATCACTGAATAATAATTTTTGAAAAAATTGAAACATTCTGTAAATTATTCTCTCAATGGAATGCGCTTAATGTTGCATTCCGGCTTAGCATTTTATTTTTTATATTTATAACCAAGGAAGAGCTCCAGCTTCAGAATTGAAATATTCTGTGATTATTTCTCTCATTCGAAATGCTTATAATGTTGCATTCCCACCTTGAGATTCTAAATTTTGAAGTGCGCTGTTCCCACTATTCGATTCTACATGAGGAGGGTAGCTATAACTATTTTGGTCGTATTTTTTCACAAAGTTGTGCAATAAACACGCGGCCAAAACAATGTACTTGATTTTTAGCTGAAAAAAGTACTGACTGGTGCCGGTGACGTTACGGTTGTGTGTGAATCGAACGAACTGAGAGATTACAGGAAGTTGAATCACTGACAGGTTCCGCCACTGTGCCGTCACTGATGTGTGTAAATAGGCCTTAATGCGGCTATACGATCCGGTGATTGAAGCTGGACTTGCATGATAGTGAATAGTGAAGTAGTCTGCTATCAGTTAAGTTCATTAGTGGAGGCACTTTTCAAATTACGTTTGGAAAGTTCAGCTGAGAAGTTAGCTGTTAAATTACCATATCTTGCACAGTTCATGTTTGAACTACTTCCTCCAACCATTGGCGGATCCAGGGGGGGGGGGCTGTGGGTGCTGCAGCCCCTCCCTTTGGAAAAATTTTCGTCATTTAAAGATAGAATTTGACTTTCTTAATTGTAAGGAAGCAAGTTAAATAACAAATAATGCAGAACAAGTAGGATTTTAGTTGTGGCAAAGGAACATAAAGGTGATTGGCAGATCCAAATAAAGGGCTGTGGGGATGCAGCCCCCCCTTTAGGACTGCAGCCCCCCTTTACAATCGGCTGGATCCGCCCATGCCTCCAACTACTGAGGAAAAAGATAATTTTATAGGTATTGTAAGAAAATTTTAACCTTCATTGCAATTACCTTTACCATGTTATTGCATGAAACTATTTTTTTTTTTAAATGTAAGTTTTAAACCTATCAACTATGTAATTATACTACCCATAAATAGTATTAAAAACATTACGGTTCGTTCAATGGCAATTCATCAAATAAGTTTTTGCTTTACTTATTAATAACTTATATATTAATAACTTACGGAAAACCAATATCCATTATCATTATACACATGTTTTTCTGAAGCGATATTAAATCCTAACAATTTTCTCAAGATCTTATTTTAAGTTATATTTTCTATCGATTCAAAACATTATAACCTCTATGGCATCGTAACATAACCTCCTTCAAAAATGGTATTGTTCTGTTACTTCCAAAAAAATAAAGATATGCCCTAGTGCTTCAGAAATTATTTGTAAGTAAATCAAAGGATATCATATTAAAGTCTGCAGGTACTTAAAAATAAAACTACACGTGTCGTTTGTTGTTCATTGGTTACATGACAGCAAATTTGATTGATTGATGATTTACTAATTTATAGAAATGCCAGTGAATAATTTTAAAATCATTAATTGTTTTTAACATTTCGCACACAATATGATCCATATAACATATGATACAATCCATCGTTAATATCACATGCTCCATGAAATACTTGATTTAGCACAGTCTACTTAATAAAGTTATTAACAACAAATTTGCATCAGTCATTGAAAAATTTAAGTTTCTTAAAAAAAATTTGAAACCATATGTATTAATTCCTGTAGATCGATACTACCTTACAAGTTGGCTTCTACATGATAACTTGACACAAAACATGCCCATGAAGTTTGAGAATTAAATAGTGTTTATTCTTCTTTGACTCACTTCATTATACATAGTGTATTACACATTGTTCTTGAAATGTATACTGCTTAATGAATTTCATATAAGTACAGTCATTGCAACTATTGAGACAAACCTAATTTTTTTTACAGAAACGTTTACAAAATTAGGGACATTAAAAAAATTTACCCCTCAATGAAAGGGTTTGAATATGTGTAAATAAGCCTTAATTATAAATTCAAATTTTTTAAAACCAATCTGCGCAATGATATTAATTAAGTTTATTTCATTTTTTAATTTGTAGATGGATGATAATATTACAATAAGTAAAACTTTAATTAGTGTTAAAGGAAGCTATTTTTATAACGATTCCAATTGGTTCCTTCCCTCAGGGCTTTTCAGTGTTTGATTGGTCGATTTTCATCCCCTCTAGATTCAAATAGGGGTAAGTAAACCTTTTACTTATTCAGTCTGTTTCATGTTGTGGTTTTAATATGATGTAGCATTTAATTTATTTTTTCTTAGTTTGTGTTAGCCATTTATACATAGTTATAGATAAAGATTCTTAATAGTTATATTTCTTTATATTTTAAATTTCACTTATTGTGAGCATTCCATGTTATTTAATATTTTTCATCAATTTCGGTTTTTAAAACATCATTTCCTTCTCAATTAAAAAGTGATAATTAAAGTGATTCTGTGATTTCGTTGGTGTGAGATAGAAGTTAGAGATGTCATTTCCTGATAGACAACAACGTGAAGCTTGTTGGGGTAGTAAAGATCGTTATTGGGAATGTCTCGATTCCCAAAAAGGTTCTGAAGAAATGTGTAAAGAACTTAGAAAGCTCTATGAATCTTCATGTCCTGCTCAGTGGGTAAGTGATTTTTTATATTCGGAATTTTTTATTTCTAAGTTGTCTTAGACTGCTCGGTTATTTAGTTTTTCTGTTAATTATTTTAATTCTTACTTAAAAAATGCTGAAATGTGGTTAATAATAGTAGAGATATAAAATTATATTGCCTTGTAGCAATGTGTTTAACATTTATTTAAAAAATCTTATCTCAATAATTTTTACTACTTTTTTTTTTAATGTTTTCAGCATCATGCAAGAACTATCAATATCAAGTTTTTTAATTTAAGATACATTTAACTCATCCTTAATGGGAACATTTAGCTGTTATTAATTTCAATATAAAACATTCATTAGCCTTTTTTTGAATGTTCATGTTTAAACTATTTTCTATTTTTATTTTTATAAATTTTTTTTGGGTAAGAAATTGATTGGTTTTCTATTAAGCTACAAATATAATTTTGTTACTATAAGTAAATCTGTAAGACTTTTCCCATTACGTCTATTATAATTTTGTCTTTATTATCATAAACCCATTTGACAGCACATTATATAATTCACATCATACTTTGTAAAGTTATACTATTATTAAGAAAATATAGTTATATTACAATATTTATATCTTAATTTTTTTTTAGGTTTTTTTACTTTTTTTTTTTATTTTTATAAAATAAAAAGTGAGTAAAGTAGTATACTTTAATATTTTTGGATTTACCTATTTAAAGGAGCATTTATAAATATTAGTGAACTTCTCTAATTATAGCAATTCATAAATAAATTAGCTCAGGGTGTTGATTTTTCGAAGTAATTTATGATCTCTAAATAAATTGTTAAAACTTAATCCATCCTGACTTTTTTTTTTTTTTGGTGAGTTTTAAATTCCCATTGTATTTATTGTATTGAAATCATTTTGATTTATAATTGAGATTTACTCTGGTCATATCGTATAATTTTTTTTTTACCCCTTTTCTTGTTTTTTATCATAGATAATTCCTATTTGCATTTTCATCTCTTAAGGATTTATTTAAATATATGAGAAGTTAATGATTTCTACTCATAATATGGTTATGTACATGTTAACTGCGGTCTTCTCAGTTTTAAAAAATCAACTATTCATCGTATACTTGTGATTTTATTTACTTTCTGTTTCATTATATTTATATTAATTTTAATAAAAGACAACTTTCATTTTTATTATTTATATAAATACCTTGTTTCTTAATTTCAAATCAATATTCAATTATTGTTATGTCTGATTATCCGAACTGAGCCTTGTCGCAATTAAATGAATTTTTGGAGTTCTACAATAATGAATGTTGTATTTGAGGGTAGGGGCTGTTATTTGGTGTTCCATCTTGCTACTTATTAAACATAATGTAAAATAAATTATTTTTAATTACATTTTACTATTTATATATAATTTTTAAGTTAAATTTGTTTCCTAATTTAGTATATTATCCTTATAATTCAATTTTTACTTTTGATAAGTAATTATCTTCAAAAGTAAAATTTATGAGAAACTTGTTTTTCAAAATATTTCAAGAATTAGTTTTGGAATATTATCAATTATTTCCTCGAAATAACCAGGGATTAACTATGTTAAATATCAAGGAAAGATTTTTGTTTTAATTTGAAGTTTTTGGTGTTATGCCAAACTAACTACTTCATTCACTGTTAACAGCAGAACTAATTACTGTTAAAGTGAACAAAAGTTTGTCAAATTAAAGCAAAAGGAATTGCTAGGAAATGGATACTTTATGAAACAAAATTAAGAAAAAGAAGAATAAAGATAACTTTTTTAAAAATAAAATGATTACGGGATTTTGTAAAAAGTTACTTCTTATTATATCTGTGTGTCTTATAAACAATTTTTAGATAACTTTTGATAGCTTCTGACTTCTTCAACTTTATTAATCTATTAATCATTCTATACAAAATGCTTTCAACAATTGTTCGATTTTAAATATTCGAAAAAAATCATATTAATAATAAGTAATTTAATACATTATGAAGATGAAGGTAGTGACTAAAAAACCGTTGAACTTTTAAATTGTCAACAATTAAGTTTCCATTTTAGCTATGATTCACTTTCTGTGCTAATATTGGTCTTCAAATGTAACACTGGCATTGCTTTTTGCAAGGATTTTTTCATAGTGTTTGATAGTTTGGGAGGGGAGGTTCCTCTTTAACATCTAAAATTTATTTAATGTAATTGAATTACCGAATATTTAAAAAAAATGAAATTTTGCTGAAAATATTCATAATTATTTGTTATGTTACTGTTACCTATATTCCTAATCCCCCCATAAACATTGCAGGTTAAACACTTTGATCGAAAAAGGAATTACCTACAATTTAAGGAGCGAATAGAAAAGGATGGGTATGAACCACTAGAGCAGCTTAAATCATAACCTATTTAACTTAAGTTGTAGCATTCTTCTATATTATAGTCACAAGCTATTTATAACAAAAATTCATTGTAAATATTTCATTCAACATTTACAATTAAGATCTATCATCAGTGTATGTGTGTTGAATTGTAATAAAAGGTTGATCGAAATACAATTTTTAAGTTGTTTTATTTGAGACAGTTTTGTATTCCTTAATCATTTAGTTTTTAAGATTTATTAACGAAAAATTGTGATCCAGTTTTGATCATGTTTTTATGAAATCTTATTAGGTTTCACAGAAGTTAAATAAATTGCTTATAAATATTAAATGAACAAAAAAATGTATATATTGTTTTAATGGTATAAAATATATATTTTTGACATGTCATCTCATGACATATTGTTAGCTAATCATTGACTAATTTTATTGCTTTTGCAAAACTAAACAAAAGTTTTAGCAGTTTATATAATATATTTTTTTCTAATTTAATTTATCAAAGAAGATACAAATTATCTGGAGTTCTGTTTTTGAAAATTATATATTTTAGATACGCTCTAAAGTCTTTTTGTGATATAACGTTGTTGTCATGTCACTTATATTATTTTTTTCTGATTAGACCATTAATTAATTTTAAAAATATTACATACCAATAAACATATCAGCACATATATTTATGCTTCAATTTTTGGTTATATCCCTTAGTTTTCATTTACTGCTCAAATTAACAATAATTATTTTGGCATTCTCAACAGTCCTGCTGGTTTTGAAATTACTTTTTGATATGTAATTTTTTTGTTTTTTAATATCCCTTACTGGCTTCGAGTTTTTAAAAGGTATGGTTGTAACTCTTACTTAAAATTAAGTTTTTGATTTCACAAATTCTTGTAACTGATGATTAATTAACAAAGTTGTCTTTATTTGGTAGTAGATGTTCACTGTTGTAATAAATAATATTTAGTTTTAATTAAAAATTCCGATAAAAACTATTAAATAATAATTTTGCCTGTACTAAAAACATCACTTTTGCTATCTCTCTTTTTGTCATAAGCACTTTTCTTCTTCTTCTTGATGAAGGTCAAGACTTCAAAGCACTGAGATCCCAAGTTTATTTAAGAGTAAGCACGAGTTACTAATTTCTGACTTTTATCAGACTGAAGCCAATATTTTGCTTTAATGCACACCAAAAGGGAAATCTGGCACAGATAGTTCATCCGTTCTAGCAGTTCGCTACCATTAATTTGAATCAGAACCATCCTGAACCTCTCTGCCAAGAATACAATTATGATTTTTTTTACATACAAACAAATCTTTCCTTCAAAATAGTCACTTGAGATGAAAAGTGGATTCTCTGAGACAATTCTAAACATTCTAGACAGTGGCCTGACAATGGCAAAGCTGTAAAATATTTTCTAAAACCCATTTACTTTTCAAAAGAAGTTCATTTGGGTCGATTCAATACAGGTTCTTGAATCATGGCAAAAAGCATTGTTTTCAAATTGATCATAGACAACAGAAATAGGCATTAATGAAGCTATCTTTGGTCAATCAGAAAGGCCCTATTCTGTTAAGCGATGATGCTTGGCCATATGTCTCACATATGACCTCATGAAAATTGAATGTTTGAGCTTAGCTATGAGACCACCTCATCCACCTAATTCTCCTGACCTTTAGTCAACTGACTACCACTTTTTAAGAAGTCAAAAATTCCATAGTAAAGGGTTTGAGACTGTTGATACCAAAGGCTCTAATCATTCTAATCACATTCATGAAATTCTAATCACAGGACATAAAAAAGTTATTAACTTTTCTAATTGGCAGAAATTAATGTTTTAGATTAATTACTTTTTTCTCAATAAACTTATATTAATTTCCTGATAACCCAATAGACTAGGAATCTCATTAACAAATGTGTTTTCGAGGTCAATGAGAGACTGTTCATGGCTGCCTGCTACATATACATGATGTTATAATCAGTTTATTCTAGAACGTTGAATACTCTCAATTGACTTTCTATGCAATTATTCATACTTATGATAAAGTTTTCATAAAATTTGTTATTTTGTTTTTAAAATTTTCTACATTGGAAGAAGGTAACTAACCAGATTCCTAAGGATTGGACTGAACGCTTTATTTTAGCAATAATCAAAGTGAAAAAAAAGATCTGACAATTGTAGCAACCATCATGGTATATCCTTGCTTACCACATAAAAGACTAAGAAGTACGATGACCAGTATTACAAGCTTGAGAATGTATAAAACACTAATCAAATCTGGTGATATATGACAACAAAACTCAAGTAGATATATTGGGTTTCATAATTACAATTATTTACATATGTGCAGAGAAGGAACTTAAACAGCCAATGTACATTAGCAGGCTGCCAACAGTCTCATACACTTCAGAAATTACATTTGTAAATGAGATGCCTAATCTATAATTGCAAGATTCTAATTTGTGTAGAAAAGTGATCTACTGAACTTGTTTGAGAGAAAGACGTTGAATAATATCTTGGAACCATTGTGTGAAGATGTAATAAAGATGATTATGAAAAATAGGGATACCAATTAATAGGAAGACATAATATCTCAGCAAGCATTTGGATCCGAGACTAAAATGATTTGACAATTTAATAAAGAAGGAAGAAAGCATGAAACCTATTAAATTTTATGAGTTAGACATGATAGAATGAAAAATACATGAAGACATAAGGCAGCTGGAGATATGATGTACTTCAAGACATGGGGTCACCTGTGGTGTTGTGGTTAGCATGGCAACCTAAAATACTAAAGGTCGCGGGTTCGATTCCAACGGTGGCCCTAGGATTTTTTAATGGGAGTAAAAAATCCTTAGCTATGCCGTCCCTCGGATAGGACTTAAAATGGAGGCCCCGAGCCTCTACGATGTCAGGTACTCGTTAAAGATCCCTATCCTAATTATACCTGGATAGGCAAAATTTAGGACTCCCACTGTAGCATCGTCCGATTAGCCTAAGTAACATAAAAATGGACGTTAAACAAACAAACATACTTTAAGACATACATAAAGTAAAAGTAATAATAATAATAATAATAATAATAAGTTTATTTGACAAAATATACAAAATCATACAAATTATATATAAATAAAATAAACAATTAAAGCATGGGAACCGTCTGCCGGATAAAGTAAAAGTAAATAGAATGAATATAGAGACAATGGAAGGCATGTTTCTGTCAGGCTGAGAATTAAAAAACAGGAGGGGAAGGGACAATGATATATGTTTTATGACCAATATTCTTTATTTACACCCACCTTGTCACATCTTTTGATAATGCCTTAACTTTGCTACCTTCTTTCTCCCACTTCCACTCCCCCCCCCCATAAAAAATTGCACTCGTACCTCAGCACATTTTTTCAAGTTATTTTAATCAATAAATGGAGACTGGACATACATCCTGGGGCCAAATGCTAAACATTTTAAGTTATTCAATTTTATTCTCAAAACTTTTAATTAAAAAAATCTTAAATCATTTCTAGGTTAAGATTTTCCCTATTGCATTTTTTTTTTTTTTTTGCATTCCTCATATAAATGAAAAAAAAAATATTTTGTTGAAAAATGTAGAATGACCCATGTGACCTACCTATCATTATATAATACCATAAACTCATTTTATTAACCGAGTTAAGTTCGAAAAACCAAAACACAAAAAAAAGATTTTTACTTTAGCTAAAAAGGAATTTTTCAGCCATATAAATTCTGCCTCCCTGGATGAGTGCCCTCTTTGCCCCTTCCTCCTTTCTGCAGTAACCATAAGGAGTTGTTTGGGGTTATATTCTCCATAATTTTAAACAGGTCCTTGGGAACTTTTAATAATGTTGCATTTCTTGAATTTAACAAAGTCACTTTCACCTGATGAAAAATCTACCCAAAACAGGTATTTTTAATCAAAACGATTTCCTTCTTTTCCTTGACCTAATATTAATAATTAATTAATATGACCAGGCTTTAATTAATTTGTATGTGATTTTTTTTATTGTTTAGTACTGATAATTTTATTTAATTCCTGCCATTTCACTTTTAGGATTCCAGATGCAGACTTCAGACCAGATGACAGAATAGTTATTAAACAGAAACAAAGAATCTTTAAACAAACAGTGAGTAATTTATTAACAAATTATAATTTAAAATATAGGATTTATATAAATGCAAACGACTTTATTATAACCAAGGTCATATGCCGTTGCCTAATAAACCTTGCTGCCAATTCTTTCTGTCGCACCAATCTGGCTGCCATCGCCTCGTCTATCCCTTCTATCCACTTCTTCTCCGGTCGACCTCTCTTCCTTCTTCCCTATGGTATATGCTTCAGCATCCTTTTGAGCCATTGGTCACCTGCCATTCTCATGACATGGCCAAACCAGCTCAGTTTTTCTCTATAGAGTGTTGGATATTTAGGGGTTCTTCAACTTTTTCCCTAATCAAGTTATTTGTGACGTGCTGCAATCTTGATATTCTGCAGCTATGCCTCCAAAAATCCATTTCCATGGCAAGAAATTTTCTTGCTGAGTCAGTTGATATAGTCTAATAGGATTTATTTGAAATCTAAATTAATAAAAGTAACTTTTCTCAAAAATCAAAATTTACCTAACTGATTTTATTAATTAGAAAATATAAAATTAAAATAAATTATCATTCAGTGAAGCTTTAAAAAATCTTACGGTGTTTTCCCAATTCGTTACTTTATTTTTTTTTCTTACCAACGAGCTATACACATTTTCTAAGTTTCTCATGTAAAGAATCCAACACATCATTATTGTTAAAATTAAATTTACTGTGATTGTGGCAGTTATCAAATAACAAATTCTTCCTCACCTCTCTTTTATAAAATTTTGTTGGTTGAGTATTTATGATTCTTTTTCTTATGTTTACAATGTTAGGTATTTTTATTTTTAAATCGACCTATACCTGCTATTGAATTGGTGCAGGGTGACAAATGGTTTGCCACATTACAATTGAGTAGAAACTTAATGTCCTAATTTTTTTTACCCCCATTTAGACCTAATTTGTCTTATCTCATATATTTGACATTACAAAGCAATAAAATTTTACATTAATTGTATATATTTACTTATTCAAGTTATTTAATTTCAGGTCTGATGGGTGACTCAGACGTGGGCAGTGTGTTGAATGCTTGCCTCCTTACTTTGAGGCAGGCAAAGGATGAAAGGGCAGTGGACAAAATACCATGTGACACATTCAGGGTTTGTTTATTTTATAAAACTTTCAACTGAGCTATAGTATAGAAAGAAGTACAGAAATATGAGAAGATTTCTTTTTTTCTGTCTTGAATTGAGATTTCTCTGATAAGATATAATTAATCCTTCAAACTATCTGCCACCACCAAGATTCAAGCATTTATTGAATACCCTAAACTCCCGATTTTCCCTGGATGGATTATTTGAGCCCTGCGGATGAATTATATTTTTTTCTAATGTTAAATACACACAAAACATATCCTTAGTCATGGTTTTGTTAGTGTATGGTGTAAATTTAAAAAAAATAAAAGACTTAAGACAAGTCATCTTTCATAATTCCAAGAAGTATTGTCATTCATTATTACATTCTGTTCTGTAGTTTTTTTTTTTTTTGTTTTTTTTTTTCTGTTTTACATTTTCAAAAAATTCCTTTTTTTTGTAATTTTAACAGTAATAGAATATTTGTTAAGACACTGAAGTGATGCAGTGCAGAAAAATAATATCAATTTTACAAAATAATTTTTTTTGTTAGGTATATTCTAGACTTAGTTCTTAGAGGCAAAAATGCTGTCTATAGTATTCAACTAAAATTTGAGTATAAAATTCCAATTAAGACAATTTTTTAATATTTCTGTTGAATAAAATAATATTAAAAAACAAAACAATTTTTAAGTACTTAAGCCTTTTTTAACATTCTGCGGATAATCCACTGTGGTCTTGCCACCCTATGCCATGGATAATCTGGGTTTGTTTACTTTACTGGTGTTGTCAAATCAGCTTAATTAAGCAGTATTTTTTTGAGTGTATAAAATTTTATCTGATTATGGTGAATTGTATTCTGATGTTTGGCTTATGACTTTGAGTTTCCCAAGGAATTATTTGTCCTTGTTTCTAAAAACATTTAAAAAAAAAACTCCTTAGATAGAATATTTCAAATTAATCAATGAACGATGATATAATCAATTTTTATTCTATGACCCTTCAAACTCAGTAATGCTTTTAAATGTTTTTCTTCATGTTCCTCATCCTTCATGCCGAAATCCTACATTTTTGTATTTCTTAACTGCTATAAATTGAGGAAGCATGAAATTGTTCCTATAAGCCTCGCATAGCAATGGATGATCTTCAGCTACTTTTTTCTAATGATAGCAGAAAATTTAAAGCTTCCTAAGTATATGATTTATTATTACAATCCTCAATATTTTTGGAATAAAATAATTAATTTTCACTTTGTCAAAATGACAAACCCTAACACCTACAGCTTGATGATAATGCTTGAATATGAAGGTAGTTAGGTTTTATCTGATTTTATTAAATCTCTCCCTTATAAATCCTTAAAAACATACTAGTTATATAAATATGTTGCCAGAAGTCAATGGCCTGGACTAGCATAAAATCTTCATGGTTGGTATGTTTTTTGTGAAATCTATTTTGATTTCTTTTAACAGCTTCCAAAAAAGCTATGAAGTTACATGTTGGTTTATATAATCAAATTTGTAGTTGAAATTTTAATGAATGTGGTATTTTGTAATCAGAAATGAAATACTTAGATAAAAAGGTTTGGGGGGTCTATATGTATATCTAATAAGTATATAGTATACTATATACTATATTTTCATGTAGTAATTGATATTACTTTAATTTATCAAATCAATTAATTATTTTTAAAATAACCTTTCAGAGAGTGGTAATAGCTTCCTCCCGACTGGTAGAGACAGGAAATGCTCTGCTGCCACCATGCTTGGCGGAACTGGCAGACCTACTGCTCTACTGCCTGTCTGTTACGACATTGCCAATTGACACACAAACTCTAGCATCCTCTGCCTTCTGCCTCGTTCTCTCCCTCATCCAAGAACCTCACAGTATAGCTCTCATGTTCTCCAAAACCTTCCTAACTTGCAATGATCACCTCAGAATAAAACTTTCTAAGAGTTCTGAACTGTCCCTCAGTATTACACGACCTGATGTATTCAAACTCTGCCTTACGCATGGTCTCCTTCAGACTGATAATTTGTGGTAAGTGTGCTTTACATTTATTTCAGTAAATAATTAATAGACATAAGTTTGTCTAGTATACAAAATATGTACAGCATTGTCATTTAAGATATATAAATTTAAAAAACTCTAAACTGATCAGATAAGAGACTACTTAAATACTTAATCTGAGAAAACTTAGGATGGCTATAATGCTCTGAACAGCAGATGAATTATTAGTTTTAATATAAAGTTAATAGAAATTTGGTTATTCTTAGCCTATTACAGTTGTATTATATTTTCAGGACCAATGGCCATGTTCTTTGGGAAAAACTCCTAAAAGAGAAACTGTTTTCATTGATAGAGAAACATTGCTTCCAATATTCTCATCTCACCCTTTTGGCTTTCAAAAGCCTGGTCTCATGGATAAAACGGTGTGAGGTCCTGTCGAATCCGCTGCCTCAAGATCTAATATCTAGGATGGCGGCCATTATCATCTCCAACTGGGAGAACCCATTCAACGGAGTCAGAGAACAAAATGCCATTGCATTCAACCATTTACTGCTAATGACTGAAACCTCAGATCTTACACCACCTCTTCTCAAGCCTAATGCATTGCTTCAACTTGTTCTTGCAGAAAATTCGTGGATGAAGAAAAGTAAATACTTTCTTCTGACTGCGCTTTTACCTCGATGTGGTGTTCTCAAGGTAAATTGAAAAAAATTCCAGTATGTTGCACAAATCACACAACTTTCACTAACCACCTCCTCACTTAGTATATAAATGGAAAAAGATGTAGGTAGGTAAGTCAAAGTTGTGTGTTGCGCCCATCGCTCCATAGTTTTTACTAAATGTAGAGAATAACTTTGTTTTCTTGTATATAATGCAGTATTGCAGCTTTAAAATTTAATTAACCAAACTTAATTATTTTAGGTTACTCTCAATTACAGTTTTAATGCATTAATGGACTATGTTGAATGATCAAAGCAATATCACTTTAGTTATATGACCTAATTAATTATATTGTATTTGAGTACAAGAAGGGTAATTCCAGAATTAAGAATCTGGGGGCATAGTGAAACTGTTTCAGGGGCTGTTCAATATTGTGTTCTGTTGTGTCATGAGGTGAAAGACAATGTTCAACGATTCCTCAAGGACTTTGTATGAGTGAGTTCGATATGGGCATACAAAAGCTATAAAAATGCATTCACTGAAATGGGGATTATGTAAAAAATTGGTGAACATATTTCACCTTTCAACATATACCCTTTGAAAAAAAAGAAATATTATTAAAAATAATTTTTTTAATTAACAAAAAATAACTGATCTTAATTATAGGATTACCCTCATATATGGTGTGCCCCTTTATGAAATGTGATTGAAATAGGAAACTAAATCATTCAAAAGAAATATTATATAAATTGTCCGGATTTATAATAAATTAAAAAAAAAATCATCATAACCAAAATTGGTGTTAGTAAATTTTCACTTTCTTCTATTCTTTTTATAAACCATGGTTCTAAATATGTACCATTAATATATTTTTAGACTCTACTTGAGGAGAGTGATGACATTGTCTATGGTTTGATAACAAGTCTCAGCTACTCTCACCTTGCCCCTGCTGGAACAGACCTTTATAAAGTGATAATTGATTCTATATCTCTTGACCAATGGGAGCAAACTTTTCTTAAACCTATTACTGATGTACTTATATCTTCCAAATATGTGTAAGTCGCCAAAATTTAGTTATCGTATGCTTGCCTAATGTAATCTAACATTTGTAATTTATAATAATAAATTTAGAGTAAGAATTTTAAAATTTAATTCCATTCAATTGAATGACTATAAAACTTTATTTTCTAAAAATTTATTTTTTATTTTTAGTGAAAATTCTCTGCTGATATAAACATAACTTGAGTAGCTTTATTAATTTCTTGAGTTAGTTGAGATAATTAAACGAGTTCCAATTGTTTCAGGTTGCAGAAACAAAATGTCTTCAACTATTGGCTCCCATGCACTATTAAGAAGTTTAAGATAGCCTTACAGATTCTTTTGGATACTATCACACTTTCAGGACAATCTGAGAGTGTTGTTCTCCCTGTTGTTTGCTGTCTAAAACTTGGACGGAAGGAAGGTTATGATAATATGTCATGGCAGAACATATGTAACTGTACTTACCTCCTCAGAGGACTCAAGCATCATGATCCTTTGGTTAGAGCACAGAGTTTCTCTACTGTTTGTGTATCATCAAAAACTTCAATAGTTCCAACAGATGATGAGTTTATTGCAGTTGAGACATTCCTAAATGAAAACATAAACTCAGACCATCAGGCTTTGAGACAGAGTATTCTGAACAGTTTTACTGCTTTTCTCTGTCGTGTAAGAGATGCATCCGTTCATATATTGAAGACTAAGTACCAGCATGATCCTCAGTTTGAGAATCGTGCTCTTACTAGAAGTATGGCATTTTTGGAATGGCTATATAATTTCCTCAAGTCAAATCTTGAAATCGGAGTGAATTACCAGAGGAAGATAGCATCATTAGAGTTGTACAAAATTGTATTAAACTATTTAGCCAGCGAAAACAACCATAATCAGCGGAAGAGCAACCTTAAATCTGAGGGCCACCGCCTGATGAAGTATGCTATAGGTGCCAACAAGTGGGGCTTCACTTCCGATCGCAGCCGTGAGATCCTTTTATACTGCATCAGTGACCCTTCTGAAGATGTGAGAGAGACTGCTGCTGAAATCTTGACCTGTTTCTTTAAAATGGGAGAGGGTGAAGGGCCAAGGTTCGCTGACCTGTACAAGAAGGGCCTCAGCCTATGCTCTGATATGATGTTCTATAACGCTGATGCTGGTGCTCTCCTCATCTATGTCTTGGTCTGCCTCACCTACAAGGCTGGTGTTGGGCCCAAAGGTTAAAATTTTTTTTTAATTTTTATTATGATAGAGTTATTGATTATCAGTTGCTAGTTATTAAACAGATTGATCTAGTCTAGAAAATAATTAGAAATATTCTATATAGACAGAGATTAGGTTAAATTGCGTTAATTTTCAGAAATTTTGTAGGGGAGGTTTACTTCTTTTTTGCTTGGGGGAGGATAGAATTTGTATCTCCAAGGGCTTGGTGCCCAAAAAAAACAAAACACAAATGGTTAAAATATCTTGATAACACCTCTCAAGTCACCTCCCCATGTATAGTAGAAGGCTAGATAGAGGTAGAGAAAAAATACTCCTAAACTTCAACAGGTTGGAACCAGTACTGGTTATCAGTGTGCTTAGGCACAATTTACTTGCTTCTCCTATCTTTACTTGTGATACATGGGTGTCAAAAATGATCCAAGTTTATTCAGAATTGTAAGAATGAATGCATTATTACAATTCTTATTTAACTTAATTTAAATAAATCACCTAATATTGTTTTAGTTTGTCTTCTATTTCTATATTTTTTGCTGCTAATCAAAAGTTTTGTGAAGAAATACTAATTTAGTAATGACTTTATTCATTATTTTTAGCATTAGATGTGAAGTCTGAGAGTGTTAGCGAATCCCTCCTAAACTTGGCTGAAGCACAGAGTAGTGAGCTCCGTGCAGACCTTTTGAAAGCAACAACTTCTGGTTCTCCATTGTATGGTCTTCTTCAGGCACTTTACCGTCTTCTCACTGACCCATCCAGTCCTGAGTTCCAAACTCTGGACCAACCTCAACTAAATAGACTCAACTCCTTGGTTGATGAAATTGTAAGACATCTGCTCCAGATATTAGCATCTAAATCAACTAGTATCACAGGTATAATTAATTGCCTTCCCATATTTCTAAAAAATCAATTCCTTGAAAGAATTATCTTTAGGATATGTCTCTTATTTCAGATTATGCTCCTTCATTTCGAGAGATGGGAGAAGAAATTGAGAACACCATCCAAGAGTCTACTGTTAGTGTTGAAGAAAGTGACAAACTCCACTTATCTCCTGCTCACCAGTTGGTGCTCAATTCTATTTGGACCAACTTGAAGGTTGCTGATGTATTACTTAATTATTGTAACTATAATATTTGTGCTTAATTAAGCTCCTATAAATCCTTCAAAACATTAATGATGTTACTTTGTAATTATTTTAACTCAAAATTGAATTTTCTTTTAATTAACTTTAGAAATTATACGCTCTGGATATACTTTGCCCTTAGAACAGCTTAATAAATTAACACATTGAGTGCGGAGTACTGCCCAGGGCAGTGGTCCGGGTAATGCCCAAGCGACGGACCACTGCCCTGGGCAGGGCCTATACCGTAAGGTTTTAAGCAGGTAGCAAGGGGTTTAGCTTCCAGAGAAAAGTGAATTAGTTCACGTCAGTCTTTCGAGGAAGGTGTGAGCTTTATAAGTGTGTTTTCCGTCTCTAAATAAGTGGATTTTTGTAGAATCTATCGACGATCTTACGTTTTTTTTACTAAGGTAAGTTAATTCTCCACAGTATATCATTGATATTCATATTTTAACATATTATTGTTTTAAAATGTCAATTTTAAAAATAATTACAGAAAATTTTAGAAATGGATAAAAAGAGGGAACTAGATTCAGCCTCAAGTGAGCGTCAGGGTTCGAAGAACGATGGTATGTATTTTATATGTTATATTACATTTTATATTAAATTAAATGTTGAGATTTCTATATTTTTGCTAATATATTTTTAGGCCCTTCCAAAAAGAAAAAACAAATTGCATTGGACTCTGCTGAGGATAAAGTTGAAGCATTACATGGTGAGTAAACATATATTAGTATCCATAAAACTTGATAAAAACTTTGTGAATTTTATATTCATATGAATATATTTTTAGGACCTCCCTGAACGAGAAGTAAAAGTAGTGCATTAGAATCGAAAGAAGATAAAGAAAAAGTAATAGAGGGTATGAAAAAAATTATCAGTACGTTATAAAATTTAATAAAAAATATTGAAAATTTATATTTATAAAAATTTAATTTTAGGTCCTTCAACTTCACGTACGGTAGACAAAGTTTGCGGAGATAGAAAACAGATACCTGTGTCTCTTATGACGGAGGAAGAAATAAGATTGCTGGCTACTGAACCTCTTAAAGTAAAACATGTATTTGTTTTTTTGTAATCAAAATGGCTGTATATGTATATCAAAAGTGTATTATTTAATAAAATTGTTCCTGTATTATGTACAGTGTTGTTTGGTATGTTATTAATCCTAGCTTATTTTCCCATTGCAATTATACTTACAAATCTCATTTCATTAATTGAATTTATTTATAACAAATAAAATATTAAATATATACATATATATATACACACACAGACATATATATATATATATATATATATATATATATATATATATATATATATATATATATATATATATATATACATATATATATAGAGAGAGAGAGAGAGTTTAAATATGTCCCACAGTATTAATAAGGCGTGAGGAGTAAAAACACGTATGTTATGCAGGTTTGCCTATCCAATCTTTCGTGAGCGACGGACCACTGCCCAGGGCAGTTGTTCCTAAAATTATTAATAACTATTTGCAAAACAATTTAAAAAAAAAAAAAACTAGTGTATAACGAAAACCATATATTTTTGGATGGTTTGTGATAAAATTTGTACTTCCGTCGCTGGGGAAATTTTCCCTCATTCAGACCCGCACTCAATGTGTTAAATAGTTACATTTATTTGAAACCTAAGTCAATCTCTCTTTTAAGATATCTAATTGATAAAATGAATTAAGGAAGTAATTAAAGCTATATCTTTGTTGAAGGCATGCTGTGCACTCTCATCAAAGCTGAGTGGCTGCGAAAACGCTGTGAGAGTGTTGAGGCACTGTCGCCACAAGGGTGCTGTGGAGGCTGCAGGACAAGCACTCGCTGAGGTTACTAGAAACAAACCAGCCGAGGGGGAGCTGCCACTGTGCCAGGCTCTGGACAGGCTGAGTGCTGGCCAAACACAGAGCAGCAGGGGTGCTGGCGGTGTTGTCTTGGTTCATCGTCTGGTGGCCAGCGACTCCAGGCCTGGTCGGGTCAGTTGCTCTTATATTTTTTTTTATAGCTGCTGGATTTGCTGTTATTATAACTAAGATAATTTTACTTATCCCTATTGTTATCAGTCCTTAAAAATTTAAGAAATATTTTTAAAATACTTGGTTTCTATTCTTCAGTTAAATTAATTGAAACTTTTGCTGATAAATATTTTATATGAGAAATTACAAAGTTTAATTCAATAATCGATACCTATATAGCCAATGGTGGACAAGGCATTAAGTCACATCCTAAGCCTGGTGGAGAGGAAGACTGGTGATCTAGCGCAATGTTTGCATATCCTGACATCGCTCTTGAAGGACTCTTCCCTCAGCCAAGATACTGCCAGGTACCTCCACCGCATCACTCCAGCCGCCTTTGCCTGCCTCTCCCATTCGAGCTGGCCTGTCAGGTAGTTCACTTCTTTTTCGCATTTTAATTTTCAGTTTGCATTACCATTATCCCATCTCAGTTTTCATGGAAGAGATGTTAGAAGGTTATTGAGCTGTTGCAAAATTAATGTTGGATTTTCTTTATTTTAAGTTTATTATTATGATATTGGTATTCTACCACAAAAAAATCTACCTTTTATGCCATTTCATGACAGCCGCCCAGAGGGCACTGGAAGACTATTTGAAAAGTTTAATTTACCAACTCCTTTTACATGAATCCTTAATTTATTTTGATTGAATAATCATTAATAATAACTTCTTTTTTTTTTTTATTGCTTGACAAAAAATTTCTCCCTACAGTTCTCATAATAGGTAAAAACTGTTATTTTTTTGTTTTAGAAATGCTGCTCTCCAACTGTTTGGGTCTATTGTTCCTAAACTGGTCGGGCAAAAAAAACAAAATGATGAGGACAAAAACTGTAGCTGTTACCATTTAGCATATGAAGAACTTTATTATCACTGCATGCCTCTCGTCAACACGATCCTTGACTGCCTTGAAAATTCAACCAGTGCTCCTCCAAACGAGGCTCTCTTAATACATTCCAAACTAGTTCCAGTTCTCACACTTTTGTCTAACTTATCAGTAGGCCTTCTTACAATAATTGACAGATCTCTGGAAGGTGTGTTTCACAAATTTGTTGGGTCATTTCAGTTGTTAATGTCAAGTCGTGTATGTAAGGTACGTGAGCTGGCTGCTAAAGCTAATGCCTGGTTTTGCAGCACTAGTCAGATTGGCAACTTGGTTCGAACTCGTGTCTGGAAAATAGTTGCTTATGTCAATGATCCCACATTGGAAAATGAGATAAAATCTGAAAATGAACTTCACGGTTTCCTACTCAACACTAAGTTTCTAGTTACTAAATTTAATGAAGAAAAAGAAGGTATGAAGGCATTACGTTCACAAGCTGAAGTTATAAAAGAATCATTAGAAGAATTAAAACCTATTCAGAATTCGCCAAAGATTTCATATTTATGCCGTTGTATTTTAAAAGAGCTGTGTGGTTACGATCACTCAATATCTGCTACCAAACAGATGGAGGACTTACTTTTGTTGCACTCGCCAACTCACAAGGACCTTGGCTTGCCACAGTGGATTTGTCTAAATTCTCAGCAGATAATTGAAAGCTGCCCTCTCAATGAATTACTCCCCACACTTAATATTGCAATAAATTCTAACAACTTAGAAATCATCGAATCCTGTCTGACCGGCGTAGAAAGGAGGATAACTAAGTTGGAATTCGAAGCTGTCTCAAATGGAGCAGTCAATTCACTCTTTAGATTTGTTACAAATCAACTAAAAGCTCGAGATACATACAAAGCTCTTGAAGTGATTTTGGAAATAATGTGTCGATATGAAATAACACCCATCAATCTCAATGTAGATAGTTTGATAGAGAATCTCATTTCTGAAGACTGTCCTGTTGGAATTGCAGTTATGTGTGGATTAGTACGATTCAAAAAAGATATTGATTCCAAATTAGTTGATAAAGTTGTTATGAAGTTATGCTCATCTTGCCAACCCACTAATAGCCTTGACTGCAGACGTTACGCTGTGAAAGGTTTAGTTCTTTTGGCGCCCATTATGTTAGAGTCTGCCACTGAGGACTGCCTCAACCTGCGTGCTAAGCTCTGGGAGACTGGAGTAACCCTTCTTCAGGATGAATGTCCATTGATCAGGCATGATGCTAGCAAATTTGCTAATGCTTTAACAGCCAAGCCTGATGCTGATATTTTGAACCCCTATTCATCACTAATCTTCCTCCATGAAGAATCCACTTTGATGTCTTTATTCCCTCCAAAACAGATCATTTCCTGTCTATGGTCTGAATTGATGTGCACAACGGATGAACTTGATGCTCTTGAAGAAGCAGCTACGATCATGAGCCCATTCATGAATTCGACACCCAATGCATACCAAGAGACTGTTAAAATCGTTGATGTTTCTAAAGACAGGCTCTATTCTCTGGTAAGAAAAGACAGAGAAATCAGCAAATTAATGGTGAAGGAACAGATTATTCCTGTTCTTAAACATCTAAGAGACCATTGCATCAAATTTGTTACATTCAGTGAGGAGTATGCTGTACGGAACCCTGTACTAATAAACAGAGAATGGTATATAATTGCCAAAAAGTTAGAGAACCAGTTCAAGATCATCAATTATATTAACAATTCAGGTCTTGATAAAGACTTTGAAATGTTTCAATATCGTTTTCAGAGCTATATAGAACATGTTACATTTAAGTGTTAATGTATATTTTTGTCTACATTGTGAGTCTGTTTCAATCAACGAGTTTATAATGTATGAAAGAGTTTTGAAGCCTATATTAAACTGAGGAATTTAAACATTAAGGTGCTACGTATTTGTTGGGGTGCAATAGTTAGGCTCTATCTAATCATTAACATTAGATAGAGGTATTTTTAAAAAAGATTTAACAGAATCTAAAATTGATAAAATGCTTTAGGGATATAAATCCAATGAAAAGGATTTATATTTTATTAAACTTTTTTTTTAAAGATTCTATTTATTGGCCTAAATGATAATTAAGGGTTTCAAGGAAAATTTAAATATGTTAACTGCTAATTGGAAACATCAATATAGTTTTAGAGATTAATGGAATGTCATAGCAGCCATAATGTCCTAATTTACTGGAAAAAGATTTGCCAGTAAATTTTATTGAGAATTTATGACATCCATAAGTCTCCCCAAGTACATATACATCCTGTTATATAAAATGAATACATTTGATTAAAATATTTATATTTTATGGTTGATATAATCAAATGTTGATAATAGGAACATTACATTAGAAAATTTTGTTTTTATTAATTTTGTATTTTTAAAGAATTATTAAAATATTCTGTAAAGTTAATATTCATATTTAATTTTTATTTTATATTTATATAATTTTAAGCAATAAAACAGAATAATCAATTCTTACTGCTATTTTATTTTTTATATTTACAAAAAATTAATTTTGTGGAGTAAAATGGATCTTTTTTTTTTATCGATCCGGCATTTATTTCACCATATTCTTAAATATTAAAATTTTTTTTTCGTTATTGTCAATAAGAAATTTCCTATGTCCTATGTCTACTATGTTACATCATATGACAAATAATTCAACACCTGATTTTGATTTCACGGACATACATTTTTATCTCTTATGTGCTATTTAAAAGCACTCATGATTTCAACAATCATAACACGATTAAATCAAATCGACAAATTTTGTTTACTCTTAAAATTGTTCTATAAATCAGTTTAATGTTTCTCCTGTGAAATCAAGTGTATCACACATAAGAGGTTTCACTGAGGCAATGATGATTAGTAGAAAATATTTAATTACTTATTTGCATACTATTGGGTTGTAAAAAAAGTTCGTAGTGTTTTTCATTATTTTAATTTAATCCTTTCTGTGCTTGTTAATCCTGTTTACATGGTCAATAATGTTTACATATCCTAAAAAGGGATTAGATAACGTTCTTTTATGCATCAGTTTCAACCGGGATCTTCTATTGTTCAAGTGTATTGTGTTAGTCCAAAATGCAGGAGGAAAAAATTTATTTTCGCCATATAATGCTATTTTATTTCCGAAAAGGAAAATCCGCTGCACAGACGGTCAACAAAATTTGCAGCGTGTATGGAGATGAAGCCGTAGGGGAAAGCACCGTCCGTAAGTGGTTTGCTCGGTTCAGAACCGGAAATTTTGAGTTGGAAGACGACAAGCGCTCTGGTCGTCCTTCAACTGTTGATGACGAACAAATTCAACAATTAGTGACCGATAACCCTCACTATACGACCCGGGATATCGCAAAAACACTTGGCATATCACATACAAGTGTTTCAAATCATTTGGGAGCTGCGGGATATGTTTCTCGAAGCGATGTATGGGTTCCTCACATTTTGACGGAAAAGAATTTATTGGACCGCATTTCCATCAGCGATTCCCTCCATAAACGCAATGTTAATGATCCATTTTTAAAGAGGTTGATTACTGGGGATGAAAAATGGGTCCTGTACAATAATGCTGTGAGAAAAAAATCCTGGGGAAAACGAAGTGACCCGCCGTTAACGACTCCAAAAGCCGGATGGCATCCAAAAAAAGTTATGCTGTACATTTGGTGGGATTGGAAAGGCGTGCTTTATTATGAGCTCCTCCCACCCAACCAGACCATTGATTCGGCAGTATACTGTTCCCAGTTGGAAAGATTAAAGGCAGCGGTTGAGCAAAAGCGTCCAGCATTGACTAATCGCAAAGGCATAGTTTTTCACCATGACAACGCCCATCCTCACGTGTCTTTACAGACTCGGCAAAAATTGATGGAGTTTGGCTGGGATGTGATAACCCACCCACCCAATTCACCAGATCTTTCCCCAACAGATTACCACTTATTCCGGTCTCTCCAAAACTCCCTCAACGGGAAACAATATAACTCGCTCGAGGACTGTAAAAAGCACATAGACGAGTTCATCGTGCAGATTTGAACAGTTCTGGGAGGACGGAATTACAAAATTACCTGAAAGATGGAAACAAGTTATAGATCAAAATGGGTCATATATCATTGATTAAAAATATTTATATGTATCTGAAATTTTTAATTAAATATATTCTTAAAAAACGCTACGAACTTTTTTTACAACCCAATATAATAGGATGAAATGACCTAAATCCTACGTTTAACCAATATTTCATTATTTGAGTTTTTGTAAAAGTGGAAAACTGAGGCTCAAATATGTCTACTTATAAAATAGGTCTTGCTGTAAGGTCTTGAGTAAGGAATAACAGCTTACTTGCTAAATGCTACCAGTCTCAAGCATAAATTGATGGGGCAGTTGAGTGTGCCATCAAGGTTAGAACACCTGTTGCTCCGTATAACCTTAGATATAATCAGCAGATTATTAGATCACATTCCAGTGCTGGGGGCATTTTAACTGAGCAGTAGTCGCCCACTGCACCCTGGCCCGGTAAAAATCCTCTTTTCAGCCTAAAGCTGAGGAAGAGAAACAAAAAAAAAAATTTATGATATAGAAACTGTTCTGAACTTTTCCAGCATTTGCCTTCAATTCGATGTTTAGTATGATTAATTTGTGTTCGGATAAAACAAACACATCTGGTTATTGTATTGGCTGACCACCTGATGAAGGTTTGTTTCCTGTGCCCTATGACAAGATGAATTTTGAGGACAGGTTGGCTGAGTGGGCTAACACGTTGCTCTTGATGACCGAAGATAGTGAGTTCAAATGCTGAGATCCTGGATCTTTTAACAATTCTATATTAATCACTGGCCTGTCAAAAACCTTGTATAGCCCAAAAGACTCAGAAGGGGAGCAAAGAAATAAAAATGACCAGATAATTGTTCTATAGCTGTAATTTGACTTAAAGGATTAAGGTAAAATAAAATAAAACTAAAATAAAAATTTTATTTATTGTTTTGAGAATATTGAAAATATTATTTTAATTTTTTGGATCTCCATTGAAAAAAAAAAAAATCAAGTATTTTCAATTTTAATCTGAAATAAATACATTTTTTGAGTCAGAACCATCAGATCTTGTAAAAACTGCTACTATCAGTGAAACATTTGCAATCAATCAAAAAAACTTTAAAGTTAAAGACACTCTTACCATAACAAAACTACCATTACAAATAGTAACGAACATGACTCTTTCTTGAGTTTTAATAGACTTATATCCAATGGTTTCCTTCACACAGGCAATGCCAAGATTCTTTCTGGATCAACCCGAACTATTTAATTTAAGAAACTTATTCGAACTTTGTATAGAGTTCCATATATTTATCATAGAGACATCATTATTAACATTATTAATGCATTAGGAAAGCAAGTTAATAAAAATCAGCTGGAATAAATGCTAAAAGTCATGTTTCAGCTGAGAGGTAACTCATAGTATTTGGTGGAGAGGTAAACCTCAGGTGGAAAATAGGTGAAGCAAACTCAAACCGGGAGGAGGAATAATAAATCCAAGCAACTACTTACCCTTCTTAACAGTACTCTTAAAATTGTCAGAATCAGATTCTGAAGTGATAAAAAAACTGGTCAATTAATTTATTGATTTACTTTCACCTTATTAAAAACCAATTCCTGAATAAATTTATTTTTAAATCCACTATTAAAGAAGTCATTACTTTTGTACTTAAATAGGGTGTTTTAAAAATATGAATTTCTTAGAGAAATTCAGAGAATTTTATATCTAATGATAACTCGGTATCCCTCCAATCAAGGAAATAAATAATGATGCCGTTTTACAAGGATAAGTTTGAGATAAATAAATAAAATACACTCAATAATATAATTAATTGACTCAGCTTAGCTAAGTTCGTGTCTCATGAGTACAAAGTTTCAGACCAATTCTGTGATGAGTTAACTTCTTTAGCTCTGAAAAAAAAAAAAAAAACTTATATTCAAACTATATAATAATCAGCTTTATTAGATACCAACTTTAAACTCACACTCGCTAAGCTTGCTCTCCAGAAATAAATAAACTCCCAAAAGGGTCTTTTCAGTTGAGGTAGGAGCCTCACTAAACGGAGTCATATTGGCCATGCCTAGAAGTAGCATAGCGATACTAGTACATAAAAATCAAATTGAACCTTGCATGAACACAAGGAAACAACAACCTCAAATAAACAATAGCTAGAAGCGAGGGGAATATAAATTAATGCGGTATTGAAATTGGGTGGTGAATGGACGAGCTGTGAGGGATGGTAAGATCCTGAGAATGTGTGTTCGAAAAGGTTAATTCAAGAGTCAAACATTAATTTTGCCAAACAACCTTTTAATGTTAAAATGGATGCGAGATCGCATAGAGCAGAGCCTTGCACTTTCAGTAATATGAGTAGAAATATCCTTACCTAATGGTAAGAAGCTGAACTGCCCTGCCTCCCAATGTGCTGTATTTCTAATACATGTTTCAGAAAAACGGCTCGGCTATGCATCGCTAGCGTTTCAATGTGTGCCCAGCCTAAGAGTTTTTCATTGTAAGTGTACCGACAATAATATTTTTACTCCATTAAAAATATTTTTGTTAAGTAAACATTCTTTTTCATTGTTTCTTCTTCATTCTCTGAAGAACGAAAATTTTTGTAAACTCAGATCAGCCTAAGACCCACTTGATTTGGGTTAATCAGGTTCTACTGTAAAATTATATCATGTGATATGTGTGTAATTTTTCCTAGCCCTAATGTAACTTTAATAGAATAGCCTTAATCATCATGGTATTTCAGTGCCTACAGTCTGGATGGCATCGATTAGTCTGAATAATTAAAGTTCTACTGTAGATTTACATATCTAAGAAGAAAATGCAGAACTGCTACATAAGTATGTAAGCAAACCATATTGGTTCATAAATACCATCCCTAGCTGCTCTGAAATGAATTGAAGCTTTCTTCTTCCATAGATGTTCTTTATAATGTTCTATATTTAGCCACTAGAAAATCCATATTTTTCTTCAGTCTTCTGACTAATCCATCCATAAGCTCACTCAATTCAATCGACGCATCATTAATTTTTTTTTTTTTTTTTTTCTGTCCCCAAACTACAGCTTTGAAAGTTTTATTCAGTCATTATGGTGACAATAAAACTTATATCACAGTAAGGTAGGAGAGTATCCAAAATATTGAGTGGCACACAAAATGAATGAACTAGCCGAGGCAACTTGCCTTTCATAGAAATGTGAATTTTGAGCACAGATGAGTGTATACTGAGTGAACTTTTCCAACAAGGTCTTTTGACTTGTTTTATGTGCATCAAAAATAAAAAAATTCAAGGGGCACCTCACTCTCATGTTCACCTGCCTGCGCTTTGCTTTGGTGATGTACACTGCCAGAATTAGATTTAGATAAGGATATAATTTAATATCATAAACTTATATATTCAATAAAAAAATCTAAGAAATAAACATATCTTATACGACTGTCACTTGCAAGAACACAACAGACGACATTTAATAAAAACAATCCTGATGAAGGGGGACGGACACATGGCCTACTCCCGAAAAACAAATTATTTGAAAAATATAAATTGGAACTATTAACATTTTCAAAATTAATTAATCCTCAGAATTGACCCCAGAGAAGACAGAAAACCCGGCAGAACAAGACCAAATGGACCTCAACTCCCACCACACCCAGTGGTGTTTTGAACGTTTATTTTTTATTTTTTTGTCTTTTATTCGTTTTTGTGTTTAATTAGAAAAGTTTAACATACAGATTGTTTACTATTACTGTGAAAAAAAAAATTGTCAAAATCTATGCAGGTAGTATGCTTAAGGGCATGCAATCTGTAAAATTTAGAAATACAAGACCCTCCCAAAGGGTAACTATGGAAGCGGAAAAAAAAAAATGAATAAAAAACAACATTTCTTAAATTATGTTTAAATAAAATATAATGTACTTTAACAGTACGTACTCTTTTTCTTCTGAAGCATCGTGGTGAATGGAAACAATATGTCGACCAGGAACCATAACAAGTCCCAAAATCCTTGGTTCATCAGTAAAGCCACAAACTGAAACATATTTAATATAAATTTCTAAATGCAGAAATCATTTATTCTATAGCAGGTAGATATAAGAATTAAACCCTAAAAATTTTAATTATGTGGATTCTTAATATGTAACTTTTATAAACTTCGCTTAACAAAACTTAATTAGATAAATTAATCAATATTATTATAAAACAAAGTGTACAATGTGCGTCCCAATAAAACTCAAAAATGGGTCCAGGTAAATCAAGAAAGTTATTGTTTTGAAGCCATACATCCTCTATCCATGAAGAATGTAGGGGGAGAGCGGGGATGGTTGGCATAGGGGGCAGGTTGGCCATCGGCTTATAGTTTCCGTCACACCTGTTGTGAAGGCCCCACCATTATACCATGTCACCCGCTCAACCTCGGGAGTCTTGTTCTGAATTTTCAATCCGATGCTAACAGTGTAGAGACGAGTGTGCTTCACTGATTGATTTTACAACATGTAAGTAAATTTTTATATTTTCAGTAAATATGGTTTTAAGGCATGGTAAAACACTTGACTCCGATTCTGTTCATATAGCTCGAAACTCCTTTGAAAAACCTAACCTTTCGATTAACCAGTTTCTTGTTTGATTGGTCTCCCCTGTCCTGGCAACCATCTTTCATATGATCTCTCATGTGGGGTTAGTTGGCTCTCTTCAACTGGGGTTTGTTGGCGCAATAGCAATTTACAGAAGCAAGGTAAACACAAACAAAGGTGAAACTACCAATTGTCTTTAGTTCCAGCAAGGAGGTTGAGAGCAATTTTTCTTATGCAGAAAGTGACAACAGTCTAAACTTCTATCTTCTTCTATTGTCATTCTATTTTCCCTTAAAAGCTGTTAGAAACCGATTCAAAATTATTATACCATTATAGTGCAGCTTTTAATAACAATAATATGTGTCAAGTAGTACTTGAATGAGATGGCTAAAAAAACCCACCTTCTAGGCCAACCTGCCCCCACCTTGGGGGTTAATTGGCATACTCTGGATTGAAGAATTCTTCAATTTTCTATTATCTTAGTATTAAATGTTATGTGGTGAAAAAAATACTTGAAGTACTCTAATACTTGGAGTTTACAGTGGTATCAGCCCTATTGGGATTATATTAACAGGAACGACTCAACAATCAAAAAGTGAAAACTGTTGAAGGACCCCTTCAGCCCTTATGTCATCATATTGAAGGTATAAGGACTGGAAGTAACTCCCTCTCACCATATGTAATAAGCCCATCTTTCGTCCTGATTTCTACAAATAAAAAAAAAAATTGTTTATATGACATTTGTTTCCAAGTTAAGGATATGAGTTCAGCAAGTTCCCTTAAATGAAGAAACCTTCTTCTCCGTTATGGGTTAAACGACGACATAACTTCCTTAATCCTACGTGGAGTCGTTTTTGAGCCTTTTCGGCACACACATTGTACACTTGGCTTTATAATATATATTGATTAAGGTATCTTTAGTACCTCCTTGCTTTCAAAATAAAATAATGATTTTACATCTCTCCAATCAATTAGAAAACCAACTGGATTCCTTAAACAATTAGTTTTCTCATAAGAAGGCTAATATATGATCAGCACATTACATTTAATCTATATATAATATATACTTAAATAAATTTAATGCAATTTGAGTGAACATTTCTTAGTATTACAGTGAGCGAATAAAATCAGACATAAAAAAAAGAGATGAATTGACTGAATATAAATCGAAAATAAAATGTTTGAAGTGTTCTTATTGTATTTATGAAAAAGAAGTTGGTTTGGTTACTACATATGATGAGCATTCCAGTTGACAAAACGACTAACTCCAATAACAGCATTCAAGATTTTATCATCCCTCATAGTTCAAGATAAAAAGAAATATGATGAAAAAATTGTGCCTTCAAGAAATTTTGGTTTTCACTTTGTAATAGTAGTAAGATTCGAGATATGCAGAAGCTGTTCAAATTACGGGGGGATATCTTAAGGGAGGTTGAAATGGAAGAAAGGTCTTAAAAAAAAGTTTCTATGAATCTTCGGTAGCTTTTATACTTCTGGATCAAATAGGACCATCATAGTAGTCGGCGCTTAAGTTTTACTCGAAATATAATTTTTTTAATTGAGATACCAGATATTTCAACTACAATCTAATAACTTATTATCTGCTGACTACTTGGATTGGGCTTATAGGATTCAGAATCACAGAAACCATCAAAAACGATGCATAACTCGACAAATTTGCAGCAAAATATTTCAAACCCCTTATATAGGGTTCCTTATTTGGGCGGACTCTGCAGATCTCAAGTCTGCAGAATATTGATACCAAGTTAAAACCGAATTTTCAATAAGGTGCTAATTTTGTTCCCTATTTCCTTTAATTTTAAAGTTTTTCTGGTATTAAAACTACCACACAACTACCGGAGCGAAGCCGGGCACCCTAGCTAGTTAATTAATAATTATTGATTTTCTATAAGACTTCTGGCTTGTATGTTGACTTGTTCAAGAATGTTCTATGTGCCTGTTCAGAATAGCCTAAATCTTTACAAACCCACCTACAATTCATTTACAAATATTATCACTGGTCAGCAAGAATAGTGACATTAGTCGATATTGTCATCAATAAAATTTATCAAAAGAAAAAGTACAATTATAATTGTTAAAATATTTATTTATAGATAGTAAACAGAAAGTGGATAGCAAAGGAAATATATGCATGATACTTCCCTAATATTTTACTTTACATACATTTTATTTATGCCCATAAATCGAAAAACTCAAATTTCAAATCGAATCACTATTCTTGCCGACCCTCAATATATGGTGATAGCATTGACAATATTCTATGGGTGTTCTACATCAGTGAAGAATATAGCCATATTATGCAAAATTCTGAGAGGTTGGTTCCAAAAATTTAGTTAGTGTTAACAAATCTAAACTAACCTAAAACAGTACAGAAAAAATAAAGTTAATACCTTCAGGATTAAGGTATTCTGTGCATGATCCAAGAATAACATTTGCATCACGGTCGGTACATAAAAAAATACCAACTAGAACACGTCCATCTGTCATTTCAATTTTCATCTGCTTATTTAGCCAGCTGTAGAGCTTTTTCTTACCAATGCTCATGTTTTCTCTTTTATCATCTTTCTTTAGTCTGATTTCCTCCTACAAATGCCACCCATTCAAATTAGAAACAACAAAACAATAAAGATTACATATCCTCCTTTTCTAAACTAAAATTACCTAATATTATTTTAGTAAAAACTAAATAAAAAATCAATATATAAATTTAGATTTTTTTTTTCTTATCCTCTTTTATCTGCACATAACTAAATGTAGGAAGTTCAAAAGCCTATGGTACCCAAAACAAATTTCAAAATGACCAGGAGGGGCCGTGACAGAGAAGCATGTTGGAGCATAATCTGCTTAAGGATTAACTAGTGGTTCAAATCTGCACTGGCGGGTGGATATATATATATATATATTAAGAATAAAGTTATTTAATTAACGATTCAAAATAAGACAGGGAAAAATATGTTTCTAGCAGATTTTTTATCTAGATTTCCAGAAAATATTTTTAAAAACGTAATTCATTGCTTAGGGTCTAGAAGTTTGAAAATTTAGTGACACATGGTTGAAGAAATTTCAAGATAACATAAACAAAGGATGGTGAGATTCTAAGTAAAGTGATGGAATTTCTAAACGTAGGAAGGCCAAAAAAACTATACGGTGAATTAAAGCATTTTAAGAGATAAATATCGAGATTTGGTTTATCTCGATGATAGATTGATTATACCAGAAGGCCTGAGACAAATATGTTATCATTGTTGATGAAACTCATCTCGGCCTGAATAGAACAATTAAGTTAGCTAAAAAGCATTATTATTATATATAAATAAATAAATGTCAGGATACATTACTGACCAATAGAAATGCTTTTTATCAAACAAAAATGAATCCTGAAACACAGTGGCTTCTTGTCCGATTAGTCAAAAGTTTCAACAATCAAAAATTAATTTGAGATAGGAAAAAAGTTTCTGATACAAGATAAGGGAAACAATTCAAGGCATGATTCAGAGGGAGCTACCTTAACCTAGGTCTTACCAGATAGATGTTCTGACAATAATATTAAAATTTTCTCGGTTAAGTCTGATGTGTTTGATAAATATAAGACTTAAGTAGGCCGATTAAACTGAAAGCTTTGTCCAATTGAGTTACTATATCAAGCATAACCAGCTAAGCTTTGGATAAAATAAATAGCAATACCTTCCTTTCATATCCAGCAGGTTGAGAATGGCTTAAACTAGGAGGTGGTGAGTGTTGATTGTCTAATAGTCTTTCAGATTCTTCAGGTTTTTTACAATAGGTTGCTTTACCACATGTTGCTGCATCTAAATCATGTTGCGGTAAAGATTCTTCATCAGACTCAATGTTTTCAATAGAAATGTCTTTCTCCTCATCTGAATGATATGAACAAGATGCTTCTGCCATTTGGATTGGTATTTTGCTCCAGGGACTCAAAAAAATAAATAACTCAATCCATTTTTCAAAATGTCATATCGAGAAAAGAGACAAGTATAGTCTAAACTGATAACATACTTTTTAAAAACAAAATAACCTCATTATAAACTTTCAAAACCTTAACCAAAGAGGTATGTATCATTATTACATTATTATTCTTAAAGTAAATTGAAAGATTGCTCGATGATCAACTGCAATTCCGTTCCTGCAGGTTCGAGTTCACAGTGGGAAGTTCAAAATTAACTTATATTCTTATTAGCCCACGGTAATCAACTGTTATCCAACATTGTTTATTACCTGACTGACACCAATAAAACTTAGCTTATATTTAGCTTATTGCGCCAAACTAATTTCTTGCTCATTTCCTTTTATGTGGGTTGTTCTTTCATTTTAAATGAAATAGAAATCTTTTTCTTTATTGGTTCTATCACATTCGTATAAATTAATAAGAAAATAATGCAGCAGTCCTCTTTTCCTGTATTTTCAAAAATATACCATCTATGACAATAAAGTATCATCACATCGAGAGGGAAACATACAGTATATTAATATGGTATGTCAAATTGTGGTATCTAACATTAAAAATGTGACGCAATGAGTGTAACACATTATTTCAAAAACCAACAAATTTTTTGTTTTTTAGCAACGTATTATTATAATATGATAACTAGTAGAAGCTATAGCTAATACAAAAAGGGTTTAAAAAATTGTGACTATCACCTATTTTCATATCGAAAGAATTAAAGCAGAGCTATTTGGTATGCGATGCTCCTGTCTCATTAGCACACAGCGAGCTTCAACAGGTGGGTGGCAATTGAACCGGTAATTGCGTGTTCTGCGTACCTTTCATTGGCCAATGCCGGGAGAATGGAGTAATTTCGCTACTATGACATAGCATCGTGGTGAAACTTATAGAATACATATCATAGCCATGAAAACTCGTTAAATTTCTTATTTTTCTTTGATTTTTGATTTTTTTTCTTTCTTTTTTATCATTTGAAAGAAATACTTTCTCCAAATTCAAGACTCATTTTAATTTACTTTAAAGGTATTAAGGATCAGATAGTCAACAAAATTAAAACCTGTTCAGTATAGCAAAGAAAATCCATCAGCCGACCGAAACCCGACAGCTAAAATAATTGGTGAATTTTTAATTGAATTCACTATTTTGAATATTTTAAATTAAACCGTCCATTTGGATTCAACGATATGATAATATATATAACAAAAAATTATTTGAAGAATATGTATTGTATAAAAAACAAGAAAAAAATAGTATATAAAACTACTTGAAAAAAAGGGAAAAGTATACAGTATATAAGACTATTTGGAAATGTATAAAAAATGGGCATTCCTTTATTCGATAACGATTCCTTTATTCTGCCCCCTCCTTAATTTAGGCGAACTCTTGAATCCTTCTGGTAGTACCTAGTGATGACCAAAATTTTATGAAGTTGCAAATTTTATTCTAGTTATTTTATATTTTTCCTATGGTATTGTTCCTTTCCTGTAATCATGATCGTGCGCAAATCTTGATTTAGGCTGTTCTCTTTAAAAGTATTTATTGCCGAAATCATTAATACACCATCTTCAAGTTAATTATGTTAATATTAATAACATAGAAAAGTTTAAGATTTACATATGTTCGGTAGAATTTGAACCTCGAATTTTGCAGGAAATGGGAGAATGACCCAGAAACTATTAATAATATCTAATTTTATTAAACCCATTATTATTTATTTATATATCGATACTAATTTATTATTATTATTGATGTTTTTTTTTACTTGTTTTCTCACCACAATATTTAATGCTTTCCAAGATTTCTTTTTTTAAACTTAAGTTTATTGTTCCAAAATCAATTTCAGTCATCGATTCCAAAATCACACATTCAGATCAAAACATAAGCAACTCAGTTTACGTTGTTTTACTGATTGCCTTAATTATGTTTAGGAACAAGCTAGTTTCCACTTTTGTTGGGCCCGAAAAATAAAAAAAATTAATTCAACTTAAATTAAAAATAAAAATCGGTCAAGTATAGATTCAAAAGTTATTTTAGGTAGAGTTCCTATATATAACTTCTAAAATATTAAGATTTTTTTAACCGATTGTTTAACGGGTAAGGAGTTCTGAAATAAATCCGTAGTCCTTAAGATGACCAGATTCAATAATCTTAAAGAAAGAAGGTGAAGATTTTTGTTTTTCAATGGAACGAATTTCTCTAGATTTTGGCAGCGAAGACCTCGGTAGATATACAACTTTAATTTAAGACATATTCCAAATGAGAGAGTGGAAATACAGACGACAGGCGAAATAAAGAAAGAAAGTGCCTAAACTAGAGAAAACGGATTCCAGAGGCGTTCTTGAGGTACTTATTGATCGCCGCCTACATCACACGCACATCTGCACTCGTAACTTGCTGCAAAGCGAATACTGATGGGCCTCCTCGTAATAACTGTTGTTTCCTATTTGAGGCCGGGTGTCTATGTGCTTGGTGCTTTAGCTATTACTAGCAAGAGGGTCACCTCTTTTATTACGGCATAGCGGCAGAAGCCAAGCGAAATCAATCACAATAACTATGACTACCAAGGTAGAATAGAGTTGACTGCAACTCTAAACACTCCTAGAAGATATGCGTTGCCTTAACACTAGTGTCAAAGTTTAAGATAACTTTGACAATCAGGTTTAAGACTAAACATCATTTATTATTTATTTTCTAGTTCATTTACATGGAAATTGAATTTGGATAATGTAATGAGATACATCCAAACGTATTTATCTAATAAGTAGCCCTAGGTACATGAATCTCAGGAGTTGGTACGGTTTGAAGTTGGGGGCTACGGATTTAGAATTCAAATTAAAAAAAAAAAAAATAATTATCTTTATTTTGAATTACGAATGAATTTTTTTTTATTTTTTTTATTTGACCTGTATTCATTATTCCCTAAACATTATTGAACAAGGTACACATACATATACAGAAAAACTTTTAATGTAATTGTTACGATATATTGACGACATGCTATATTGAATCAATAATATTGATCGTGTAAGAGCCCTTAAAATATTAAAAATCATTCAACTATTCAGAACTGGAGACCAAGCAATACAAATCCTCTCGCATTAAATCCTTATAATTCATAATACTTAGAAAACTGCAATGTTCCACATGTCGCCGAATTATAAACGATAATAAACTCCCGAATCTTCCGAATTTTTTTCAACCTCGCTTTCTCATCTATTCGTACATCCTCCAGTGAGGGTCTGCAAAGAAGACATCTTTAGAATCTGCTAATAAAGAACTATTATTTAAGAGCTACCCGTGGGTACTTCTGTTCCGTTACACTATATATATGTAAATATATTTATAACAAAGATCCCTTTTCCGGCTCTCAGAAGGGATGGATTTTGATCAATAAGGTATCAATAGAAAGAAATTTGAACGGAGGTATGAAAAATCGTAAATTGTTACCAGAGCTTAAAAGACAATGACAGAAGTTTTCAAAATTTAACTGTGGTAGTGTTCTCCCGGATGATCTTCCATTTCCTAGGGTCCTCTTCTACCCTTACCCGGAAGATATGTCTGTTTCAAAATATATGAATGTAAGTGGTCTTAATTTTAAATAAAGTTACAATTTTTATTACAATTATGTACCTATTACTTCCCTAGTTAACATTATGGCAGGTGTATTGAACCTTTCAGCTCTAATACTCGGGAGTGAAAAATGTTAATTTGAACATTTATTTACTTAATAATTGTAATAAAATAAAGAGGTTCTTAGAAACGACTTTTTTAAAAGTTATGTCATAAAAATATACTGGAACTAAAAGTCAGAGTTGGGCGTAATCCAATTACAATGTAATTCAATTACAATTTGGATTACACTGTATTTGAATTACTGTAATTGAATTAAAATCGCTATGAATTAAAATAATTGAATTATAACATCAATTACGAATTACTTTGTAATCCCTGAAGTAATTCAATTATAATTGGATTATTCAAATAAAATTAAAACTAATACTATCACCTAATATAAATAGGTAGGCCAAAACGAAAATGAGTGTGACAAATTTTTCAAATTTCACTCGCTTTTCGGTTAATACGTCGTGAACGGGCGAATGGATTTTCACGGTTTAAAATATTTTCCGACTATTTAGACGTAGGCTAAAATGAAAATGAATGTGACAAATTATCCGAATTTTCATTTGCTTTATCACTAATATCACATGAATTGGGTTTCACGGTTAAAACTATTTTCCGACTATTTAGAGGTAAGCTAATAGGAAAATGATAGTGACAATTTACCGACTTTTCATTCGCTTTTCCGCTTATATATCGAGTACGGGTGAATTGGGTTTCACGGTTCAAACGATTTTCCCGTTATTTAGATGTAGGCTAATAGGAAAATGATACTGACACATTTTCCGACTTTTCATTCGGTTTTCCGCATATATATATCGTGAACGGGTGAATAAATTTTCACGGTTCAAACGATTTTCCGACTATTTAGATGTAGGCTAATAGGAAAATGATGCTGACACATTTTCCGACTTTTCATTCGCTCTTCCGCTTATGTATCGTGAACGGGTGAATTGGGTTTCACGGTTAAAACTATTTTCCGACTATTTAGAGGTAAGCTAATAAGAAAATGATAGTGACAATTTACCGACTTTTCATCTGCGTTTACGCTTATATCTTGTTTGTATTTGCTCTCTAAAGAACACTAAATTTTTTAATTGTGTGATAAACGTTTTACGACTCGTTTTAAGTGTCCCCTCCAATTGATCAATTTTGATGAAATTTTTACTGTCACATCGCGGGCATACATAAAATTTCCAGTTTAATTAAAATCATTAGACCCGTTTTTGAGAAAATCGAAGGAAACGTAAAATTTGGACAAAATTCATTAAGTAAAGTACCCCCTCCGTTTGGCCTATTTTGATGAAATTTTTGCGGTCACATACATACACCAAATAAATTTCAGTTTCGTACGGTTTACAGTTTCTGAGCTAGTCTGTTCGCACACGCACACACCCTCATACCCTCGCATGGACAAACTGCCAATATCCTGGAGTACCAACTTTTTGGTGAGGAAATAATGATATTCCTTAGTCCTAAGTCAATAACTATCCTTATTCCTAGGATCCTTATTCCTTATAACTATCCTTAGTCCTGGGTCCTAATCAACAACTATTTCATAGGAGTATATTAAATAAATTTACATTATGATCCTGAATAATAGGTTATAACAAAAGGAGAAAAAACGATAAGGTGTAGGTTTGGTAAAAACTAATCATTAGCTCTCTGTTAAATATATGAATTTCATTGCACTACATTTCAGAAATTTCCTGAAACAAAATCGACAATAAGTAGTGAAAAAATGAATAAATAATATTTATAATAAGATTTGGTATGTAACATGGGCAATTTATTTTGAAGCTAAGCCGCTGACTCTGCGCGTCATCAAAAAAGTGTCAAAGTAGCGACGTGCGATTTATCATGTAGAAACCTGTGGTAAACGATTCCCGACACGACTTTTTTGGTCGGCGCAGTGCGACGCCAGCGCTGAAACGCTGCATATTTAGACCATCGTCAAAAACTTTACAGCGAATCTACGATGTTAAAGAAATATTCGTTCTAAATTTCAAGTCGACATCAAAATTGCGGCCTGTATCGCGAGACACATACGGACAGTCAGACATACATACAAACAGAGGGACAAATGCAGGTCGAGTGAAAGGGTAGTAAACTTTTATCCCAATCAGAAAAGTTTTTTGTGAGTGAGAAACTGTCACAGTCCCACTAGCTGCGCTACTGAAATTTCGTCAAAATAATTATGGCCAACCGCAAATACGTTTGCAATTTTTTTTCAAAATCGAACAACAGGAAGTACCAAGCCAGGTAAAATTTTTTCCCACCCAGTATATAATTAGACGTAATTAGATAATACGTTATTTTTACATTTTATATTATAATTAAAACGTACATAATTAGAACATAGGAACAAATAACGTAATCCCAGCTCTCTGTAATTGGATTAAAACAGATGATCGAAATAAAAATTCGTAATTGGATTATGCTGTAATTGAATTATAATTGAATTACAATTGGATTACAAATAATTTTTTTTATCGTATTTCTAAAAAATAATTCAATTACAATTTAATCGTATTTCAAATGTGTTGAATTACAATTACATTGTAATCGTAATCATAATTCTAATTCAATTACATTTTGCCCAACTGTGCTAAAAGTGTTTTATAAATCAAAGCAAAGTTTAAGTAGAAACTCACAAATACAGATCAATTTAATACATAAATATCAATTGAGAGAGAAATTTTAACTTTAACCACGGTACAAAGGATTAAAATATTTAGACTCATATTTCAGCAAAAATTATCTCAAATCAAACACTAATGTAACTTCATTGGGCCTTTTTTTGTCATTAATTTCTCTAATTAACACTTTTATTGTAAGTTACATTTTTATAGAGGCACAAAACAAGTATAAAACCATTTTTTCACGTTTGGACACTATTCCACGTGTAATTATTTGTTCATCATCAATAATATCCTGTGACCCAAATAAAGGTCTTTTAAAATGTACATTTATGTCAAACCTTTACACTAATTTAACTAAAGGTGCCTTTACACCTTCGGTTCAGATGGCAGCCCAAGGAACCTGTCAGAGACAGAATTCAAAACCGTCGTGCATAAAAAAGGGTGCATTCTTCCGAACCGTCGGTTTTTTCTCTCTAAATAACCATTATTGGTTCCATATTGTCAATATTTCAGTTTTCTATACTAATAACACAACTTAATAATTAAAAAAAAATATTCTATTTTAGATATAAGACTTCCGTCGACTTCTTCAATTGCAAGCAATTAAATTTATCTTTGCTTTCATTATTAATTATTTCCCTTAATATATAAATGAATATTCTTAGGGGTAGAATTTTCGATTTTAATAAAAGTTACTTTATATTATATTTATTTATATTATATTTAATATTATATTATTATATTATGATTATTTTTGTCAGATGGCTCAATTATGCAGTGGCTAGCAATTTTTTTCATACACCGCCCAATTGAATAATAAAAAAAACCGGAAGTCGAAAATTTTCACGATAGCAATACTTCCACTTACTATATATTTCATATATAGGTAAGTGAAAGTAAAAAACTGATGCGATGCGCGCAACAGACAACTTTCACTTACGAACTTACTTAGATTAGAAATCGACATGTTTCGATAATATGTAAACGCCATACTTTTCCACATTTATATGCTTATATTTGTATATCTCCATAAGTTATAATGTATCTGTAATGCAAATGTTCTCAGTATTTTTTGATTCATTATTGCTAATTTCATCAACATTCAAGTTTTTTTACTGCTTGGTTATTTTTTACAGCAATTTGATTTTTGTAAATATAACGTGAGGTGTATTTACGACTAGTAAAGTTTGTCTCTTATGCCTTTCCGGAAATCGAGTACTGTTCCTCTAAAATCACTTTATATTGCCTTCAGAAATTTATTATGGAACTAAAATTTCTAAACTAAAATATAATTAATTAAAGATCTTATACCATATTTTTTACACCTTAAATGCTTTCAATAATTTGAGCTTCACGTATTTACTCTCTTAAGTAAAATATTTTTTTTTATTTTTAAATAAAAGTTTTTATTTTCATCAGTGATAAAACGGGATATGAAATTTTGGCTGTCACATCGCGGGCATATACACACATAAAATACCAAGTTTGGTCAAAATAGTTACAGCCGTTTTTAAGAAAATAAATTTTTTTTTTCTTCTTTAATAATTGATTCGCACCTGTCAGCAAGGTGCTGACAATCAGCGAATGAGATGACGGTAGTGGGAAATGATGACATGTCAGGCATGAGGAGGGAAAGCACCCAACAGCAACCCCTTCCTGGCTTGATTCAATTACCTTGGCTGTCTAAGAGAGCAGATCTCTCATCCAGCGACTTTTTAGTCTTCTCGTATCCATCCGTACTTCAGCCATATTACTGATTAGACTATTAGGGTGTCCGTTTAAATTATTAAAAAAATTAAAAAAAAATTAAACTTGAAAATGAGACAAAATTTATTAAATAAAGTATACCCTCCCTTTGACCAGTTTTGATGAATTTTTTGATGTCGCATCGCAGGCATATACATACATCAAATATCCAGTTTGATCAAAATCGTTAAAGCCAATTTTGATGAAAAAAAAAACACGTGAAAATAAGACAAATTTTACGAAATAATGTGCTCCCTCCGTTTGATCAATTTTAATGAAATTTCGGCTGTCGCATCGCGGGCATATACATACATGAAATAACCAGTTCAATCAAAACCGTTAAAGCCGTTTTTGAGTAAATAAAAAAAAACACGTGAAAATTAGAACAAATTTATGAAATAAAGTACCCCCACGTTTGACCAACTGTGATTAAATGTTTGCTGTCACATCAAGGGCATACACCAAATACCCAATATCAGGTTTGTACGGTTTACAGTTTTTGAGCTAGTCTGTTCACAAACACACATAGACACACAGACACACAGACAAAGACACACCCACAGACCATTGGTTATTTGGACTCAGGGGACCCCAAAACTTGTATTTCCGTTGAAAACCGGAAGTCGAAATTTTTCACGATTGCAATACTTACACTTACTATATATTTCATATATAGGTAAGTGAAAGTAAAAATTAATACAAAGAATTTTTCCCATATATAAATATATATATATATATATATTAACGAGCAGATCCGGCGTTGCTGTGGCTCAGTATCAATAATGCGTTTAATTAATTATATTATATTCTTTTTTATACAGTCAAATCTAAATTCACTGATAAACGTTTCAGCTAATCGAAAAACCAACGGCTTTTGAAATAGAACTTTCCGCCAAATTTAAATTGTTTGGTAAAGAATTTAGAAGGTTTAACTTTTTTATTTTCTACATCTCAAATTCACTGATAAACGTTTCAGCTAATCGAAAAACCAACGGCTTTTAAAATAGAACTTTCCGCCAAATTTAAATTGTTTGGTAAAGAATTTAGAAGGTTTAACTTTTTTATTTTCTACATCTCAAATTCACTGATAAACGTTTCAGCTAATCGAAAAACCAACGGCTTTTAAAATAGAACTTTCCGCCAAATTTAAATTGTTTGGTAAAGAATTCAGAAGGTTTAACTTTTTTATTTTTTACATCTCAAATTTGATTATAATAAATATTAAATGATCAGTTTACTAGATTATTTCAGCAGAGGTAAGATTAAATATAAATAACACAAATGCAAGCGGAACTAATAAAGAATATAATTGGAATAGGGTGAAGAACAATCACAATAGACAGCAAAGATGTATCTAATTAATCTTTTACCGTAATACAAATTAATTAAATTCAGAATATAAGGCATGATGATATGAGATATCGTATCAGTAGGTTCTACCTGAAACAGCTTGCAGGAATCTCAAACCATGCTGCCTGCATGTTCTTACAATACTACTTATGAAAACATAAAAATGTTTGCTAGTCAAAACATAGCAATTCATAACTTTTTAAAACAGTGCCTTGTATAACAAATAAATTTTTGAGACATTGAACTTCTCGATTTTGAGCTATTTAAATTGATTAAGTGGGGCAGATGTCGAAAAACAGAATAAATCCGACAACGTACCAAATTATGAAAAACAATTTCCGGTTCATTTAAGTTGCAAATAGAGCACTTTTCCTTCGGCTTAAAGTAATAATACAAAAATTGATTTAGTAATGTAATTATCAGATTTTTTAAGTTGCACCAGGGTTATGTTCCTAAGGAAGGGGGTATTTAATGCAAGGTATGGCTGGACCTGATCACTATGTACATAAGTTGGTATAGCGTACTGTACCTTGTAGGGCTAAGCAATTTTCGTTGATAAACAGGCTTAGCGCTTCAGTCACCCCAGCAGGGATTCTCCAGCTTCATTTAACTCCAGAATAGCCGGTTTATTTACTAAAGATAACGAGGAACTTAGCAGACACACCCAATTAAACTTTTTGACAGCATTGAGTATTCTATTATTGCACAAGAATTCTCATTCTCTAGTACTTTTTTATACTAATGTAATAAGTATAATTACCGATTCGTATTTATTAATTATTAATTAACCAAGAAACATTCATAACTGAAGCGCCCCTACCCGGACTTACACAATTTTTCCAATTCATTAGTGAACCTTGAAGCTCCTCAAGGCTTATGCGAGAAAACATATAGGTATATGAAAACTTTAATTAATGATCATTGACATCTCAATGAACATTTTAAATACAAGTAACTATAATTAAAATTAAATCATTTTATTTATTTTTTTAATATTTATTTTTATTTTGCCTACATGTCAAACACAGCATCACGCTTCCAAAATTACTCCCATCGCTAAGTGTTTACAGAATGAGTAGCCAAATTTAATAAAATATATCATTGATATCTAATTTATTATAGAATTTTGATTTCTGTTTTGAACAGACTAAAATTACATTCTAAAGATGATCTGCAGCATAGTAATTAAAAATTTTAATTGTCAGCTTCTTAATTTGTTGCATTGCATGGAAAACGAAGCAACCTAACGGAAAAATTTGCCTCTCTCCTTTTGTTAGAAAAAGAGACCCAGACGTTTTGGGAATAAAACAAAAATAAGCTTGACAAGCTCTAAGCTCGTTGAAAAGCATAACGGTTTGTTCAGCCCTTTACACTGAATAAACCACGCTTAACAGCACGAACGAGATATGGAAAGAAGAAGAAGATGCTGAATAAAAGGTCCCAGATCTCAAAATGCGGTCCTGGAGATTAATATTTTGAAGTTGGCAAGGAGGTATTATGAGCTCTTTAAACTCCCAGCTACTGTCAGATTATTTGAATATATCTCCACATCTATGTACTGAAACAGCCGAATTAGAAACTCGATCGCCCTGCTCAACATTTGTGGCACGTCTTGCAGTCTAGTAGCTCCAGGTATATAAAGTGGCAGAGTATTCGAATCGGTATCAGTTCACAACTGTCTTCTACTTCTGCGATGGCTTCTATTGTCAACGTGAGTATTTATTACAACTAAATCAATCATAATAACTGAAAAAATTCAGCCGCTCAAAAACCCAATTTCATTCCTATGGTGATTAATGGACCAGGATCCTATTAGTTGGAGGTTGTGTCAAAGTAGTAAGAACGAAATCATAAAGTTCATGAATATATATATATATATATATATATGTTGAAGGGAGGGTTAAGCCTTTATCCGTTTTTCGATAGAAATTCGTAAACTTCAAGAAATCAAATTTACTTTAATAACTATTTCCTTAACAACTGATGAAGATAAAGAAATGTTAATAGACCCTACCATAAAATAATACAATATCACTATCCTTTCCTGAAAAATACTCAAGCTCTAAAAATTTTAAAATTAGTTCCAATTTATAACCGGTCGTGATTATAAACCCCTTCAATCGATTCCTATTTACTATATATCGTCGAAAAACACGATCTTTCAGTCTAAAACTCGATTATGAAAATATTAAAGCGAATCTCCGGAAAGTAAGGTCATTTATGTTGTTGTTGTCATTATAGAAACAATCTGACGTGTCTTAAATGCCAAAGGAAAAATCTTCCAATAAAGTACCTTTAAATTTACTAATTTGGAGAAATAAATTATACCTTATAATCCCTATTAACAAAAAACGAAAGTACGAATCCCATGAGTAAGTTGTGCCAACACTACGATGTACTGACGAGGATAACCATTTTCTAATAGAGAAACAAAAAGCACTGTCATTGCGGAAAAAACTTCTTTCCCTTTCCGGTAGCGCTTCAGTATGCTATATAAAAAAAAAAATGTATATTTTTAAATTGTTTGATGCACGCAACCAAAATTCTTTTATTAATAAAATAAAATTTCACATAAAATTAATAGCTCTCATGTTCATGAATAAATATCAATACTATCTTCTGATTTTGAAAAATCTTTATTAAATAAAATAAACAACATTAAAATCGAACAAATTAAATTAAGGGTGGATAAGAAGGATTACTATTCGACCCACGATTTAACAGAAGAATTTTTAACTAATTTAATCAACTTCAATAAAATGTTTTAAAATTATATATAAATTATTTTCAACAGTTTTTAAAGTTGTACTACTTATTTTAATATAAAATATTAATTTATAACTAATTTAATTATTTCCAAACGGATAATATTATAAAAAAATTATATTTTCTATAAATATGATCCTTAAGAGAAAAAAAAGAATTCGCTGCGGACAGGATTCGAACCTGTGCGGGTAGAACCCATTGGATTTCAAGTCCAACTCCTTAACCGCTCGGACACCGCAGCTGCTGACATCAGATGCGCTAAGTTGTTATATATCAAGTTTGTTATTGTCACTATGACATTAGATAATTGTTTTGATTATAATTTTAAATATTCAATACGATTAAATAATTGATAAGATCTTTAATAATTTATCTAGTCAGCAATTATTTGCTATACGGGTTAAATTTATTTTAAGTAACGGACTCATATCTTTCTTAATATTGCATATATGCTATAATAATGACATTTTGGGTTGTTTTTTTTTTTGTTTTTGTTTTTCGGACCCTCTAAAACAGAAAAAACAAAGAATTAATATGCGTAAAATCGGACCAATAAAGAGTAATGGAAGGATAATGAGTGATACCTGAATACCTCATCCTACCAATGTACCAATGCCAAGGTGATTTGAGATAAATAAAGTAGTGTAATTATTGCTCCGGTACAACTTATCCTGGTATTATGAGAGTAGAGGGTCCTCCTTATGTAAAATAAAATAAATATTGCTTAAAGATATCATTATTATTATTAATAAGGTATCATTATAAATAATAAGGTATTATTATCTGCTTCACCATTTTAGTTGAAAAGATAGGTAAGCTTAAAACAATACATATCTAGATAAGCACTTATTATTACTAAAGAACAACAGTGTTATAGATCGTTTAAGCATTTAAGTACATTGTTTCAACCTAATAAAAAAATATCGAAAATCTTGAAAATAAAAGACTTGGTACAGTATCCATAAATATAATAATATAAGCTTTTATAACTCTATAATTTTGTTATATGATGTTGTTATTTATAATCCTACAATAAATTGTAATATATAATAACAAATAGATATTTGATAAAGTGGGTATTTGATGTATGTTTAAGCTTGTGATGTTACAGCGAAGATTTGATCAAAATTACGGAGGGGGCACTTTATTTCATAAATGTGTTCACAATTTTACGTGTTTTTTTTTTCAATATTCTCAAAAATTCTATAACGATTTTGATTAAACTCGTTAATGATAATCAAGTATTCTTTAATATCGGGTAGGTTTCATTCTCATAGAAATGTTCTGATGGGGCTTAAATGGCGAAGAAAATTATTTTCTTTCTATAAGGTACCTTTGATTTTGATTAAATTAAGAAATTAACTGTCTCTCATTATGCCTAGTTATAGAAAATATAGAATAGAAAAGTGATATATGAATAAAATCGATAACCAAATACAGGAGAAAAAAAGGAAAAAGTTTTTCCAAGATTTCCCTTAATGAGCTCAGTAATATATATGCCTAATATATTGTTGTTATGCTGAGAACTTCAGAAAGATTAATTTTTAATTTATGAACGAAAAATGCACATTTTAAAATTAGGTACCCACGTTCCGACGAATTTCTGTTATATGTGTAATTATATGATACAAAATAATCTGTAATAATTATATTTTACTATACAAACTTTAGTTCCATAATAGATTTCTGAAGGAAATATAAGATGGTTTTAAGGGAACAGTAATCGTTATCGGTTTCCGGAAAGCCAAAAGAAACAAACAATTGAAAATTAAGTTTTAATTTGCTTCGAACAGTACCTAAATACCATTTCTATCGATTATCCTTCACGATATATTTACAAAAAGCAACTCTTAGCATTCATTTTAACTTATTCATTTACAACTTGCATACTTATTTGTTATTTTTATCATGGAAGGTAGGACGAAGAAATAGTACCGGAATATGTAAAATTTAAGTCTCCTTATTTATAAACTAGTAGTCTTCAATTAATCAAAAAATATTTTTAATTAAATTATTCTTACTGGAACAATGCAGGACTGTAGAAAGTTATTTTGAATTCAGAAATGGCCTGTGTGCACTCGCACATACTAAAGCAAATGCCTTCCGCAGACACTTATGTAAGCAGTGCGGTTGGCAAACCTAATTACACTACAATTTATATACTTCACTTCCAATCCAAGGAATATTGTAATCCAGGAAACTCGCTCGTAACTTCGATGTTTCCAAAAATATGCCAGAACTTCCTATGTATTCACAAAATGATAGCTTTATTTCAAAATCTACTTCAGGTCCACTTTTCACTTTGCATGTCAGTTTTCTTTCCTTCTATACAATCGATATATTATTTTATATGAAATCTAAACTAGCCATAGTATAAATGCAGAATTATGTCAACGAGACCTTTGACATAGCTTCATCGGTATTTGTAATTTTTATCCTAAACCAACAAACTTAGTTCTGTATTACTTGAATCATTACAATAAAATATATTTTTCCATTTATAGAGATGGGGCAAATTTGGATTGCCTATCGATCCCCATATGCCAGCTTGTGTGAAAGATTTATATTAAAAAAAAAAAAAAATTACAGAGGGATTTGTCTATTCGTTTATTATGATGGGTGAATGACCAAGTGCAAAAGGCAATTTATTAATTTAATATATGAATTGAATGTTGAACTCTCTCCAACATAAACCATTGAATTATTTAGTGAAACATTTATCCCACAGAATCACGTTAGTCTTATTATATATATCAGTAGTTCCTTGGTTTGGCCTTGGTAGTTGGCTTATCGTTCATTGGTTTTAATTGCAATGACGTTTTCTCTTTAGGGTTCATGAGTGGTTGGAGCAAGGCGTAAGTTAAAAAACAAAATATGAAATTTCAAAATGCTAGTTGGTTCAAAGTTTGTAAGAATGAGACACTTTTTTCCTCAATGAAAACTATTGTTTCTTATCCTTCCTCTTCGCCATACTGCAAGATCAAGAGGCTATAAGATATACTACCGTCTAACAATAGAAGAATTTTCTAAACCGGAAAGAAGGTTTTTGAGATTTGACAAGCCAGATCAATAGCTATCCATAAGAGAGTAGGCTGTGGATATACATTCAGTGATGGATGTTTTATTAAAACGATTATTGACTGTTGCAGGTTCTCACATTGGTCGTTGTAGCTCTGGCTGCAACAGTATCGGCGGAACCAGAACCCACCTTCAGTAAGCCGTGAGTACATTCAGTTAAACATTATCAAATAGATACTCTTTTGAAATACTCAGACTAAAAACAAAGTGTTATTAATGATATTTGTCTTATACATAATTCTATGTTACAGAGTGGTTGCTAGGGTGATCCACCTACACCCAGCGCCTCACCACGTGATCCACCACCACGAACCCGTCCACTACCATGTGGAGCCACCAGTGCACGTGGAGCCTGTTCACGTGGAACACCACGTGCATGCCAAGCACCTCCATCACCACCATGAGCCCCTCGTCCACCACCACCACCTCGATGAGGTTCACGTTGACCACCACAACGTGGAACACCACCACGTTGACCACCACCACGACCATCACCACAGCTGGTAGTGGTCACCAACCAAAGTCTATCCTTCCTATGTTATCCAAAGTCACAACTCATGAAACAATATTTGTATTATTTTTTTATACCTTTTTTTATAAATAAATGTATACTATAGATATAACAATAAATTATACATTTCTATAAAAATGAGCTTTTGATGAAAACTGACAGTAGACAATATCCTTACTCTTGCCTCCAACTTAAGGCAAAATTGAGAACATTTTTTGAAATATATACATATTTAGGAAAATAAGTTTTTATATCGTCAAAAGCCAAAGTTTAGGAATCATCTTTCCCCCTATATCAATTGGGAAATATTTTTTTTTTTTTTTATAGCTTTATTTCTATATTCACGCATGTCTTAAATGAAAGACACTCAGTGAATTTGCTGAAACTATGAGACAATATTGGCATGACAGCCGTAGGGAAGAGTTTTGCCCAGCGGCACCTCTTCCTGTCATGATTTGCACTCAGGCAGGCGAATTACCGGCTCCCTTTTAGTCTTCAATAGTGGTTATCGGGCATGTGGGTATGCCACTGCATAATGCTTGGGCGACCTTTGATAATTGGGAAACATTTAAATAATAAAAGGAAAGTCATTTAAAAATACAGACAAAGTACTTGTTCAAGTTCATGTCTTATTTAGATAAGACGAAAAGTGGCTGATCCAAGCTGTTTGTGACCGTGATTCAACACGGTGTAAATCCACCTCAACAAATTTTATTTTCCTCTTTAAATACATTCCACATAAAACCCTAAGTTAATCTAGAAAATCGAAAAACTGGTGTAAGTCGTGTTTTTCTCATTTTTTATTCCTTTTGTACCACCCATTATTTGTTGATCTTTTACCACAGCCCTGTGTACGCGCCTTAGATCTGAAAAAATATTTAAAAAATCAAGTGCTTTAATTTATATTTTTATTTGTACGTTTTTGAAATAAACTCCGCATATACCTTATCGCTCATAAATATCTCTTCTACAGAGAAACGCGCAGATATAAATAAGAATACAAAGTTGGCGCTACCATATATTCATAAACACTGCAAACAAGGCAAACTTACCGCAAATATGAACTTCTGAGAAATTTTAAATTTGTATTATTCAATAAAGTTTCGAATATAAGGTAATGCGCACATGGTAGTGTGCCACGCAGGCGACGCAGATCAGAAAAGGGCATACAGAGACAGATTAGGGCAGGGCAGCACGAAAAAAAATTCACGTTTCACAAAAACAGCTCTGCTCTGCGTCACCTGCGTCTCAATGTGCGCTCGGCCTTAAAAACGTACATTAAACAACATATTTGCATTATTAACAAATGGATTTATGGGATGGTGTTTTACTTCGTCGATAGCTGTATCTTCACCGCGGTTTGTGCTTTTACATTTTAAAACCATTCATGAGATGATGCTTCAAATAGAATTTCGCGTTCAAATAAGTTATGCTGGGTGAAATTAAGTAGTATTTACTAACATTAGAAATATTTTGCAACTATACCTAAACCAAGATGGTCCAATGCTCCGGCTGTTCTTGAACATTTGAGACCACTTTTCGTACAGGTTGAGTAAAATATGTTTAACAGGCATAACTGTTATTTAATTTTTTTTCCCCAAAAATGTTTTATTAAAAAAAGGCGCTTAACCAGAAGAGAGCTTTGTAGAGTTTCTATTTGGATGTGAATCCAATAATTACTTTTCGCCAGGTCATCGAAATTTTTCCAAGTGAACCTGAACGCGTTACTAGCTGATATACTCTTCTTTTTTTTTTTTAATTAGTCCGTAATTACTTGAAATAGTGTCACCAATTTTCAAAGACAACATTGTAATAATAACTAAGACATAAGACCAATAGATGGCTAACCCAAGAGGAATTCCGAACAATGAACCTACTGACTTTTTGCTACAAGGACAAGCCAAGCTGGATTCATTTAATCCACTAACGGCCACTTGGAGCAATGAAAGTGACTTAGTGACTGACTGGTGTGCGGGCGTGCTGACCGTGAATTGCAGAACAGCGAAAGTAGTTGGATCAACTCAGGAGTTTGAGTCCAGGTACGCCTCTACCGCGACTAATACCATCGGATGAATTATTAATGTCATCACATCTCCGACTTACTAATCGAATCAGCGGAGGGTTAATTTTATAACGAAATAAATTATAATTAGGTACAGTCATTTATTAAAATACCAGGTCTGCAAGTTTAAAATGTCGTTTTAATTCCAATAGAATGCGCTCTTAGCCTATTGAAGGATTTGCTTATCTCTAAACGCTATTTTGTTTGTTAGTCATTTGTTTACAAAAGTCAGTTGTTTTTAAGTCGTTTACGTGGACGTATCATACCTTTCTTTGGTGTTAAAAATGTCTAATTTTGAGCCAAATAAAGAGCATTTGCGGCATGTCATGATTTTCTTATTCAATCAAAAGAAAAAGGCATCTGAATGTCATCGAATTCTTGTTGAGACTTATGGCGATCTTGCTCCAACCGTCAAGACATGTGAACGTTGGTTTCAAAGTTTCAAACGTGGTGATTTTGATGTTACTGATAAAAAACGAGAAAATCGACCAAAAAAGTTTGAGGACGTCGAATTGCAATCTTTATTAGACGAAGACAATACCCAAACCCAACAAATGATGGCAGAACAGTTGAATGTCACTAGGCAAGCCATTTCCGATCGCCTGAGAGCTATGGGAAAAATTCAAAAGGTTGGAAAATGGGTTCCACATGAATTGGACGAACGACAGATGGAAAAACGAAAAACTGTGTGCGAAATGCTGCTTTTACGCCACGAAAGAAAGGGTTTTTTGCATCGATTTGTAACTGGCGATGAAAAATGGATTTATTTTCAGAATCCCAAACGAATAAAATCATGGGTAACGCCAGGACAACCATCCACATCGAGTGCAAGACCGGATCGTTTTGGGAAGAAGACAATGCTGTGTGTGTGGTGGGATCAGAAGGGAGTAGTCTACTACGAGCTTCTCAAACCCGGCGAAACAGTCAATACCGACCGCTACCGACAACAAATGATCAATTTGAGTCACGCATTGATCGAAAAACGCCCAGAATGGGCTCACAGGCACGCCAAAGTCATTCTTCAGCATGATAACGCTCCTGCACATTCAGCCAGATTGACTAAGGAAACGATTTCTTCGCTTGGTTGGGAACTCCTACCCCACCCGCCGTATTCACCTGACCTGGCGCCTTCTGATTATCATCTCTTCTCATCGATGGGACACTCATTGGCTGAGCAACACTTTAACAATTTGGAGGATGTAAGAAAATGGCTCGATGAATGGATTTCAAATAAAGATGAAGCATTCTTTTGGAATGGTATCCATAAATTGCCCGAGAGATGGACAAAATGTGTAGAAAGCGAGGGCCAGTACTTTGAATAAAATATATTATACTTTTTTTTTAAATTACTGTGTATATATTTTAAGAAATAAACGACATATTAAACTTGCAGACCTGGTATTGTTACTTTCACTTACCTATATATGAAATATATAGTAAGTGGAAGTATTGCGATCGTGAAAATTTTCGACTTCCGGTTTTCAACGGAAATACACGTTTTGGGGTCCCCTGAGTCAAAATAACCAAGTCCCGCGAAATGGTCTGTGTGTGTGTGTGTGTGTGTGTCTGTGTGTGTGTGTGTGAACAGACTAGCTCAAAAACTATAAACTGTGGGAACCTGAAATTGGGTATTTAGTGTAGGTATATGCCCGCGATGTGACAGCGAAAATTTCATCAAAATTGCTCAAAGGGAGGGGGTACTTTATTTAATAACTTTTTACGTTTTTTTCGATTTTCTCAAAAACGGCTCTAACGATTTTGATTAAACTGAGTATTTGATCTATTTATATGCCTGAAATATGACTGTAAAAATTTCATCAAAATTGATCAACCGGAGGGGGGACTTTACTTACTAAATTTTGTATAATTTTCACGTGTTTTTTTTTATTTACTCAAAAACGGTTTTAACGATTTTGATCAAACTTGGTATTTGATGTATTTATATGCCCGAGATATGAATGTAAAAATTTCATCAAAATTTATCTACGGGAGGGGTGACTTTACTTAATAAATTTTGTATCATTTTCACGGTTTTTTTTTATTTACTCAAAAACGGCTTTAACGATTAACAAAAATAAGATATGAATGTAGAAAAATGTGTGACTTTGGGAAATGATGTTTAGCAAAACACGTCAATTTCTATTCTAAATAAGTTGGTAAGTGAAAGTTGTGTGTTGCGCGCACGCACCAGATTTTTATACATTCTATTCGGTTTCATCATTGAGTAGGCGTAATTTTTTGTCCATGCTAAGATAGGAGGGGCGCTTTTCTAGACTTATGTTGATATAAACGTATAGTTTAAATGTACGTATGTATCATTAAAAAAAGAAGAAAAAAAAAGATCATGATTAGACCCAAAATAAATACAAACCTTTTTCAAAATATGTTGCCGTTACTGATTTCAATGTAAAAGAAACTGAATGCACGACCAATTTTTATTTGATGATTATGAATTTTTTTACAGCGCCACTATGCCAAATTTATGGGAAAATATTTGCTCATGTTACTTTCAGTAAGCCATATTAGAATTCTTAAGCTTCTATGATCATGCATTAAACGGACATATCAATAGAAGATTTTTTTCAAGAAACACGGACTTAGACTGCTTGAATAAATAAATATAAACTATAAGAAAATTTTGCTATGAGTCCATGAAGGGAGATGATTTTTTGTACATTTACCTATCTATATACGGAAGCATAGGTTTTCAACATTTCAAGTAATTTCGAGTCCAAATAAACAAGGCTTGCAAAATGGTCTGAGTTTAGGAAGACTAGCATAAAACCGGTGTTCCAGCGATGAGACAGATAAGGTTTCTTGAGAATTGAGGAAACAGCAATTGTTAATCTAATTTAGTGACTATTCTCCAATAAGAGATAGATTGTATCATCAAAGGAATGGATTGTAGGGATTAACTGGCAAAGGAAAAATTCTTTTCATGAAGTTGCTCAAATTTTGTTCATTTGGAATTAATAACAATCTCTCATCCCTATTGATAAGAAATGATTACACATAAATAAAGAATTTGATAATCAAAGAGGGAGGAAAAGAAAAGACAAAAGTTTTACAATTTGCGATTTTCAGGCCACGGAAAAATCTCCTGAAGGAAACATTTCACAAAAACTAGTTTTTTTCATGACAAACTTGGCTATTTACAAGTTTTAATAACAAATACATTCACCCGAAAATTTGCACTACTATTAACTGTTACATTACTGTAAGATGTTAACTATCATATTTTACATACACATCCACTACCCCGCTATTTTTCAATTGAAAAAATCTCGTGTTGGTGAGGAATTATGGCGAATCTGTATTTTTAAAAAAAAATTTAAAGGTTCGGCTCTTAGATTAATAAAAAACGAAGAATAACGCATTTAGAAAAATGAAAAACTAAAATATTTTGTTATTTTCTTATAATATTGTTTTCTTTCATACATATCAGCTAAACTGGTATGCGGCGTTTAAGCAATCGATAAAACACTTCGCTTTCTATTCTAATTTTTTTTTAATATTGAGCATAATTATCTCTAAGCT